>OZ008369.1:4292500-4293943 GCA_963931995.1 Phaonia tiefii
CAATTTTGGAGCTATAAATATAATTTTGTTGATTAGTGTATTTAGAAAAGTTATCAAGAAATTTATAAGCTACAATTCTTTTAAAGACAGCTATCGATATTTATTTACCCTTATATATGTTCGACGAACATTGTTCGTATAATATCCTCAAAGTTTGTAATCAAATATTTCAAGCTGTTTAGGATTTATTGAAGTAAAATCTAAAATAGGACCCTGACCAACCTCCAAAATTTTGTTCGGCCTGTAAAAAAAATGGTTACGTATAGGGGCAAAACCGAGGGGGGTTGGTGATACCACGTCCAAGTGCTTACACAATTTGTTGGTTTGGCTGAGGCACGAAACCCACTGTTGCACAGTATAATATTTAAAAATCACTTGAAGACTTTTATTTCTTCTAGACTAAGATAAGTCGTTTGCATTTGTCGGCATTGCCATTGTTGTAAATATAACAAACGTATATATATTTTTCATCAGCTCATCGAGATGAATTGATATGACTATGTACCTAGTCCATCCGTACGCTTATGTACGAATTAAACAATTATGAGTTGGAGCCGTAATTTCGTACCACACTTTTCTGGTATTATTAAGAAGAGTCGATTCTCAAAACTCCCTGTTGTAACTGGTGTTTAATTTCAGTTGTTAAAACTTGTATCTAATTCCGATTATTGTAACCAGTTGCCTAGTAAAATTTCTCATAATCTGTTTATGCAATTAAATTAAGGTGTTAATATTTATTTGACCATGATGTACCACTCATGGTACTCCATTTTAATCATATGAAATTGAGGGGTAAATCTCATACAAATAGAAAGAGTTACACAGAAACAGAGATACACAGAAAATGTACACAACAATTAACTTAAAGGCTGGCTCCCAAGATTTGCACATAACCAACTGAAGAATATTTGTAAATAAAAGATGCAGTTGCAGGTATTTCCTACGTATTTCGAATGCCCCATGAGAAATTATCAACAAATATCAGTTTTTCCGAACAAAATCCCAGCAAAATAAAGAAAACCCTTCTTAACAGGCAACAGTGTTAAGACGATGGATGAATTATTGTGTGCGTAGAGTAATTGACATCTTTTGTAATTCCACCTGGTGTAAGTCAATTTAGGTCAAATAACTCTCTATCGCACCGACCGCACTACGAAGACTTTACTATATGGTAAAACACATCATGACATTTGAAATTAGGCAATAGTTTATTCATTTATTTTATTGAAATTATAAAGGGTCCCCCATCTAACGTTTTTTTTTCAACTAGTGCTTATTTCGTGAATGGTAACACTTAGCTCATGTCTGGCTTGGCAGATAATTAGTTTTATCCTTCAGCTAAACGAATATGGTTGTGTATACGCTTGTTGCAGAATGTGTGCGAAAATTTCGTACGGATTTTGGAAGAAGAGAAGCTTGTGAAATAAGTGAAAGAAACTGGCA
>OZ008369.1:8615259-9110259 GCA_963931995.1 Phaonia tiefii
CAAACAATTGTTTTCGTACGGAATAACCTAGCGTACCAACCCTGTAATTGATTTTGCCTACGAAAATTTCCCAAAGAACTTTTCGTTATTTTTTTATGCACATACTTTTTAAGGCAACGAAAATTTCATATAAGCTGAATACCGGGCTTTAATTGGGATCTACACAAAAAATTTTGAATAATTTTACTCCAACACTTCAACACATTTTGTTTTTTTCACTGAATATCCCTTTTTCAATCGATTTAATTGGCAAATTTAATTTAATACCTAAAATGTTCAAGTCCGTAACTTTAGACATTGAAGAGTTACATTTTACGTTGCCCGAAGTGCCTGAAACATAGAGATGACGTATGGAGAAGCGATTTGATTCAGTAAATTTACAAAGTTTAGTATGTTGCATATGGGCTTTGCATGTTGGAAAGTACAGCTTTAATAATACCAGATAGAGGCAATGGCTCAAACCAACCAACAAGAAAACAGTAACAGTGTGCAAAAAGGGTAAAGCTTGAAATTGCGAGAAAAATCTTTTCGAAAGGATAAGAATGTGCATAAATTGTGAATGTGTATAAGAAGGGTACAAAGGGGGCAAAATGGGTACAACTTCAAAATGCTAGAAGTGTCGTTTGGGAAGGTTAGGGATGTGGACAAATATTGAATGAGGGTAAAATGGGGGGCGAAAATGGTAAAAGTACACTACACTATTTTAAATAAATTCCCAATCATTACAAACTACATTTCTCATTGTTTCAATTTTTACCCTTCCTATCCTCTTTTAGCCACAAACAATCTTACTTATATTAACACATTCCCAATCATTCTAAAAATAGAGTAATCTCATACTAGAGAGAATATTTGGCTCATCTGACGTTTCCTTTCATACTGTTCTTGATGCGGTCGGTGTGATAGAGAGATGTTTGACGAAAAGTGACATACACCAGGTGGAATTACAATAACTTCTTGCTTTAAGTTTTCTAGTCATTTTGGTGAAAAACTGTGAAATTTAAATGTGTTTTCAATTGTTTATTGACTATTATTGTTAGCATACTTTTGTGTTGTATTTAACACACAAAACGAAATGCCGTTGTTGTTATTTTGTTCGTTGTTTTGACACATTGCCTCTATCTGGTATTAGTAAAGCAATTCTTTTCAACATCGAACGTAAATATCACACCAGGGCAAATGTCAAAAATTTGGTGAGAGAACTATTAGGTCTACTATAAGTATTAGTCTATGTCGCAATCAGTCAGCTGTGTATGTTCAAGTTTTTAAACTCACTGAATGGGACCTACTGTTTTACACCGGTCCGAAGCCATTTCATGGCTAACTTCTCGATAGTGTCGCCATCACTAAGCGACATTACCGTTGACGAAAGATCAGGGATCGAACACGCGTTCTGATGTACAAGAGACGTGCATACTAACCAATGCACGACTGACGGTCACCCATAACCTTATATTATTCTTTGGATTTCGGTAACAAGATCTCCAATTTTTTAAAAATTAATTTCACCAATGCAGTTTCAACTAGTTAGTTTCTATATGGACAGGTTTCTAAGCATTTACGTTTTATAATGCCAGAATTACTTTTTATTTCTGAAGGTCCAAATTATGCCATCACGATTATTAAACTTATTTAAAAATTAAGGAATAATTCAACTCAACACCATCTTACTTGGAAGAAATAGCACCCGGTAACTTGATTCTATCTTCAATAAATTGCTATAGTTTAACTGTTCTCCATTTAAATTTTATTAAGTCCATGAGCATGTACATTCCTTACAAGAGAGGACTCTCCCAAGTTTTGAACGAAATGGACGGAACTAAATAGACTTTGGCTTTCAATTTCACTTCTGCTTTTAATTTTAACACGTTATGATTAGTCTTTGACACATGCACACTGGAACATATTAATATATTGACTATTGAAATCGCCTTAAAGGACATTCAATTAGCTGCTAGACTTACATAACGGGTTTTAAATAAGAGCGCTACAAAAGTTTTTTAAATAAAACAAAACCGGTTTTAGATACCAATGAAATTCTTTATTCCTGTGAAAGTATGTACGTTCGATGCCATTATGTATGGAACTCGATTTCTTTTGCATGGCCACCACGGGCACGATTGCAGAAGTCCAGACGCTGAACCCAATTTTCGACGGTTTTCAAGCATAAATCGGCCGATACTGCTGCAATTTCACGTTCGATATTCGTACGAAGTTCATCAATCGTCGCTGGCTTGTTGGCATAGACCATAGGCTTGACGTAGCCCCACAGGAAATAATCTAACGGCGTCAAATCGCACGACCGAGGCGGCCAATCGACTGGGCCATTTCGTGAGATAACACGTTCACCAAACTTGGTTTCCAATAAATTGATTGTGGCATTCGCTGTGTAGCTTGTGGCGCCGTCCTGTTGGAACCACATGTCCTCCAAGTCCATATTATCCAATTGGGGCCAAAAATATTCGGCTATCATTGAACGGTAGCGATTCGCATTCACAGTAATGTGCCGGTCTTGATCATCACGGAAGAAGTACGGCCCAATGACGCCGCCGGCCCATAAACCGCACCAAACCGTAATTTTTTCGGGATGCAATGATGACTCATGGATTACGTGTGGATTGCTGTCTGACCATTAACGCATAGTTTGCTTATTGACGAAGCCATTCAGCCAGAAATGAGCCTCATCGCTGATTGTTGAGGCCTCTTAAAGTTGGTCTCTTAAAGTTGAGGCCACTGACTCCAAATTTCGGTAGTAAAATTTAATAATTTCGACTCGTTGTTGGCTCGTATATCTCTCCATGATGAAATGGGAAACCTTACTGAAGAGAAATGTCAAAAGAGCGGGAAAAAATATGGCATCGTTTGCTGCCCCTATCGATCTACTTTTGTAGCGTCTCTGTTGAAAAACCCTTTATATATGTGGTATGTATGTAAAACATCCTTGTTAATGACCTGAGTGGGCTGTTGTGTAACCTGCTATTGTACAAATTTAAAAACACCTACATTGTAATATTGTGGTCGTCTTTGGTGCAATGGTGGTATGCGCGGCTCTTGTGCATGAGAACTTGGGTTCGATCCCTGCTCTGACCACCTTAAATTTCTTCGACGGCGGTCACCTCGCTTAGTTACGGCGACACTATGGAGTACTTAGCCATGAAAAACCTTCTCAAAATACCGTTCGGAACCGATGTAAAATTGTAGGTTCCAATCAGTGAGTGTAAAACTAGAACGCGTTTTTGAAACGCTCTCCCTAGTCCCTTCATGGGATGTAACGGGAAACTATTTATTTTATATTGTAATATTATATTAAATGAGAGAATTGTATTCACTTTCTCGATTTCTTCAATTAACCGGTATAAATTATTCGATTAATTTATTACTCGAAATCAGAAATTTTAAAGCATTCGAGTAAATTGTTGATGCAAATTATTCGATTACTCGGACAACGATTGTTCGATTGGATACCCTAATATCGATATTTTAATATTAACTGTATATTTATATAGTCTTACCATTGATGCAACCAATTAAGCCTCTTAAACAAATCTTGAATATATGACGCTAATGGCTTTAAACTGGGATATGATTTGTTCATCCATTTGCCCGGTATGCGATTTAATTTGATGGAATTTATTACACCTTCCAGCTCTGGCGTCATGACAATTATACCATGTATTGCCTGCTCAATATCACGGCAGGATGATCGTATTTCAATCTGCAATTTAAGGAATCGTTCCATTTCCTGTGTTATCACAGTGTTCATAGATTCGTTGTAGTCTATAGGGTACGATTTTTTAGCTCCGTCAATGTCCATATCGGCCGGCATATCAGCTGCGATTTGATTTACCGTTTCCAGTAACATGGGATCAGCGCATTGACCAGGTCCACCGACCGATGTTACTTCACTACCCAAAATTAAAATAATAGAGTCCATAAGGGTTTTGGTAGTTTGGAAGTCCCTGGTTATGCCCGAGTTAGCGTGCAATCCAAACACATCGGGCGTCGCCAAGCTGGGGAAATTCTCATCAACATAGCGTATAATTTCACGGTGTTCCGTTTTACGTGGCACTACAAAGCGTTCATCTGTCGCAAATTTATATCGATTTTCGAAAACCACATCCTGGTTAACGTAGTCCGCCAAAATAGTAATAATAGCTCTGCGATCCCAAGCGTCCGTAACACGGCCGCCATAATTACATTCGGCCGTAAGATAGGAAATGGCATCATATGGAACGTGGTCATATTGATTTAGCAACATCTAAAAAGGTATTTCAATCGGAAATGAGTTACATAGACAATTGTGACTCATCTTAAACTTACATTTAACTGTAGAACCGATATTTGCAAATCGGATTCATTGAAGCCGTAGGCAATATTCCAACCCAAGGGACCGTATTTCCTCCTTTCTTGAATGACGGCATGAAAGAAACATATGCCAAAAAGTAAACGAGTGAAGGCACGGTCTTGCTTGGACACTCCGGTGTAGAATGTAGGGTCATTTATAGGCTCAGAGTTGTATGAGCGCATTATATTCTCTTTTAAACCCGTTGGGGGTTCATTGGTCATTTTCACTCCATTTTGCAGTAAGGATACAGGAAATTGTGCTGTGGGATAACTCGTCAACCACAGGCGAAATGAGGCTGCGAGGAAGGGAGGGATACAATCCATCCTAATACTGAGTAGTTTGAATACTTACGCGATGTGTTAAATGTATCCATATTTTCCCACAAATACTCCAGTTTCGGCATCCATGAAGCTGCCAAATGACAGTTCTGCAAACAAACCCAATAGCCTTGCTCCTGGGCAGCTTTTATCAAATTCTGGGCAATGGGACCTTGACCCTGACCCAGTGATATGCTCTGGAAAGAATCGTCATGACCCATTTTTTCAGTAAACGATAGCAGTGACCCCAATGGATCTGCACCAGGTGATAAAATAAAGACCATTGGCGTTAAAGCAGTTGATTCCCTATACGATTTGCTAATGTCAAATTCGGGTGGTGTCACAAACTGGGCACCGATCTCGTCGGATATAAAATTGCGTACGGCCAAAAATACTTTATCGGGCCGCAGTGTTTTGAGCACAAGAATTTTCTCAAAGCGTGTGGTCTTGTTGTGCCACAGTTCAGGAAGTCGCTGTGTTTCAGGTTCCGAATGATCGTATATTTGTTTCCAGGATGCTGGCATTGTTTGGAATGATTCTACAATTCCGTTTAGTTCGGGGAATTCTTCGAGCCGCACAACATTGGCCCATATATTATCAGTTATCCATGAAGGGTCAGGATTCGGCCGATCATGCCCCGCTTCCTTGGCCCCCGTAAGAAAGTGGGATAAATGTTTCACTTGTATTTGATTATTACCGAGCATAATGCGAGAGCAGAGTATAAACGAGAACAGGAGTTTGTCCTTTTCGAATATCGAGCGACAGACTTTATTGTACAGATTTTTGCTGACGGCATCAACGAGAAATTTTATACGACGAGCCAATTCTTTAGATTTGTTGGCCGTCTCTATGGAGAACATATACAGGTTGATGTACCAATTCAAGGAGAACTGATACATGGGATCTATGTTAGGCAGATCGGTTATGGAGTAGTAGAGGATGGAAGAGTGTATAGCCACCGGTTTGTAGTTTAACCGGAATGCCTCTATTTTTGCGGTGGTTTCCTTAGATGCTTCCTGTTTAGCTGCTATGCGGCAGGATAAAACTTTCGACTCTCCTAAAATCTGTATGGCTCCCTCGTTTTCTAGAATGTCGCCTTCAGAACTAGTCAATGTTTTCAGTATCATATTTTCCGTTGCGACCAAAGCTGATTTATTCTTAGCAGCCTCGGCGGTTAGAGTCAATCGGAGTTCTTGGAGATCGGGTCTCTCCTTAGCAACCACAATGCTAAGAAGTTGGTCTTCCAAAGCATTTTGGGTCAAAGCAAAGTTTATGATTGTAACTTTATTGAAGGTTTCTGGGAGGAAGTGCGGATTTCGCAGATTGCACGTCATATACAGACGAAAGTTTGTGTGCAGTGGCACTATGTTGTCGCCAAGGCTTATATACTTTTGGCCTCCTTGTATGAAAGTCTTTCGTAGAAGAATTGGGTCCAAGGGCACTTCAAGTTCTTCAAGAATATTTTCTATTATTACTGGGTAGCCATACTCCATCGCCTCCGCTATTACCTTCATGTAGTTGGCTTGGTTGAACTTAACTGAGCTGAGATGATTTTTACGCTCCATATTTTTCAACCAAAAATTGGCCTGGCCTTGTGGGTCTATGAAAAGACTATAGCGGCTGGAGTTAGCTGATATTATGGCATTTTCGGTGGAGAATACATCGTTGGGAAGACCGTTCATACTCCAATGCTGCGTGATGATCTCCACTCCTAAGGAATTCGCAATGTTGTAACCCTCTGAAACTGGTATTTGTAATGTGGCACATTTCTGACACCAATCCTCCACACACATGGTACGGAACTGGTAATTAACCGCAGAGAGGTAGGCTATTATTCCACAAGAGATCAATATGTCGCCCGGCAGGTGGTCGTAGAGTGTTTGCAAATCTTCGGCAGTTTTTGTCCAACGCGACTTCTCACCACCCAAGCTATCAATTAGCGACTTGGCTCTAGTTAATTTGTTTTGGCAGAGGTCCGCTTCTGCTTGGGTTCTTCTCATTTCCTGATTAGCCATTTCTAAATCTTCATTCAACTTGGCCACCTTGGCTTCCAGCGCTGCTGTCAGTTCTCGTTTCTCATTCAAGTACGTCATTGTGTCGGCATATTCTTTTTCCGCAGCCAACAACTTGGCTTTCTTAGGCGCCACAACTTTGGCGACATTGTCATATAAGTCCATGGCTATAATCCATTGGCACAGACCTTTTGCAGCACTCGACGCTTTCGCAACAATATTTGGATTGAAATCCTTGTGGGGTATAAAGTCCTTGCGAATTTTTTTCATGATGTCAGGATTGATGTTGTCCTTGTCGAAGTCTTTAAGAGCTTGTAGAAAATTCAAGTCCCCCAATATACGTTTGCTGGGACCCCAAAAATCGTTTACCATTTTTCCAGAGGCTGGATCAGCAACTCTGTCCGCCGGCATACCTTTAATGACACAAACTGCCGCCATGACCAGCTTAATTACGGAGGGAGGGTTCTTCATTGATTTGACCAAAGTTATATCAGCCGGTTTTAAGGTATTAAGAGCTTGTAAAGCTTCTTCCAAAACGGGAATAGCTTGAGCCAAGTCCTTCTCACACTCATTTTTCAGCTCCTGGGCCGCTTCAGCCTGAATACCCGCTACAACTTCATCCTTTTTAACCTGTTCTGCTGCTGCTTGAGCCGCGATGGTTTCTGTGTTGATTTCCAGCATCATTTTGCGTGAATTGTCTGCCATGGCCAGTAATTTGGGCTGCAGCGCATTTAATTCTGTCTGCATCATAGATATGGCTGCGGCGGCACTTGCCAAGGTATCCAAGCCCCCAATGTAACGCATCATAGTCCCCATAACGTCTTTCTGCTTATGACTTATAACGGATTGAAATGATTGTATTAGTTCCAGGAAGGACGCATTGGTTAGGTATATATATCTCCCGGTTAATTCGCAGAACTGAGCAGTAACCACTCCCGCGGTGGTGTGGAAATATTGACTAGTCTCAACAATCGATTGCTTCATCTCTTCGGAGGCGACATTTACGTTTTCCAACGAAATCTTGGCGATCATTTGCAAAGCTTCCACTGGCCAACTTTGATACCAATCGATTGTACAACAGTTTACCAGGGATGGGTACAGACGAACTCTCGTTCGAAGCGTTTCTCCAATAGGCGAGAGACACAAAACTATGTGCAACTTTCGCTTGCAACGATTCACAAAGAAGGAAAACACTTGCAGAGGGGAAATATCAATATTCCGATTTCCACCCTGGGCGGCCAGACGGACCATTTCCAGGATTTCCTGTTTTTCATCTATGGCATAAATGTTGGGAACTTCGCCTTGGTTAAGCAGGCAATCAATGTCTTGCAGGAACAGCTCCATCTTTATCTGATTTTCCGTTAAGAGGAACACGGCATGCTTGTCCATGCCTCCAGCTTCTTTAAGAACAGTTTTTAGATCATCATGCCAATCGTTGGCACCGTAGTTTTTCGTAATTTCCGGTTGGAAAAATGAAGTTTGTACCATGTTTGTGGCCAACTTAGTTAGTGACTGTCTGCCGGAACCATCGACACCAATTAGAAGGGCGCTGGCTCCATTAATTGAGATGATGCGACAAATCCGATTCAAGTGCTGCAGTGCGAAATTGAATAAGGTAATATCCATTTTAGATCTTCGCGTTGAATTATAATCTTCTAAGCTGGTTAATGCCAAATTATAGAGGGCGGTGATACTGGGAACCTCCTCGTAACGCTTTTCATCCTGCTCCGAATCTTCGTCAAAATAAACTCCAAAAAATATTCTACTAGCCCCCTCCAATGTGAATTCTTGATCACAAGATTCCGGATCCTCGCTATATTGTTCGAAGACCTTTTCAATTTTTTCATTGAAGTGTACGCCAACACATTCATTAAGTTTCAGGAAGATCCAGTTACGATCCTCATCGTCCACCAGTCGATCATAAAATACACGTAAGGCTTCGTGATACCACAAACGGACAAAGATCTTTTTGTCATTCACCGAATCCTTGCGTAGAAGTGCACAACCGGTAATTACTCTTGCTATATCGCGCAAATTGAAGACGTAGTGACTCTTGGCGGGAGTTGCTCTCATTTCGGATTGTAGTGATTTATAAATGTGCTGAGTGGCACAGACAATGGAATTGGCCACCGCAAAGACATCACTACCATGCCCCGTTTTGCGAAACCCATTCAAAAGAACGTTGACAAAAATCTTATTCATAGTCTCGTCGCTGAAGTCGTCGATAGAGAAAATGTTGAAATGATTAAGGAATCTTGCGTAAACATCCTGACTACTGCCTCCTGGTAAACCGCAAGCGCTTACAAATATTAAGTCATTTATAAAGACTTTACTGCTGTCCTTTAAGTCATAGACATGTCCGTAATCGAAGTATTGCCGTAATAGCTCCAAGGGCGGTTGGGCTCCATACTCCTCCTTCATGGGCATACTCATGTCGTCTAAAAATAATACAGTTTCTTTGCCTTTTGGTGGCCCATAAATGCCTCGCTTCCACTTAAAAACCTATTTGGATATATCCCAAATTGGAACTTACAATATTCTTATGTACGTGGTTCAACTTACCTTGGAAATCAATAATTCCTGTGTTTGGTTAGCGGAAATCATAACCGTGAATGTCATGAAGGCCGACTCATATGCATCGCTATTCAGTTTGTGCATTAGATAATTTTGGATGTAAACACTTTTGCCTGTTCCAGTTGGACCCACCAGCATAATTTTTTTCTTGTTCTATTAAAATGAAATATTTACAAACAGTTAGGCATGCGTTATCCATATGTATGTATGTAGTGACTGACGACTGCCTTACGTCAATGTGCATCTTTAGTAAGTGCATATAGCGAGCTGTATCTATAGTTGGAACCTGGACACCCAAAGAAGTTTCTTCCACGTCAAGACGTTTGGTAATGTCAGTCCATAATCGCCATGCTCCCCTCTGTTTGAAAATGTACACATAGTCCACCAATAATCCCTCCAAAGGCAATCCAATATCTACTTTACCCACTACTGCAGGCAAACTTTCTTCATGGGCCCATAACTAATAGAAAACATTTATTAGTTTAAGGGCCACTTTCTCAATGAATTCAATTTCAATTTCTCAATGAACTTAATTTTCTGATTTTATTATTAAAATTAATCCGACCGTTAACGTTAACAGGAGATCTAGCGCCGGCTAATAGATTGTAGGAACGATAAATGCAAACAACTGACAGCTGTTGACAACAGCTGTTTTGTTTTCATGTTGTTATGATTTATGTATTTCCTTCCTAAATTGACTTGCGTTCCTCCACCAGGTCAACAAGTAAATGTTCCTCGCCAACTAAGAAGTTCTTCCCATGGTGTTTTTTTAATTATTTTCCACCATAATTTGAATAAATTACACTGCACAAAGTAAACAGCTGATATCTTACAGAGCCGACAACTGTAGTAATAAATTTCGCCAGAGTTGCCAGAGTGAAACATCTAACATACTGTTAAATTAACCGGAGTATGAGAAAATTATAAACCTTAACAGGCACTACGTCGTTTCGGTAAATTAAAATACCCATTAGTAAACAGACAATTTAACCGAACATTGCGAAAATGGCCCTAAGTTAAATATATTTCGTTTGCAATTCTGTTAAACTTACCTCTTTGAAAAATTTATCGAATTTCTCTCGAGATCTGGTATTTAGTATACCTGCCACGCCCCAAACCAGACCATATGCAATGGCCGCTTGGAAATAGAAGGTTAAATATTTCTGGTAATCATCCGGATTTTCTCCTATGGCCTCAGTTAGACACATGTCGAAGATGTTGAAAGTCGTCCGGAGACAATTGAACTCTCCGGGAATTAAAAATTGAGTACAGTGCTTTCGCACGAATATTTGGCACTGCAAAGTGGGAAAATATTTTTAAAAAATTTTAAAGGATTCCCATTCGGCTGCCCTTGTCGGCATTTGGAATTCTCACTTACCGGTTCCAACAACCACGAAAACAAACCCAAAATATATGACATATTCTCCTCATCAGCCCAACGAGGGTCAGCGCCTTTGATCCAGGATTTTGCAAACGCTTGCCATCCTAAAGATGAGGGTTCCATATAAATCATGCCGCAGCGCGAAACCGTCGCCGGCGAAGCTTGTGCCAGGTCCATTACCTCGAAAATCATAGACATCTCGTTGGTCATGGTAATAACCTCACCGGAGGTTAAGCACAACTTCTTGTTATCATCCAAAACGGTGTTCATATTTTCAATCCAAACTGCATCTACTGGGCCATCAAAGATTACCTAGCAAGCGCAACATTCAATAAAGCCAGCAAATAAGTTAACTACCTCGAACATCTATACGACTTACCCACTTCCTATCAGGTGTTGGGGTCACAGCAAAATCGCGGAAGATTCGAGCAACCAAGCCGTCGGTCCACTCATATGACACGGGATCAAAATAGCCAAACAATTGATTCATTGTTATAGATTTCGGATTTATTATTCCCATCTGAACGTGTTGATAGTAGGGGCTCTTATCCGGGGCTTTAATTTTCAGCGAGGAAAGAATTTTGGCCAAAATTTCCAGAGTTTTACTCTTACCCGCCAAGGGATCGCCGACCAACATGAACCCATGACGCACGATTATCATTTCATATGTCTGTATCACTTTAGTAAGAAAGCTTTCTGCTGGTTCTAGGTTGATTTCGCCACAGAACCTCTTAAATTCTTCTTCAATTAAACTGTGATCTATGGATGGCAGTCGTATACCAGGGAAAATGTCCGAAATGATGCCCTCGAATAGAGGGATGTCAAACGACATAAACTTAGGCAAATTAACATCAATGAGAGACCTTAACAGCAGGATGTCCTCCACTTCTTGGGGGAATTGCTTTTTTAGATTGCCGCAGGCGGAGAGGACGGCCTTAACAGCTCTCATGCCGTAATCATAGTGATTCTGCATAGACAACTGTTCAGAACACAAGCGATAGGTAGTGACTATTTTTATGGCCAATTTTCGGGCGTCCACAAAGCCATAGGAATAAAGAGATATTTCGCCAATCATGGCATAATCCGGCACCATCATTGCAACCGAACGGAAAAGAACTTTAAGATTGTCTGGCAACTCAGAACGTCCAGCGTAGCCGGGATTCATTGTAATGCAAACATAGACGGCGGGGTTAAGAGTTAGCTCAGTATTTTCGAACATAAATTTCACTGCCTTGGCCCGAACAGCTTGAATTATTAACAAAATCTGTTGCGCTACAACTGACAACACCTCCAACTCGATGCGATTGAATTCGTCGAAACAAGCCCAGGCTCCACAGGAAGCCAAACCCTTAAAGAACTTGCCCATTGCTTTGTAGTCTAGGCCGTCGGAACAATTGAAGACTTTACATTGGACAGCTAATGCTTTGGCTAAATCCTTCGTAGTCTCAGTCTTGCCCGTGCCAGCGGGTCCTTCAGGAGCTCCATTCAAATGCAATTGATAAGCACCCACCAATGTGCGGTAGCACCGATCAGTCAAGGGAGTGATGACCAAGCGATCCGAATTCCCCAAGTATTCATTGGCGAAAGGCACAGTGGCATTGATTATCCTCACCCAGTTATCGTCGTCCTCCCAATAGTAACGTAGCTGTGCCAACCATTGGAAATTATACTCACTATCAATGTTTAAACGAATCAATTCCTCGACCACATCCTTGGCATGGACATCAATGACTATAAGAGATTTGATAGTTATACGATTCAAATTGCTGATTGTGGTAGAGCGAACAAGATCCACAATGTGATGAAGATCCGCAGTCAGTTCGGCGAAATATGAATTTATGGCCTGTCGATCAGTGACAGACTTTCTAAGGCTTCCATGAACATTGCTAGCCCAATAGACTTGTGATATGCAAAGTACTACCATTTGAGGCCAATTCAGAACCCAGTCATACCTTTCCAAGCTAGGATAATGGTCATAAGATAAATTCATCTGCTGTCGTACAGCCTTCAGCATTTCCGATTCTACACCTCGCAACCACTTTTCTACACTACCACCTGCTGCTGCAGTAGAAACCTTGTCAACGAACATGATCTTTTCCATATCGGCACTGATCATGGAGAGAACATTTTTGGTGTCATCGAATTCTAAACTGTTAATACCTTCGAAGCATTTACTCAGGTGGGGTAGAACTCTAAGAGGATCTTTGGTTTCCGATAAAATTTCCAACATCTCATCATTAGAAAGGAAAAAGAACCGCGGGAAATACAACCGTTTCTTTTCCAAATACTGGTTAACGCCGTTTGTAATATTGTCCAGCAGTTCAACTGCCTTAACCAGGGATTCCAATAATCCCACTGCAGGTGCTGTTTCCATAACCAGGGGTTGCCTCAAAATCATAGCCATATTTCTGGAAAATGTTTGTTCAACAATGACAAATAAACGCCCCTCTTCAGGCATTTGAGCCACGATATCCTTTGAGGAGAATATGGGAAGTAAGTACAAGAAATTGGCCTGCACCTTACCCCACTGATCTAATGTCTCATTGATACGTTTGATCTTCTCGTACCAAGCCAATACTTCATTTTCGCAGGGCTTCATGAACGCTGAACCTCTCATAGATAGGGTTTTCAAAATGTGATCATCCAATAGAGCTTGAATATCATCAAGATTGGAAAGAATTTGGACCCCCGTCTCCTTATACGGTCCAGTGGGGAAAACACGTGAGTCCCATTCATGTATCATAGTCTGCAAGCTATTCCATAGTTGCAGCTCCTTGTTGGCTCCAGTACTTATAATTTCAAATTCATCAAGCTTGGAGTCTAAATTAAAGTTGATAATCTTCCTCAAAGTTGTTCCCGCATCAGGAGTTATATCAAATTTAGCAATTTCCGACATCTCGATCCAGTGGCGTTTTCTCAGAGCTGGATTGCACATATTATTGACAATGAAAACACCGGTGGTGAAATCCTTTATTGATTGTATCATATTAGAGCATAATCGCAGGGGGACAGGGTGATTGTTGGGATCGGGATCTTCTGTTTGTCCCTGTAAAATTAATTTAAAATGATTGGTTAATATTTTGCCAATCGAATCCACAGTTAAGACACTAGAATAAAGTACAGAAATTTAATATTAATTTTCAGTGCGCAAGGTAATATTACATTAGATGTACTGCGTTGCCCATCTGTCATTTCTCTTGCCAAATTTAACCTCTCCTTTGAAAATCTTCGCAGAAGTGATGTTCTTGAACGGTGAGTGACTCATTGAATGTATCACTTCAGGTGATACGCATAATACACGCTACGAATTTAGCTAAACATCAAACATCATATCTTGTAACAGCGGCATCTTGATGATTCATCATTGTTGCCATTGTCGTCCTCCTCGTTGTATATTTATTTAATCATACTAATCAGGTACAGCCGATTAGTGACTGGTGGACAAATATTATTGAATCGTATTCACAGAATTGATCCACATATTACAGATAGGCGATCATCACGAGATTTTACTTCTTTTTCTATCAAATTTAATACGCGGTCCCTGTAGCAGTATGCAGGAACCATGTATATATTTGGAACATCCATATACCGTCAGCTAAAATGCAAAAGAACGTAACTACAATTTCGTTTTGTTCAAAGGAGTTGAAAAAACTTAAACCTGTATATTTTCGAATCTTACGGAGGGTAATACTTTACTTTAGCAAAGATTTGAAAATTTGAATTGCAAAATTAATTCCTCGTCCTTTTACTAGGATTTTTTCTTCTCTTGGAAATATAACTTAAAATTGTAGTTACGTGGTTTTGCATTTCTGCTAACGATACGTACGTGCAAACATTGTTTTCATGTATTGGAGATCTTCTGCTGTTTTGTTTCTTTGTTGTCTGTCACGTTTTAGTTTTCAGCAGTTTTCAACAGACGAAACCATATTTGGGACGAAATTAAATATGTGTGTATTAAAATATATTATAAATGTTGTCTCCAACTTGTAATATTGAATAGCAAACACAAAGTGTTTGGACACAAGTATCCTATATTTGCGAGAAGCTACAAACACGTTATATTTGCATCCATACAACAAGTTATCTTTGAATTGAACTGAATTGAATTGAAATGAATTGAATTGATTTGAATTGAAGTAAATTGAATTAAATTGAACTGAATTAAATTAAATTCGATTGGACTGGATTGAACTGAATTATCTTGAATTGAAATGACTTGAATTGAATTGACTTGAATTGCATTGAATTGAATTGAAGTGAATTGAATAGGATTTTATTGAAATAAACTGAATTGAATTGGATTTAATTGAATGGAATGGAATGGAATTGAATTGAAATGGGGTTTGAATTGAACTGAAATGAATTGAATTGAGGTTATTTGAATTGAATTGAATTGAATTGGATTGAAGTGAATTGAATTAACTTGAACTGAATTGAATTGAATTAAATTGGATTGAATTAAATTGGATTCGACTGTATTGAATTGAATTGTCTTGAATTGAGTTGAATTGAATTGACTTGCACTGAATTAAATTGAATTGGATTGAATTAAATGGAATGGAATTAAATTGAAATGAGTTTAATTGAATATATTTGAATTGGATAAAATTAGGTGGGACTGAATTGAATGTACCTGAATTGAATTAGATTGAATTGAATGGAATGGAATTGAATTGAATTAATTGGATTGGACAGGATTGAATTGAATTGAATTGAATTGCATTGAATTGAATTGAATTGAATTGAATTGAATTGAATTGAATTGAATTGAATTGAATTGAATTGAATTGAATTGAATTAATTTGAATTGAATTGAATTGAATTGAATTGAATTGAAGTGAACAGAACTGAACTGAATTGAATGGAATTGAAATAACTTGAATTGAATGGAATAATACTAAGTGGGATTGAATTGAATTGAATTGAATGGAATTGAATTGAATTGAAGTGAAGTGAAATGAATTCAATTGAATTGAATTGAATTGGATTGAATTGAATTGAATTGAATTGAATTGAATTGAATCGAATTAAATTGAATTGAATTGGATTGAGTTGAATCGAATAGAATTGAATTGTAATGAGTTGAATTGAATATATTTGAATTGAATAAAATTAGGTGGGATTGAATTGATTTCAATTGAATTGGATTGAATTGAATGGAATTGAATTTAATTGAATTAATTGGATTGAATTGAATTGAATTGCTGAACAGAACTGAACTGAACTGAATTGAATGAAATTGAACAGAACTGAACTAAACTGAATTGAATGAAATTGAAATGAGTTGAATTGAATGGAATAATATTACGTGGGATTGAATTGAATTAAATTTATTTTGATTGAATTGAATTGAATTGAATTGAATTGAATGGAATGGAATGGAATTGAATGGAATTGAATTGAATTGAATTGAATTGAATTGAATTGAATTTAATTGAATTGAATTGAATTGAATGGAATTGAATTGAATTGAATTGAATTGAATTGAATGGAATTGAATTGAATTGAATTGAATTGAATTCAACTGAATTGAATTGAATTGAAATGAAATGAAATGAAATGAAATGAAATGAAATGAAGTGAATTCAATTCAATTCAATTGAAATGAATTAAATTGAATCGAATTAAATTGAATTGGATTCAATTGAATGGAATAGAATTGAATTGAGATGGCCTGAATTGAATTGAAATGAATTGAATTGATTTGAATTGAAGAAAATTAAGTGGGATTGAAAATTGAAATAACTTGAATTTAATTGAACTGAATTGGATTATATTGCATTTTCTTATTCGTGTTTAAGTCCCAAAATTGAGTAGCGGTATATACATTTGACAATCACGTTTAATTTTTAGATGGAAATGTGAATCATATTCCAATTTGGAATGTGATATAAAATTTATAAGTTTAATTCAAATTAAAATTAAAATTTGGAATCATATTCGAATTTGATAGAAATTTTCATGTTTGAAAATCTTATAAAGTTTAATAAATCGTTTTCAAATTATGACCTCATTTTGAAATTACAAAAAATTGTTTAGAATATTTTGTAGAATTTGAATAAGCAATACAATTATATTTGGAAATAGTTATCGTGTTAGTTAATTATTAAATGCATTAATATTTGAAAATCGTACCCCGTTTTGGTTAATTGAAACATTTGTGTACCCTTATTTAACACAAATTGAGTATTGAGTATAAACTGGTTTTTGGTTTATTCGAAAATTACGTTTTGTTAGCTGGTTGAATACTCTAGTGAGTACCTCAAAAATAGTTATGCCTGATCGTGCATGAACGACGTTCCTACTTTCTTCATCGTGAGCCCAAACGTATAGCCTATAACTGTTAAAATATACATACATATAAACATTTTGCAGTCCTTACCTTAAATTTACACACTGGGTTATCTATTAAATCTTGCTTAATCTTTTGCCGGTAGTATTTCTGATTCTTCTGAAATTCCTTTAAATAATAGTCCGCGGTATTTTCCACAAATTTCGGCTGTAAATATTCAAAGGGACCATCCATCCAGACATTATAATATCGTAGCCAATTGATGCACAATCTTCAAAGAAATCAGAAAAATAGGTCACCGTACAAGTCAAATAAATCACAGGTCACTCTTTAACTTACTTCATTAATGTTGCAAATGGATAGACAAATGTTTTCAACACATCCATTGCCTGGTATTGGGTCTGGGGTATCTTAAAAAGTTTTTCCTCCTTGTTAATCCAGGTCACATAGTCATCGAATGTTTTTAGTTGGTCAATAAAATTTTGCAACATGATGTAGTAGGATTTGAACTTCAGGGGGTCACTCATGTCGTTGATAACCGTTATCTTTGGAATCATATCCTCGATGTCATCGTTAAGTTTCTTCACAACCTCCTGCAGATGTTCCTCGAACAAGGATTTATAGTTCTCCTGCTGCGAGGCATTGTAGTCACATATCTCGTTGATGTCATAAAGCCAATTTATAGTGGTTATGGTCAGGTCAAAATGATATGGGGACATTTCACACAACTCCACCAGATTGGTGCCAACTTCTAGAGCGTATTGGATACGATCACGAAGTTCAAACAGTTTTTCCTTTTTCACATAGATCATGTACTCGGAACTGGCTAGAAGCTCCTCCGTAGTTTTGGGAATTTCAAGGGCCCGTTCCTTGATGTATTCAAATTCAGCACATATGGCCAATTCCGTCTTAATGTGTTCCTTGGTAATCGCAGTTGTGATGCGCGCTATAAGACCATCTGCCACCTGGCGTAGTCGCTTAATACACTGGTCATTGTTGACAATGGCCAAGACAAAAAAGTCTTGCTTGGGTTCGCTGCGTAACATGTTAATATACTCGAAATATGAATCGATCTTGGCAAAGTACTCCTCAAACTCCTTGGACTCCGAAAGAAAGTTATCTAGATCCTTGCGCACTTCCTGACTATACAGGCCAAAGTACTTTTGCTGGTACAATTCCAAATAGTTTTGTATGGGCTGATAAGTTTGATGTAACACCTCCTTCAAGTGCTCAATAAACTGGCTGAGAAAATTCTCATTAAGATTGATGCGCAAATATTCGGCAGCTTTGTTAACTGTCGTAGGATCTATTTGGGGTTGTATGGGTTCCATGCGATTGCCCACTTCAGCGATCTCTTTGGCTATTGTCACATACGTGTCGATAATTTCCTCAAAACTCGGATTCACATCAATACCATCCCCATGCTCGTAGCAAATTAGGTTAAGGCGGAGCATAGGTATTTTGTGGCCACTGGAGCAAATTCTAAGTAGCTCATTGAGAGTGCGCTGTTTCAGATTATTCATTTGTCTATTGATAAGACCCTCAATGCAGAGGAAAGTGGAAGCCCATGACTTGGCGGGTATGACACGTTTCTTATGCATTCGCCGTAGGGTGGTGATCAGTTTCGGATACCATGTCCATCTTAAGAATGTGTTGTAGTTATCCATAGAAGTTCGACTGCATTTGAGCAGGGCTTTGTGAGAAATGCATTCGCGTTGACCCAACCCCATTTGCACAGATGCGGCTTGACCCACGGTTACTTGGAGTGGATCGAATATCACCAGGTATTCGGGGAACTCCAACTCAGTTGAGCTGAGAACACATCTTACCGGCAGCTGTAGTATCAACAGACGTTTGGTGATTTTACTACGATTTGTAAGAAACTTTTGGTAATTTGCAGTTTTTCCCGGCAAAGTGAAGTGGAAGTCTGCTTTGGGCAATTGAAAATCAGCAGGATCTTCATGTGACATCTCTGGTTTTACTAAAATGCTGCGCATACTATAGATTTTCATTAAACGATCGAATTCATCGTGAACATCCTTCATGTATGTCTTCACTAACTCCGGTAGTTTCTGCTTTAAGCCCAAGGGGGCGTAACTGAGAATCTTCCGCTCAGTCCGAGTCAACATTTTGGGTACAACAATTTGCCGCACCGATCGCCGTAGGTTGTCAACATAATGAGATTCCGGTAAATAGCGTATATCCGGTTCTCGTGGTAGACGTTTGCGACACAATTTCATTTTAACTTCCGCTGCACGATGTCTCAGGAAGGAATGATGGCGTCTCTGGTACACTTTGGATAAGTGAAATTTAAGTAAAGGATTTTTCATGTACTCTTCATTATCATATCGGTCCAAATTGGCGGGTGGGTGATACATGCGCTCCAATTTGCGAGTAAACATTCCAATGTATTTATTATAGTCGTATTTGAAGAGCAAGTTAGTGTGTATCGTGCTCAATCGCAGCGATAGCGTAGGCGTTGACAATTTTTACAAGTATTCTTATGGAAGAAGCTGGCGTAGGTCCAAAACATAGAGGTGCTCACACGTCTTAGCGTATTTTCATAGTAGCGTGGGCGCAAAAAAATAGTGGGTGCTGTTTCGTATGAGATTCCCCACACTAATGCTTCTTATATGGTCTATTCGTTTCTGCTTGATGGTTGATTTTTATCATAATAAATATGCATATATACGACAGATTATTGAAGAAAAAAAACGAGAGTTCAATTGTGTTTCCTTAAGAAAAATATTAGGTAGAAAATTGTGTGTTTCTTTTTACGTCAGTTTTAGCTTCATATTTTTTGCACATTAACGTAACCATAGAGAACTGACATATAGAGAAGGGATTTGACTCAGTAAATTTACGAAGCTTGGTTGTTGCATATGGACGTTGCATGTTGGAAAGTATTGCTTTAATAATACCAGATAGAGGCACTGGCTTAAACCAACCAACAAGAAAACAGCAACGGCAGTTCGTTTTGTGCCTTAAAATGTATGTGCAAATCTACCACAAATATATACCAACAATAAAATCTGACAACAAAATCAAAATACGTTTAAATTTCAGAGTTTTTCATCTAAACGATATGACAAATTTAAGTCAACAACTTTTATAACTCCACCTGGTGTAAGTGAATTTACATCAAATAATTCTCTATCGCACCGGCCGCACCACGAAGAGTGTGAATCGAAACATCAGATGAGAAAGATGGCAGCTCTATATGACATTACTCTACGGACGCAACGCAGGTTACAAATTTCTTTAAAATTCACTTTCTTGAGTTTCTTGTTTACAATCATAGACTAATACTTATAGTAGACCTAATAGTTCTCTCACCAAATTTTTGACATTTGGCCTGGTCTGATATTTACGTTTGATGTTGAAAAGAATTGCTTTACTAATACCAGATAGAGGCAATGGTTCATAACAATCAACAAAATAACAACAACGGCATTTCGTATTGTGTGTTAAAATTATTGTGTTAAATACAACACAAATGTATGCTAACAATGACAGTCAATAAAAAAGTTTAAAGCACATTTAAATTTCACAGTTTTTCACCAAAACGACATGAACAATTATTGTAATTCCACCTAGTGTATGTCACTTTTCGTCAAACATCTCTCTATCACACCGACCGCATCAAGAACAGTGTGAAAGGAAACGTCAAATGAGCCAAATATTCTCTCTAGTATGAGATTACTCTATGTTTACAATGTGGGCGAAATTTAATCAATATTTAATTTTTATTTTGTATTCGTCAACTGCTTTAGTTATTGTTCCTTTTGAACATAACCCGGCGAAACGGCGTAAAAGTAGCAAAAAAGAATCAAGGGTGACAAACATTTGGACAATAAGTTATTGTGTTTATTAGCAACTTATTTTGAATCGACCCAAACATTGACGCCCGTTTGGGGCTATACACACTTACATTTTTAAAAATTATAATGTTTCGAGTATTACACTTTCAAAACGAAAAATTTATTTTCTTCTGTTCTTGATTTCGAACCGACCGACATAAAAGATAGTTTGTTTATTGTGTGTACTTTCAAGCTATGATCTTTTTAAATTGTTTTCTGTTTGTTTATTTCAAAAACGAATTTCGCTTAGCAATATCGTTGCTACGCAATAACAAACCGAAAATATTATATCGACCAAAAGAAACAAAGGGTTGTAATTCCTTATTTTCACTTAATTCAAAGCAGTTAAGCATTAACGGTATCGAATCAACAGTTTCCAAGTAGCTTATGGGAATTGTGTTCAGGTTTTGCTAAATTTTCGTACGAAAATTTGTCGTTTTTTCTCTAAACGGAAAATTTACAACGGAAAATTTTGTTGTTATCTCTTATTTACCGTGAACAAATATTTCATTTATAATTCCTCTACGCACTCCATTTTTTTTAACTTTTGGTTGTTAAAACTATCGAAATGTCAAAATTCCGGTTCCAGAGACGATATAACTTCGCGTAACAGCCCTGTAATTGATTTTGCTTAGAAATTTTCGCAAAGTGTTGAGTACAAAGCAAATGAAAAGTGAGCGAAATTTTCGGTTCACGAAATTTTCGTATTATTGCAGGAACCATGTACATGTTACATTTCAGGAAAACTGAATACCGAATAGCGATCTACAGAAAAGAGATTTTGAAGTAAAGAACAAAGTCAAAGAGAGCAGAAAATGAGAATGGGGTGACACGAATACCCACAGTCACAGGGATTATATAAATTTCGTGCAATTGCAAATATGTGATTTTAATCATTAAATCATGCATATTATTCAATATACATTTTAACCAATGATTACCCTGTGGAACACAAAAAAATAACAAGGTTCAATTAATGGATTCTGGTAGAGGTGGTAAACAAATATACATTTATCGGCGTTTTGAAAGTTTACGTCTTAATTTTTTTAAGGTGGTTTTGGTGAAATTTCCCCCCTTTTTGCACATTCTTATGGTGAATCGGCAGAGGAAATCATACTATCCTTACATTTTGGGTATAGGATGTGTTCAGCAATTTTATATAAAAATTTAAGATACTTCAATCCACAAAAATAACAAAAAAGACCCATACATTGAGGCGGTACAGGGTTAAAGTATTTCACAAAAAAGTTTCTCGTAAAGTTTTACATAAAATTGCTGATCTCCTGTACCTAAAATGTAAGGATAACATGGTTTCCTATGCCGGTTCATCATAAGAATTTGCAAAAGGGAGAATATTTTTGTTACAAGAACCTTGTTATTTTCGGAAAAGCTTCAGTTTGTTCCACACTGTAATACGACTCATGGACTTTTGCCTGATATTCATCTCAAGGTCCAAGATTTGCTGTTTTCGGAGCGGGTTTCGTTGAATTTGCCCTTTGATGGCTTCGATAACTTGCGGCGTTCCTATGGTAGCGGGTATACAAATACGTTATCCTAAAATTTAGATAACCATTTTTAAATGCAACTCGGGCCCAATTGCTGGATTCGAGGGAGGGTATGAGTAAAATTACTGTATTGGTTTTGTTTCAGTTTGCCATCATACTCAGCATTCCTACTTTGCTGATGTTTTTTAATTTTTTGAATATAAGGTGGGATTTTTCAGGTTAGATAGCGTAATAATATCTCGGAAACTCTGCAAAGTATTGATACGACAAATGGTTTAAATTTTTGGCTGAAGCAACCTTTACATGTGCAGAATGTCAAAATAACATGTTAATAAATAGTTCGTGGTGTAAATTGCTGCTTGAATGTCCCCTAAAGTTAATTACGCCTAACAATATGCCATCGCTATCATCCACGCTGCGAAAAAAACCGCCTCTGTAACACTACTAGTGTTCAAAACCAAAAAACCGGGGAAACCGGTTAACCGTTTTTTTGCTATTAACCGTGTGCCGGTATTTTCAAAAACGGTTAATCAAACATTGTTTCAATCAAACATTGTTTTATATCAAAATTCAAAATTAAAACTTTTAAATTTTAAATTAAACACGCATTCCAAATTGGAATATGATATAAAAATGTGATGATTTATTTGACCTTTAGTATTATAATAATAATATTAAAATGTTCGAGCGTTAGGTCTATTTTATTCTTCAATATTTCGCTACCCATTGGGTAGCATCGTCAGGAAAATAAACACAATTATTAATTACAATTTTATTTAAGATTTAGATAAACGTAATTAATTAAATACAGTTGTGAAATTTTGAGTTTTCAACACGAATAAGTATATGAAATGGTCGTTGAACAAATGTATTGTCAGTTCTACATGTGTAATTTAACTTAAAGCAAAAAACCGGTTCCACTGGTTTTTTGCCAAAACTAACAACCGAAAACCGGTTTCTTGACAAACTGAGTTTTCGAACAAACCGCAAATCGGTTTCTTGAAAAACTAATTTTTCGAACAAACCGAAAACCGGTTTCTAAAATATTCCGGATTTTTGGACACTTTAAACATTACGCAGGAACCATGTACTATATGTTTGGAACATTCATCCATATACTTACGTGCAAGCATTGTTTTCATGAATTGGAGATCTGCTTCTTTTTTGTTCCTTCATTCACTATAAATTTTGTTTTCAGCAGTTATCAACAAACAGAGGCATGTTTGGGTCACAAACACATATATTATAACAATTTTATCATTGTGTTTCCAATATGTAATATTGAATAGCAAACACAATGTGTTTGGACATAAGTGTACCATATTTGCGACAAGCAACAAACATGTTATATTTGCATACAAACAACAACAAAACGTCAGATTTATCAGCGTGTATACGATCTCAACGCGAACAGTTAATGAATTCACTTCGAACTCTTAAACAACGATTCAACGAACAAATTCTGTGATTTCATCTCTTACGAGTAATTGGCTCTAAAGATCTTAAAAAATCAAGAAAATAGATGGCGCTACTACGAGATGGTTCTGTAAAGGGATGAATTGATATAATAATAATATAATAATAACCGATTTGGAGCGAATCCTTAGTCAGTATAATTTCGAATGGGTAGAGGTATACATTGTCGACAATCAGTGTTATTGATGCTTCGTGTAAAGGGCTAAGTTCGTACTGTAAAAATAAAATACAGAAAACAGTTCCAATCATCGCAATTTAGAAGAAAAATTGTTTTGCTCGCGTGAATTGGGACAGCGCTGAAAGGGACAATTAATCAATTCGAAAAAGTATTAATAGATGCCCCCTACTCGTTATAAAGTTATTTTGCGGGAAATAATGAAATTAAACCTGGAGATCATCTGTTACTTACCCTTTGGAAACCAAAGTTGTAAAAGGATGTTTGATTGTGAAACAATTTTCTAACTGTGGTAGACGTCAGCCTTGTAACTTCCAAGGATAATTGACAGACTGATGAAGGCATTTTTATAGCATTTTTATAGCTACTGGTGGCCGTCAACATGATTGAGGACTGCTTTGTTAAATTTTTTACGAGTATTGTTTGTTTTCCGTGTCAAATGTTTGTGGGTGATGGGATAGTGTTTTCATCAGACGTTGTTAGACACTAAAACGGATGGGAACCGTTAAACACTACATGCAGGCGGTTAAGTCGATACTAATTGATCTGTTTAGAAACATTCCATGTGACTTACATTCCGTGGCAATCAAAATGTCAAAATCTTGTTATTAACATACACTTCTTCCTTTGACACATGTAATTTGGTTGAGAATCATGGAAGTGACTGTTTATTTATGCTCACTATTGCCGACAGACATTCTCTTTTCATAGAAATATCAACTAACGATAAGAGATGATTTATGCTCAGCTTTAGTGTATAATAAATATTCAGATTATGTATCAACCAACTATCTGTACCAACGGAATGTTATTCAAAAATAGCCGCCTTGAATGGTTCCTTATGAAACTCATCCACGAGTACTTTTTTGTACTCATATGTATAGCTTTCAGTTGTTTGCTTCCCCCAGCTTTTCCGCATGTGTGGACCTTTTTCGTTATTCACATATGCAAATGTAATCAGGAATTAGTCGCTCTTCCGTTTGCCAAAACAACGCATATTGTTAGTGAAACCAGTTTATTTCCTTTTCCGGTTGCTAAAAATGTATACAACAATTTTGTATTACAATCTTTCGAAACTCTCATACACACGCCGATTTCAACCTTTCCAAGTAAAAACAAAATGGACGTTAAATTCAGTTATGGCCACTAGTGGCCACCGTACTGCGAACTAACCCACATACTCCGTATTCATCGTATGCTCTACAAGATGATGTTTGGTCCAAATGGCGGACAGAAGAAGTCACCTAGTACATTCAATGTACCTTTTTGCCGACCGGTGTTCGGTCTGGTGTCACTTCGTTTTGGGTTATTTTAAATAATTTTTCCGTTTCAAAGGAAGACATATATTTCGACCCAGCCAGACAGAATTCTGTTGTTCGGCTATGTGTCTCTGTTACAGGAAAACACACAGAATGAGAGAGTTTATGGTTAAGGTTTGACAATTTATGGTAACATTTTTCCCAATCCAGCCAACAGTCAATGAGGGGGAAAAGGGTCCGGCATTTTGCTCGTGCCGAGATAACAAAGGCACCGTTTTCCCGTACGCTGGTTATGTCCATGTTGTCGTAATTCCAATGATACATTTAGATTTTCATGGAAACAAGAAAAAATAGACGGCACATGAATAGGGAAAAACGGAAATTGTTATTTTGCGTGGCGTAGTTTGTTATGGATCCAGGGAGGAGGGAGCAGGAAGCAGTGCCACCAACAAGGGACATATCTAAAGGATGTCCATGGTATTTGGATGGAGGTGTGTTGGTTTTGTTGTACGACGAGTATGTCCAACAAGCAAACAATTTAAAACAGTTATTTACAAAAATTATAAAAACCAACAATAGAATTTTACGTTGTGGCCACTCTATTACACAGACCTACTTACATATGTGAATGGGTATGTATGTATATACAATATATTTACATATGGCATGTTCCATTGAAAATAGGTGATTTTTGTCCTGTGTAAAAATAACTAATCATTTCATTGAAACAATAGTTAAAGTTAACATTGATTACACAAGTACATATATAAGGTTTTGAACCTGAACATTCAAAAGTTTTTTGGGACGCTGAATTCGAATCCGTTTTTCAAGATGCTTTCCAGTTTCCGAGATATTGAGTGGGCGCGGGTCTTGTTCATGAGACAGCGGGTTAGATCCCTGCTCTGACCACCTTACATTTCCTTCGACGACAGCCACCTCGCTTAGTGACATTATCGATTATTTAGACAAGAAAAAGATTCTCAAAATACCGTTCGAAACCGGTGTGAAACTGTAGGTCCCAATCCATAAGAAAAAAATTTGAAAGCGCACAGCTCACTGGCTGTGAGAAGCTCTTTCCAATCCCATCATGGGATGAAATTAGAAACGGATGTCAAAGATCTTGGGCCGAGTGCATGATGAGCGACTACAATAGGATTATAATGCACCCAATTTGTGATGAATTGCTTTTAATTGAATAAAATAGCAATTAATTGTCAGGAATAGCAAATAATTAATGTATTTAATATCTGGACAACTAGAACCAATCTTAAAACAAGAATGGGGTTTCGGAATTTAAGGCCTCATCTCCTCGGGTCGAAAAATTCACCGGATTTGTAAAGTTCTATAGTGTTGTGGTATAATTTTGGCCACATATTTAAAATGTAAGGAAACATTATTTTTTTCCATCGTTTTGTTTTGACATTTTTGTGTCATTATTCCGACATCTATGGGATGATATTTTTATCGAAATGATATCTGGTGTAAAAAAGTTTTGAACATGCAACTTGTAATATTTAGCGTTTCGGTTCTCTGTAAATAACGATAATGACAATACAACTCTTTATTTACACGATATAACTTTTAACAATTGAGACCTAGTCCATATTCAATATCAATGTTCGACGTTCAAACTGTCACAACACTTTTACTAATAGTCGACCATGTAAACTTTTCGCGGTTTCTAAATAGATTGACTCGAAAAGCACTGCCAATTTTTTTTTATATAGCAGTCATCGCATGCTCCCATAGTCATTCAATACTTTCCAGAACTGTCTTTAGTTAGACAATATATCAACATTCTTAAGATAAACTCATAGCGCCATCTAGATTCTTCAACAATTATTTGCAAACATTTGTATTGCAGTATGCAACTATTTTCCCGAAAGTTAATTTTCCGTGGTGAATTCTTTATACTCGTTGCAGCCAAAAAGTATGCAAAGCTATTCTGACTTATCATCAGTAGGTATTAGAGATGCCAAACGGGAAATCCCGAAATCCCGGGATTTTTTGGGATTGATGAGCAATAAAGCAATTGATATCACTTTTTGGTATAAAACAAGTCATAACAAACTCAAAAAATAATGTAGCATTTTTGGATAAGTCGCTTAGTTATCGAGTTATCGGATGTTTACGTTCTCAAACAATTTTTAAAATAATTTTTGTTTTTGATTGCAAAACAAAATATTCCAAAAATCGCGCGATGTTTTTAAAATAATTTTTGTTTTTGTTTGAGAAAAGTAAAAAAAATCGATAATTTTTCTAAATGTCAACATCCGATAACTCGATAACTAAGCGACTTATCAAAAAGTGTTACATTATTTTATGAGTTTGTTTTGAATTGTTTTATACAAAAAACTGATACACGTACGTTAACGCCATAATCCTCTCACATATCCAAAATTTCGGGGCCCATAACTCCGAAACTATGCATTGGTTCGGAACTTAGCAATTTTAACCTAGTACCATCCGACCACCAATCCGAAAATTTTCAAACCGCTGCAATTTCGCCCCCTTGCATTTTCGGGGATGGTTGTAGATGGACATATTTTCAAGAAATGAGCCAAGGAATACGCTGGTGAAATTTGTCCAGTCGAAACTGAATCACCCTGTATATATGGATTAGTAAGCCAAATGGGGATTTGTTTATTGAAAACTGCTGGAAACACTGGTGTCTGTCACAATAAAGAAACTAAAAGCAGCAGATCTGCAATTGACGAAAACAATGCTTGCAAACATGTACATGGTTCCTGCAATATGTTGCTGGGGACGTTAATTTTCAGCGTGTTGTAGAACCGTATAGAGTATAGAAAGTATAGAAGAACCGTACTTGTCCGTAAATACTTGATTATTGAAATAAATAAATGAAATTAAAAGAAACGAAATATAACTATTAGAGGGACTGTTGGCATATAAATGTTAGTTTAAACTAAGTGGAATGTGTTTTACATAGCAAAATTAAGTGTCTCATTTTTTTCACATAAACTATTTTTCTAAATATCTGCTCGTCTGTTGGGCTAAATTATGGTTTTGGTTAGTAAAAACAGAATACACACGCTGAAAATATCGGCCTCTGTAGCATATTTTCCCAAACATATTACATACATGTTTGGAACACACTTCAAACATTCATATATTTGCAAGTTCCAAACTAACTTGTATTTAAATGCAAACAGTAGCATGTTTACTGGCAAACAAGTATGCTTTTATTAGGACACATATGCGTTCTTCACCCCAAACATCCATATACTTACGTGGAAGCATTCGCGTGTTTCCCCAAAACCTTCATATACTTACGTGGCAACATATGTGTATTTCCTCCCAAACATAAGCAGTTTCTTCGCTGAAAATCGTTTCACACTTTGGTGGCACACACACATAAACACATACGAAGCACGTACACAAAATCCTAAGCAACATCACTAACCATTTAACCGTCCAAGCCTTTTTTTTTATTATTTTTTCACTGATCAAGCGCTTTTGATATCCTCTGACGACTGAATACATGACACTAAAACGCAATACATCAGTCAAAATAAGAAAGGCTGACTTCATCTGCAATTTAGACGCACATTGAAGAATATTTATTAGTCGCTGACTGAGAGAATGTTGCAAAAAATACAAATGCACACTTACAAGGTAGACTGTCTCGTAAACCCTTTTTTATTCTCTTGCTCTCGGGAGAGCATAAATAGTACAACAAACATAACAATATTTGTATCACAAACGCAGATATATTTGGGTCGCAAACACATATAATATAACATATTATTCATTGTGTCCCATACATGTAATATTGAATAGCAAACACAATGTGTTTGGACACAATTATATTATATTTGACACAATCTCCAAACACACGTTATATTTGCATTGAAATAAAAAAACGACAGATTTTGCAGAGTGCAGCGATACTTTATTCAGTGAGTAGTCGATTGGGAGCGAGTGATAATCAAATTACATGCAAGTTATCTCTGCTTCCTTTAAATTAACTACGTCATTTACGACCTGCCATGGAATACCCTTTGACATTAATATTATTATAATACATATGTGTTGGCAGTACATATACTCCATGTATGTACACACATATATTGAACACATAATATGGATTTTCTGGTAAAGTGCAAACATTTTTTGGCAAAATTTTTTCTTCTATTTACATAAGTAGCGATGCTCTTCTACTACATTGTCCACGTAGAAAATTCAATTTTGAATTTACACTTCCATACAAATATATAACAGTATTTTGAATAGGGATTGCAGATATGATAGAGATGGGAGGAAGTTGGAAAAAGTCCGACGGATGGATATATGTATGAACATTTTTACAAGCCACCAGTTATTGTATTTCTGTTGATATGTTAATGTTCGACCACTTGTAAACTGGTTGCATTACTACGTAGTACCGTGCAATTCCATTGCCTTCGCAGAGCTTTCATTCATTCAACACCATTCGCATTCATGTTCGTGTTCATGTCGGTGTCTGTGTCCTTTGATGGTGGCTGCTACGGATTAGTGTTGTTCACTCAATTTACAAAACAATTTTTTTTTATATTTGCATTATGAAATGGAATGAAATAGAACTCGAGTGAAAAAAGCACTGAATCAATTTGTAACGATTTAACTGTACACTTGTGATAAGTGTAAATAGCATATAATATGATTTATACCCACCACCCCATCGCCCCGATGTACATACATGTGTTCGGAGGACAGGAGGGACCATAAAAAATGGTATGCCCCGAACAAATTGGATAACAAAAAAAGTTTGTTTGAAAACTTTTTATGTTGTTTATTCAATTTTAAATTGTATGGTTGTAATGTCCTATTCACACTGTTGTAAGTTATGGTTTAGTCCTGTTAAATTTAATCACATAGTTGAGATTTATTTAAGGTATTTATTAAATGGTATGAAGCGTCTGGGTATCGTGTGCGATTGGTTAAGAAGATTTGGCTGATTCGAAGGTCCTTCAAATTTCCCATCTGGAAATCTAAATTCAAATAACTAAACATTCATAATTAGGTAATGTGACGGTCGGTGGTGCAATGGGTAGTGTGCGCGCCTCTTGTACAGGAGATCCGGGGTTCGATCCCTGCTCCAACCACCTTAAAATTTCTTTCGACGACGGTCACCTCGCTTAGTGACGGCGACACTATCGAGTATATAGCCATGAAAAAGCTTCTCAAAATACCGTTCGGAATCGGTGTAAAACTGTAGGTCCCAATCAGTGAGTGAAAACTGGAAAGCGCACAGCTCAGTGATTGTGAGAAGTCCTCCCCGGTCCCTTCATGGGATGTAATGGGAAACCATTTATTTATTTATTTTTTTATTTCTACGAATCTAAACTGGATTTCGTAGACTCGCAAATTTTGCATGGATGTAGTTACTTTTAAAATGTTTTACATTTGTTTGGCTTAACTAGCATTTGAATCCACAGAATGTCAAAGTAACATTAGAGCACCAACAAATAGTTAGTGGTGTGTATTACAATTTGGTTGCTATAACAGTTTAGCAGATTAGTGCAACTTAATGTCGATAAGTAGTGCACTGAACGGAAAACCTTCGTCACACGGATGAAAATGTTCATCACCCCTACAAATTTTGTCATCGAAAGTGAGCTAACGTAATGTTTCATTCCCGCTATGAAAATGTGTTCATCAACTGGAAATTGTCTGTTACCGTGGTGAAAGAATGGCTGTTGCTGCAATGAATTTGCTTCATTATTGTAACGAATTTGTTTCGTTGCTGCAATGAATTTGTTTCATTGTTGCAATGAACAGGTATCGTTCTTGCAAGGTATTTGCTTCATTGCTGCTATGAATTTGTTTCATTGGTGCAACGAATTTGTTTCATTGGTGCAACGAATTTGAGTCATTGTTGTAATGAATATGTTTCATTGCTGCAATGATTTTGTTTTATTATTATTTGTTTACTGAAATTATTTATTGTTTACTGTACATAAATATACTGTTAGTATTACATTGCAGGGTTTTGATAAAAAAAAATTTTAATTTTTGTTTCGAAAATGGTCTGAATTTGTTAAATATATTATATCCATTCCATTCGTCTGGAGAAAGATTATGGTAGATGAGGGGTTGAGTGTTATTGTGGCCGTCATATTCAGGTCCTGCAATTAAAAACATATACGAGGAATTTATTGTTAAGATTTCTATTTAAGACATGTACATATCTATGGCTGTACTTACCATGAACATAAGCTCTACTCCCCTAGGCGCTACTCTTTTAACATAGTACCATTCAATTGTTGTTGTGTTGAGGGTTTTGTCATTCAATCTCCCCATCATTAACTTGTCTTTTATTTATTTTCGCAAAATTTCTTAAAATTTCGATCGGATTAATTTCATTGTACGTTAAGTTGTTATTTTTTATGTTCGTCTTACTTGACACTTTGTAACTTTGACTGCTTCGTTTTCATTGACTTCAAATCCAAATACCAATACAACGAAACAAGCGCAACGAAACACAAAAACAGGATCATTTTTTTTCGATTTGAACCGTCTTGCGCATCTACACAACAAATGTTCAGATACATATTTCGGGGTAGTTTTTCTGTTATCGATGCGTCACTGTCTTTGCTGTCAAGTTGCTCCTTGCATTCTGTTTATTAATTTATTTGATTTATAGATGCTCAATTTACACAAACGATTACAGCAAACACCTAAATTCACACAATTTATTTTTCACAACAAAAGATAATTTCAAAGTGTAACCCAATAGTCTTTTTAAAAAAATTATTTAAATTATTCCGGTGCAGAAATATGTCAACCACTTTCGGCTGTTGCAAAGCAACTGATCTAAGATGTACGTGACCCACCACGCTCACCATTTTTTCTTGGTGGCCTGTTTTTACGCTCGCTCATTTTTTCGACAGAGAGAGAGAGAGAAAAGCTCCTTTATCTTCATAAAGGTTAGTGTCGTTGCAATGACGCTCACCATTTTTTCTTGGTGGCCTGTTTTTACGCTCGCTCATTTTTTCGACAGAGAGAGAGAGAAAAGCTCTTTATCTTCATAAAGGTTAGTGTCGTTGCAATGACGAAATTGTTTCGTCAACTGTAAATATTGACAAACCCCCAAAATAAATAATTAATAAAAATAAACTATAAAAAGTAAGAGATAAACCAAATATCAGTAGTTTAAGTATCATGCCTTTACTGTTTTTTTAATTTTTAACCCATTTTTCTACAAAATTCAAATTAAATAAAATTGTTGCAGAAACTAAAAGTAAGTTGTTGCAGTAACGAAATGAAAAATTTTCAAAGAAATCATGTATTAAATTATTCGTTGCAGTGACTTCCAAATTGTCGGATATACGGCACTTTTCACTATAGCAACTTAAAAACATTAACGAAAATGTTTCAGCGTTTATCTTTAAGTGTAACTGATCTCTTTAAGCAGAAAGCTACCACAAAGGATCTCACCACGAACGGTTAGTGAATTCGCTAAAACAAACTGGGAAACAGTCTGAAACAGATGGCGCCACTAAGCGATATCACCACTAGTTATTAATTGGCTGCGGAATTCTCAGGAAAAATCGAAAGGAGATGGCATTACTGCGAGATGATTCTGGCGGGAGTGTAACTGATATATATTGGATCGAATCTTCGTATCAGCCTTGCTTGAAACATTCAAAAATATACGACATGGAGTAGTAAAGATAGAGTAATTGAGAATGTTAAGTTTGTGTAAATAAAGAGAACTGCTGTATTGTATCGCAATTTAAAGAGAACCTTGTTTTATTAATGGGAAACAAACTGATGCGATAAAGAATAATTATAAAATTCATAGGAATATGCTGAGACACACAGACATATTTTGATTTCAAAATACAATCTTTGAGCGGAGAGGACGTGGTTAGCGCATGAGGGGGTTAAGAAGCTATAAAGAATTGTAATACTGATTAATTAGTTAATTTTGTGCACTCCGTATATTTCATAAGAACAATGATGGATTCAAAAGCCCCGCGCATAAATAATTTTAATGTGCAGTCCGTGGAACGAAAGGAAAGAAGCCGATCAAGCCTTACAGCAATTAATCTATGAAGATAATCATAAAATCAAGGACATCACAACTCGTTGACACCTAACACACGGACTGAAGAAAGTTTACGTAGTTGCATTTAGTCGTTTACCAAATCATATTTATTTTTAAGACAAACATAGCCCAGGAACTATCAACGAGTCGCAGCAAAATACATGGCCATACTTTGAATCGGCTACACACTAAATTCAGTTATTTTTCTTGTTAACATCTGTTTAAAGCCATTTGCTATTCCTATTAAATTGTAGCTACATTGTGTTGGTTGTCCTTTTCGGTTGAGCGCATTTTATAATCATTCTTCGCTGCTCATATGTGAGTAATAAAAAAGTTTCTGCTGAGAAATGTGTCCAAAGTTTTCTTAAAATAAAAATCAAATAAAAGTTTTACCAATTCCTACGTAACAATAGAAATGCTTTATTAAATTTTGTCTTCGTTGAATTTTGTAAAATGAAATAAAAAGAAAAAATATTTAGACTTGGTTTCGGTGAATACTACCCCCCAAGAAGAGCATAATAAACAAAGCGAGAAAAGAATAGGAGCAGAGTCAATCAAAACAATACTGACGAAGGACAGGAAAACAAAAGCCAGACATGCCAACAGTTTCAGGGGACATGTCGTGATTGGAAACTTTTCATTAACGTTGTACGCATTTTTAGAGCAACAACTTTTCTATAAATTATTATTTTTTAATTGATGGATCAATATTTAAATTATATCAATTTTTTTGCAGCATCAATTCCAATTGTCAAAACCTTTAGGAATCGGTGTAAAACTGTAGGTCCCGAATAGTGAGTCTGTAAATATCAGTGACTCTGTAAATGTAAGAAGTTATCCCCAATTCAGTTATGGAATGTAATGGGAACCAGGTTTGAGAAATAAATAATATTGCAACATATAGCAGGAACAATGTTTGCATGCATTGTTTTCATGAATTGAAGATATGCTGCTTTTTTGTTTTGTTTTCAGAAGATTTCATCAAACAAAGCCACAATTGGGTCACAAAAACATCTATTATAACATTTTCATCATTGTGTGTCCAACATATAATATTGAATAGCAAACACAATGTGTTTGGATACAAGTATCCAATATTTGCGACAAGCTACAAACATGTTATCTGATAACAAAAACGTGACAGACAACAAAGAAATAAAAAAGCAGCAAATCTTCAATTCATGAAAATAATGTTTGCGAATATATACATGGTGTACCATGGACGACGACATTACACGTATCATTGGTGAGATACCGGCCGAAATGTTAGAAAAACTGAACCAAAATTGGACTTTCAGATTGGACCACGTGAAGCGTAGCCGTAGGTAACATTTGTATAAAATAATCTTTAAAAAGTAAATGCCAGTCATAGATTTATCGATTTAAATAAATGTTTCATTCACTTGTAAACATTTTCTATGTTTCTTTAATTTTCAAAAACCAAATGGTTTTTATTCATTCCAGATGAAAAAAATTTCAATTCGAAAAATTAAAAAATTTTCTAATTTTGGACTAATTTGTAAAATATACGAAATCACTTGATTTTCATTGTTAATATCTCAGAATAATCTTTGATTTCTTACCTATAACACTATCAACAAAATTTAGGTTTTTGCTTTGTGGATGGACGATACCTACGCCAAATGATCACACTGGGTAAGTATAGTCAAGCCCCAAAAATTTGGACCGCCCACTTTTATTTATGGGCGTGTCAAGTTTGAACTTTCTTATCCGATACTGTCTGAGACAAATTTAAAAATCGAGTATAAATATTGAATTGAGCGAATTCTTGTGATAACATGTCTTCAGTGATTATTTTCGGGTATTATTTTCGTAGAATATTCAAATGCTGTATTTCAAAGTTTAAAGGGTCCTTTTCGTCCTTTGTTCAAAATGTACCAAAAATTTACACTAAAATTACCAGCTACGGATTCAGAATGTTCCACGAATTTATTCCTCACTAAATTTCATTATGGGTCGGTCGTCATAGACAAAAATTCTCTATCTTTATTTCCAGACGTCCTCTTTGTCCTTTTCTGAATCTGCACCAAAATAATCGGCAAAATATTCAAATGTTCTGCCAATTTGTGGTGGAATAGATTGTACTAGAGGATTTCGCAGACGAGAATCTTTCATCTTGAATTAGCAGTATGGGAAACCTGTTACAATTTTGCTCGGCACTGTATTTTAACTAAATACGTATTTTTATTTAATTTTTCATTTAAATCCAAAAAAATCCGTTTTTACCCATTGTGTCTCGCTTTTTGGTCACAACCAGTTGGTCAGATTCAGATACAGATCATACAGTATATTTTAGTGAACTCTTTTTTAGTGGATACATAATTCCTGGAACTTTCTAAAGATTTAATTAAATTAAATAGGTTCCGTAGTTATTGAGGAATTCAAGGCCAAAGTTGAATTTTCGAATTTTTGTTTAACACGTATTAATTAAAAAAAATCGTATGTGGATAAATAAAACATTTTATAATACCCAGGATAAAATTTTGAATTTTGAATTTATCATTTCCACAACAGCTTCCACTACGGGTAGAACCGATACCATGGAACTAGTTTCGGAATCCGTTCCATATAACTGAAATGTGAGTCATATCTGTTGGAAAACTACTTTTTGAAAGGGTCCTACAACTGATTCCAGGAGAATCAGATTCACCTTGGAGTAATAGAACCGGTTGCTTTTCGGGCAATTTCAAACAAAATTAATCATGCACTTTTTTGTAACAATGGGAAGTTTTTACAAAAACGATGTACAAGTAGACATTCAAAATTTCTCTTCACTCAAGTGCCAACACCAGTGTTATTATATTTTTTTCAAAAATATCTGTAAATTTTTGCAAAAAAATCTTTTGTTCTGAAAAAAAATCTGTTTTTTCGCAATATTAAAAAAAAGTTGTATTTATAGTTGACTTTTCCTATTATTATGATTTACAATTTTAGTATCGGCTTGAGGTCATAGGTATGGAAAAAAAAAACGAAGGTGTAGAAATTTCCATTTATAACAATTTATTTAGTTTCCAATATTTCGATCAACTTTGTTGATCATTTTCAAGGATCTAATATAAGAAAAACACAAAGGTTTTATAAAACATTAGAGAAAACTGTAAACACAAAATTTTTCTTTCAAATACGATATTTATTGTCTGTTAGAGATTATTGTGTAGGAAATCACAATAATATTTATGCATATAATTACATTGTGAGGTAACAAAAAGTATACGACTAGTCTTTGCTGCAAGCTTTTGTCAACTAATTTGAGTTTTCCGACTAAATGTGTCAAGTGGACATTGGTCTGTATCGTGCTTGTAGTTGAGTCTTTTCTCAGATGGAACGTCAATAATATGTAGCATTTCCTGAAAGAGATGTCGTGAGTAAATCTTCTCTTCAGTTAGAATTTTCACTTCATCAATGTTTGGTCTGTGTCCAGTTAACGTACAGTGGGCTGCGAGTGCTATTTTTTCTTCTAAAGGCTTATAATGTGCCTTTTGGTCCGATTTATGTGAATATATTGTCGTCTTCAGTTTATTCATCGTAGTACCAACATATATATAGCTTCTGGCATATGTTGGCTTTGTTTCCGTAGCACTTGATTTCGTACACCACATTTGGCTTTTCATCCGTATCGATTCTCGACTTAGTCCTACTAAAAAGGCGATTTAGGGTAAAGTTAGATTTTGGAGCTAAATGGTATTTCTCCTCTCATAAATGCTTGAATGTTTGCTTCTTTCCGAGAGTCCTGTAGGCTTTGATACCAGTCAACTTTTAAATTTCCATCTTGTCTTATAACTATGCAATCAAGGTATGGTAATTGTTGGCCCCTTTCCTCTTCAACTGTAAATTGAAATTGTCGATTGAAAGAATTGAGCGCCTTCATTGTGTCCTCCACCTCTGATTTCCCAATGGTTGCAAATCGTCAACATATTTAGTTTTAATTTTCGGTCTCCTCGTTAACGTATTGAGCGTCGTGTCTAGTAATCCTTCCATTATAATGTCCGCCATTATCGATGACGCTGGAGAACCCATAGGCACGCCCTTTCTCTATTCATAAAATTTGTCCTCATATTTAAAATAACGTGTATCCTTGATACAAAACGACAGTAATTCCATAAAAATACCCTGTGGTATAGTCGTGTAATCCGCAATTTTACTCCATTTTCCCTCTCTGGCCCGTAATGCCAAATTTATGGGTATTCTTGGAAAAGATTGACCACATCAAACGATACTAATATTTCGTTTTGGTCTATTTTCAAGTTTTTTATCCGGGATTTGAAATCAGTTGCGTTCTTAACATTTTATTCCGAGGTTCTCGTCACATTTTTGAGTATTTCAACCATAAATTTGCAAAGTGCATAACCAAGAGCATTTATGGATGAGCAAATGAGTCTTACAGGAATCCCCTCTTTATAACTTTATAAATTTTCGGCAAACCATAGATTCTGGGGGCTGTAGATGTTCTCGTGCTTAATTTCTTCCTCGTGGGCCCGTGAAGAATAATTTATTTAGTTTGTATTTTTCTCTCCTGCGTCTTCTATACGTGCATATATCGCCCAGAATATTTACCATTTTCATCTTATATTCATACTTTGATATCGAAACTGTCTTTCCCCCTTTGTCAGCGCTCATGATGAGAATGCCATTATTTTCCCCCATAAATTGTCTCGTGCGACCCACTGTGCCTAAAATAATCTTATACATTATGAATTTCTCATACATTAACTAAGAACTAACGAATTCGGTCATGGAATTCAAACCCAGAAATAAATTATTTAATATTATGCCATTGCAGGAAAAAGTTACCCGATCTTCGATCTAGACTATCAGGGTAGCATTTAGCTAAAACAGATACGTTCATGTTATAGTTAGACAGCTCATACAAATCTGATGTGAATGAAAACGAGTGACTAACCCTGAAAATAATTCTAGTTAGACGCTGGTAATACGAAGCCTACAAAACTTTACGTTATGAATACGGGGTAGGCAGAAAGTGATTACGTGTCATTTAACGAAAATAATTTGGGGCAAAAATAGAATTTTAAAAAATACATTTCATAAATTTTCACCCCAAATACTTTTACCACCCACATCTACATTTTGCCAAGCATAATCGGAACCTCTTGCGTTGTTTTTGTTGTCCATGTTAAATAGTTTCCCTAAATTCGAAAAGCTTAACAGCAGCAACATTAGCAGCAGGCAGGGACATTCAACAGCCTGGGGAAATATTGAGATACTTTTTTTTGTGTGCACGACCAGTAATAAAAGTGTTTAATATTCATCGGATACATCCATCCATGATGTCGGATCTTTGTCTTTATGAGTAACTGCTGTTTTCTGGTTCCGCAACACGTTCATCTGTTACCTGCGTGTAATGTACACGTTTATCAGGCTTAAGTGGTGGGTGGATGGAAGGGAATGGAATGGTATAAAACCTATCTAGTAGATGTATAAGTATCGTAGAGCAGATATTTATATAGGGACATGTCGATATTTAGATTAACATTTAAACATCATTGTCACTGATACGCTTTTGCGTGCAAGGAAAGGAAAAACATGACAAAGTCAACGGATACACGGATACTTTAGGCAGAAAAACAGAACCAAGACGTTTTGCTTAACGCGAACATGACTAGAGGGCGGTATTGTGTCAAATTTACATGGATGCGACGCAGGAGGGCAAGGCATCCACCATCCCTCTGAAGTGAACTGAATGACATGAAATCCCTTGGCAAAGTATCGTTTATCAGTTATTGGCCTTCTAAGGCGTTTAGATTATTACAGATAAAACGCAATAAGATGGTAAGAGCAGATTTCCAAAAACAAAACCTTCAGCACCAAATGGTTGGAGAATCTCTTTAAGAAAACGATCACATTTTTTGCGCGCCCATAATGAGTTAGTCCACGGAAGAGATAAAAGTTTAGCTTATGCTTCAACGCTGGCAGTGGTGAGTTTTTTTCCTCCTGCTTCTACGTTTTGTTTTATGAAATAGAATATTGTCTGAGTTTAAGTACCTTTATCTTACGGATACTTTTTTCCAATGCTTTTCCCATAAAAAAGCAACGACAAGACAGCAGCTGCAGGAGTAGCAACGCAAAAGAGAAATGGCACAACAAAAGGAGACTCATGATTAGCATTGGCATCAATAAACCAAGGAACCAGCATTCAATTGTTGCTGATAGTGCGGGAAAAACACGGAAAATATCTATGGCTCGTATAAATTTCGCCAATACAGGCGGAAAAGAATAGGGAAAAACTAACAAAAAAAAAAAAAAAAACACACAAAACATTGGGGAAGAAGGATGACAGAATGAATTCAGTGCGTTTATCATTGACAATGTTGGCGCTGATGATGAGGACATTGAGAATGATGATACTGATGGGATGAAGAGATGATGGCAGTAGCAAAGCGTTAAAGAAAAGCTGCTGCGGTGGAAAAAACTGCTACAAAATGACTTTGAATAAAGACAGTCGACAAAATGGCAGCTGTTGCTGAAAAATACTCGTACTACTTATATAGTATAGCTAGAGCTGTGTATCTAACCCACGACTGATAGAATGACAAAAGCACAGCCAGCAACAACTTGCTTAAGTAGATTTATACTTAAGCAAAAACTTGGTGCAAAAACCCTGGCAGACAGTGAAGCGCTGAGCTGGGCTGACTGTCTGCCTCTGTGAGAACAAAGTGAAACGACACCACGGTGGATTTAAGTTGAGGGTAAGACACATTTTGTGCACAAGTTTTCTTGTTTCCTGGCATTAATGAAATTGTATTTATTTATAATTTAAAGATGCACATTAAAGCAACTAAATGAAGCATTTATTGGAGAAATTGTCATTGTAATGAACCCGGGACTAAGGTGACTACAATGGCTGCCGGATAACAAATTGAGTTGATTTTGTACTGTCCAACTTTGAAATCCCTGACATGTGTAGCTGTATAATTTCCAAGTACCTACTTTGACATTATTCCTAAATGTTATATCCGACTACACAATGATATGCAGGTAAACATTCTACACATTGCCCTAAGGAAGGACCTTCTGCAGTTTGGTTATCAGGACTAATTGGCACGATGCATGTGTTTTTCATTTTATTTATATTTTTAATTAAATTTTGAAAATTTTTAATGCAAACAGTTTGCTCTCCAATCAAATTCACATTGGACGCAATACGCTGCTCTGTTTACATGCGATATCATCATCGCTCCGTTGCTGTCAGCCTTTATTGCCACAATGCAGTAAATTGTTAACAGTTTTATTTAAATTGTATTTTTAATTTTGATATCCTAATTATCGTTTATTTGCACAAAAGGTTACCACCAGCATTGACCACATGAGAGGCGCGATAAATTGAGGTGGTGACTCCGGGACGCAGTGGGGGTCTTATCGCACCCCAAAAATGCGTTCAGCCAAGAGGCATTTAACACCAGCAGTTTGAAGGAAAAAAGGATATTTGTAAACCAAATATTAAATGGCTTTAGTATTTGTGTGAAACTAACATTTTACGAGAATGACGTTAGCAATATACATACTATGTATGTGGATGAATACCAACACATTTACATGTGTCTGCGTTTAAAGGGATGCATTTGTATGTATGTGTCTAAAACAAACATTGTCATACCAATCAGAGGCAGCAGACATGCAGACAAACGTACAGGCGGACATAGGGACTAATGAAAGTTCATCGAAACATGGTGGAAAATCAAAAATGAAATCAACCATTTGTGATCACAAGTGGCATAGCAATGAAATGTGTGGCAGCAACATTTTAATGCACAACCTTCATGTACACAGTCATATGGCGTTTATACACACGCATACACACGCAGACACACACACACACAAACACTCCTTCCGATACTCATTGAATGGCTGATGTTGTCAATCAGGCAGGATATGTATGCAAAATATTTGCATATGTGGCTAAAATTCAAATGCCACACAATGTCAATCAAAAGGAAATCCTTTTCTCTTTTACACACACAAACACACACACACGTTAATGCAAATGTACAGACACAAACTCACTCACTACCCATCTCGCACAGTGGTTGATGTGCATACCAAATGCATCGGAAAGGACACTGAAAAATTAAATATAGTATTGCTCTCCATATAAACAACTGTAGAAAGTTACATTGCGATGTAATTGGTTTGGGGAAAAATTCTGCCTATATTTGGACTAACACCAGTTTAAAATGTTCTGGTTCGAGGGGACTTTATATGGTTCTGAAGCTCTGCTTTGGAACAAGTTCTGTATAAGAAAATATGTGTTTGGACCTAGTCGCAAATATAATGTACTTGTGTCCAAACGTATTGTGTTTGCTATTCAATATTACATGTTTGAGACACAATGATTAATATGTTATAACATATGTGTTTGCGACCCAAGTATATCTGTGTTTGTGCTACAAAAACACATGGTTATGCTCTCTCGAGAGCAAGGTAATAATTTGAGGGGTAACGAGTGTGTATATCTTGTAAGTCTGTATCTGTATTTCTGCATTATTCTCTCAGTCAGTGATTCATAAATATTCCTGAATGTGCGTGATGTATTGCGTTTTAATTTCATGTACAGATGATATGAAGAGCGTTTCATCAGTGAAAGAAGAATGAACAAGCGCTCAGATGGTTATTTGGTTTGAAATGTTAGTTTTTTTTTTTTTGTGTGTGTGTTTCGCATATATTTATGTATCCTACCAAAGTGAGGAACGATTTTGAAGAAAGAATCTGGAGAGGGCAACAACGTGAATCACTTTTTCTGCCCAAGCCTCTACTGAAAAAATCCGAATGGCGGACCATTTGTGAAATATAAGGAGAAGCAAAAGAGCAGCAGATTCAAAACAAAACAAATAATACATTCAATGCAAGTAAATGTAAAAATCATTTAAGTCTTTTAATTTTTTGTATTAATTATTTATATAAGTAAATGTGGATAAATATTGATAAAATTAAGAAAGAATAATTCGTTTCTAAACATTATTATGTTTGAGAGAAAATACGAATATGTTTCCACGTAAGTATATGGAGGTTTGGGGGAAACACGCGAATGCTTCCACGTAAGTATACGGATGTTTGGGATGAAGCACGCATATGTTTCCACGTGAAAGCATACATATTTGTCAGTAAACATTCTAATGTTTGAATTTAAATACACCAGAGTATGGGACTTGCAAACATATAAAAGTGTGAAGTGTGTTCCAAACATATACGTGGTTCCTGCAGAATATATTTGGGAGAATATGTTACAGAGGCCGTTTTTTTCACTGTGTAGAAATAGTCCAATACAAGTTATTCAAAACTGGTGCTGAACTGACGCCATACAGTCGAACCTTCAGAGCATATTGGTTCGTTATACACGTGAAAAATCTTTAGTTATTGGTTGTTTGGTTGCAAATATAACGTGTTTGTAGCTTGTTGCAAATATAGTATACTTATGTCCAAACAGATTGTGTTTGCTATTAAATATTGAATGTTCGGGGCACAACGAATACGTAATATGTGATAATATATATTTTTGTGACTCCAATGTGGCTTTTTTGTTGAAAATTGCTGAAAATAAAACCGTGACAGACAGCAAAGAAACAAGAAAAGCAGCAGAACTTAAATTATTGAAAATAATGTTTGCAAACAATAAAAACAAATGGTGTCCGATAACATCTCATGATGGGATTGGTGTGAGCTTCTCACAATCAGTGAAATGTGCGCTTTCTAGTTTTTACACTCACTGATTTGGACATACAGTTTTACACCGGTTCCGAACCGTACTTTGATAAGCATTTTCACGGCTAAGTACTCGATAGTGTCGCCCTCACTAAGCGAGATGACCGTCGTCGAAAGAAATGTAAGGGAGTCCGAGCAGGGATCGAACCCACGTTTTCATGTACAAGAGCCGCGTCCACTAACCATTGTACCACCGATGGCTTACACACAATGCTTCTAGTAGTATATTGCTAGGGACGTATTTTCAGCGTGTACACGCTGAAATATCTGTATTTTTTTATTTTGTTTGGAAGCAAATATAACGTGTGTTTGGCCCTTATCGGAAGTATGGTATATTTGTGTCCAAACACATAGTGTTTGCTATTCAATATTACATGTTGGAGACACAATGATTAATATGTTGTAATATATGTGTTTATAATCCAAATATTGCTTTATTGGCGCTGCAAATATAGTTGTATTTGTCGCACAATTTACTCTCCATTCAGAGCACGAGAATAAAAGGGATACAAGGAGAGATTATTGACAGCCAAAGTTGTATGTGTGTTGTGCAAAATAGGCACTTGTCATCACAAGATAACCCCAGATAGCATTACCGGTCTCAGCACCGCTGTCTAGATTCAGCGAAACAATCGTCGGAAAATATCGTCATTTACAAGCTTTAGCCCACCTGCAGGTGTATAAGGCTACCGTCGCCTTTTCCGGGCTTTCCACTATGTTGGGTCTAAACTAAGCTTGAGGTCAAAAAAAATATTTGGTACACTCTTGGATCTTAATTTTAGGAAAAATCAACGTAATAGGTTCCACGAAAGGTATTTGATAACTACGCTCGTTTTTGCTGGTTTTATACCTGGCCCACTTTCACCAGTCCAACTACCTAAAGTTCTTAAGCTACCTTGGATAATTCTTCTTTCCGAAACTTGCCGTTTATTGTTATCGTCCCGTCGTCCGCATAGCAACAATTTTTCGCACACGCATTTTCGAGAGTGACAAGTATTCGATCCAGGGCACGGTTCCATAGAAGTGGAGACAATTTTGGAGACAATTAAAATATCTCGTATAAAATTGCAACTAGTCCTATTTTGACTAGTTCACAAACTAGTGGCACTGGAAACGGCTCAAATTTCATCGGTTTCTGAACTAGTATAGACTTTGAATTACCCTACGGGAAATATATTGTCAATTGTCAAAAGGTATTTTGAGGAAGAGGGGACATGTCTTCTAAACTGATTCGAAAGTATTAAAGAAGAGTCAATTGTGGTGAACTGCAGTTGGTGGGGCATCTAAAACCACTAAACTGGAGAATATATAAATGGATCAGCCCACGTAGTAACAAACAAGTGTGTACATTCAAATTCTGAACAGATCCTTTAAGGCGTAGTTCTGTGTCCTGTAAGGTATGGTTCAAGACACAGCATATAGTTCTAGAACTAGGGCCGGTTCTTATCCCCAACGGAACTAGTTACATGACTGGTCAGCGACTTCATTGAACTAGAACTGGTTCCCATGGAACTAGTCACATGACTGGTTCTGAACCAGTTCAGATTCCGGTAGGTTTGATTGACCTTTTTCTGCTGAAATATTAGTCATCGTTCAAGTACTGCCTATCCGCATTGTTTGTCATTTAAATTGTCGGCGACTTCATTAAACTAGAACCTGTCCCCATGGAACTAGGCACGTGACTGGTTCTGAACCAGTTCAATTTCCCATAGGTTTGATTAACCGTTTCGTACTGAAATATTAGTCATCGTTCAAGTACTGCCCCTCCGCCTTGTTTGTCCTTTAAACATTGGTTACAGTAGATGAAATCAGCGACTTTTTCCACACGTAACGTCCGTCTAACTTGGCGACTGTCGTGCTCTGTGTTTATTATTCAGTTCAATTTAATTCAATTCAAAAGTTAAGATTGCAACCACTGATGTTTGTGACTTTTCGTCAGTCTTTAACCAATGTGCGTCACTCCCTCTACGTTGACACTCAAAGGATATTATGTTCAATAGAGATTTGCTCGTCAGACGGGCAACAACAAATATCATTGTATATATTTCACACATAACTAGTTAGAGTAAATAGAAGTGCAGCCAAAGCAACAGGATGTCTCGTCATATTGCATGAAAGGATATGTTTCCATATAAGTGTGATAGAGTCCCTTTTAGTGAATGGATGGATGTGTGTAACATTCTTCAGTTGTTTGCTTTACGAAGACCCTTACACATTTTTAAATTCTAAATACAACCCAAAGTGACTACAAGGAAAGGGAGAGTATTTTATGAATTGTCCAACAGTTGGTCAATTGCACTCATACTCCCCCCCCCCCCACATTCCAACCAATCTGTCTAACGATGTTGTGCCTTTTGCTTCAATGCTTAAAACGACAGCAAACATCGTATATCTGACAGACAGACGGATGATACTGTATGTAATTTATATTTTGTTGTTAATGTTTGTGCTTTCACTCACTCTCTCTCTCTCTCTCAATTAATTTTGATTGCCAGTTTTGGAACTTCAAAGTGAAATTATGACAGAATTATACTTTGCATCAATCCACTCTATTCCAACCGACTCCCTCTTAATGTATCGAAATGTTTTTATTAACAAATAAGGAATTCATCATCAACAGAAATATTGCAATTTCAATTTAATGATCAAAAATTCCATAACACACACGTCAATGATGTTGGGGTATTTTTCATAATTCCAGTGGACATGTTTGCATTTTCAATTGGGATTTGTAAATTCCAATTAATTTTATGAAAGATCTTAAATGCAATCTGGTGAAGGGTATAACTCTAAATACAACGCCAGGAGCATAGGAGAAGTTCCTCCCTTCCAGTTTATTGACTTACTGATCGGGAATACTTTGATAAATTATAGTGAGTTCTTGGAAACTTGTGATATGATCTGTGTGTCTGGTGTCTGTAATCTGTGTTGGTCTCGGGTTAGCGTTTCATTAGCTGTAATCACTGCCCTGAATATGGGCAGTAATCATACTGAAGGATGTTAAAAACCGAATCAGGATAGTTTAAACCAATTTTAGGGAATATTTAAACTTCAGTTACGCATAACAAAGTTAGATTTCGGGATTTTAAATGTCAAACTCCATAAGAAAAACACGTAGATAATCTCGACAATGCGATAATCTAGATAGGTGTAAATGCCGCTTTATAGGGTTAGATGTAGATATATTTTGCTCCGGGTAAATGGAGGGAGGTATATGGTGCCTTGATAGCAAAAGCAGGTAATACTGCATTTACACCGAACAAGATTAACGCATTTCGAGCGTTAACTCCGTTAAACCACGCAAATCCAGCAGATTACTCACACAATTTTAATATGTAAAAACTGAAGTATAATTTTAATCTCATTTTAAACGGGTGTACAATTTGATGCAACTGTGCTTTTTATCAAAAAAATTACTTACACAAAAAATCAACTGTTTGACAGATCTGATCGAAAATTTTCCGATGCTTCGTCGCCACTAGAAATTTGTTGAAGCTCACGCTGTCGTCGATGCTATTGGTTCTCATCGGTTTAAAATGTGTGACGAAGTGATCAACTGGCCCGATTTGACCGACTGATCCAATTTTAAAAGTTCAGTTATTTCAAATACATCCCAAATTCGTATAAAACTGACAAAACCAAGTGCTGCCAATTTAATTTTTCTGTTGTGCCGCCGTCTTCAAAGATTTTGTGTCGGCACGGAATTGCTCTAAATTGGTTTATGCACAAATTTGCCACCTGAAATGTTAATTTAATCTCAAATTGGGTGGTGTAAGCGGCATAGATTTGGGACCAAGGTTATCGGTAACCTTCGCGATAAACTGCGTTGTAAATGCGACATAAGGCTAGTAATCTAAACTAAACTGCTATGGGTAGGCTATCGACTTGGGCAAGATGTTTAGTCTGGAAGGTAAATTCGCTAAAGGCAGAGCTAAATCTTTAGATTTGTAGATCAAAGTTAGAGGAGTTTAGGTGATCGATGCTAGATGGTGGAACCATGTACATGTTTGCAAGCACTGTTTTCTAGAATTGAAGATCTGGTGCTTTTTGATTGTTCATTGTCTATTACGATTTTTTCAGAAGTTTTCAACAAACAACGCCAAATTTGGGTGACAAACACATATATTAATCATTGTGTCCCAAACATGTTATATTGAATAGCAAACGCAATGTGTTTGGACACAATTATACTATATTTGTGACAAGCTACAGGCACGTTACATTTGCGTACAAAAAAGAAAAAAGAAAAATTTTTCAGCGTGTAGGTAAAATCTAGCCGACAATTGTTTCACATTTTCTACCAATTGCTTCCCATTTTCTACCTATGGATGTCTGGTGTGGGAGGGTTTCCAGGAGAAAACCTGTCAGTTGAAGCTGCATAGTAAGATTCAAAAGACTGCGTCCATGTGCACCTGTGACGACAGGAGAAGTACTTCGCAAGCGTTTTTGGATAACATACTTGATCTCACTACTCTGGATCTTTCCACGGTGCGCCCTTCGACGATAGCAATTGGGCTTTAGTATGCATATTCCTTTGAGGCATGGCAATTTTGCCATTGAGATCGAGTCGGGCATCTGATTATACTACGCCGACTTTGAATTTCAAAGGCGGTCCGAGAGTAGTAACAATGGACATGAGCAAATGGGATGCTCTTCTCATTTTCTGGCGAATTTGTTTTTACTGATGACTCCAAATTTGATATTTGTACAGAAGCAGGGATCTTCCCACCTGAAGTCCTCGAAGAGCGTCTTAACTCAAATTCACCTGCCTCGAGTGAATTTATAATCTGCATTGATAGATAGTATAGCGGTCGGTTTTGCAATGGTTAGTGTGCGTGGCTATTGTAAATGAGAACGCGGGTTATAGCCCTGCTCAGACCAACATACATTTCTTTCGACGGCGATCACCTCGCTAAGTGAAAAAAAACTAATCAAAATTCCGTTCGGAACCGGTTAAAAATTGCATGTCCCAATCAATGAGTGTAAAACTAGAAAGCGCACTGTTTGCTAGAAGCTCTCTCCAATCCCTTCATGGGATGTTAGGGGACACCATTTTTTTATGCTGGTATAGCGGCACTCAATGCGATCAGGTGGGTCTCAAGTAAACCAAATCTGATTAAGGAATGAAATCTAGTTCTTTGAATTTGTCGACGTTTCTCTAATTAAATTGAAATTTAAGTCGAGTGTTTCGAGTCGAGCCAACAATCTCTAGGCAGGCAACAACTTCGGTTTTAGCAACTATGTTGGGTATTGGGTGTTGATGTTGCCTTATTACCTAATACGCATCGGTGTTGCTCAATCAATCTCCTTTTCACTTTAGATATCATCAAACGTGGATCTGATGGCATTGCCGGGGATAGTTAAGATGATGTCGGAGGTAGGGAGCTGATTGGAAATTTTTCTAAGGAATCGCTACAAAGACCTTTGGACACAATAAGAAAGATCCCCTTGACGCCTAAGGTCCTTCGTATTGTCTTGTTTAAACTTTGTATTCAGTAAGATTAAAAAAAATAAATGGTTTCCCATTACATCCCATGAAGGGACCGGGGAGAACTTCTCACAATCACTGAGCTGTGCGCTTTCCAGTTTTCACTCACTGATTGGGACCTACAGTTTTACACCGATTCCGAACGGTATTTTGAGAAGCTTTTTCATGGCTATATACTCGATAGTGTCGCCGTCACTATGCGAGGTGACCGCCGCCGAAAGAATTTTTTTTTGAAGGTAGTCAGAGCAGGGTTTGAACCCAGTATCTCATGTACAAGAGCCGCGCACACTAACCATTGCACCACCGACGGCCACAGTAAGATTGCTCTTTTTAAATTACTGTGTTTTTTTGTGCAAGTGGCAACTCTGAAATTTGACAGCTATCACACATGTTTATTCCGATTATTGCGAATGGAGTGGTTTAGGAAAGAAGAACGCCTTATAATTGAGAAAAATTTGGAAAGTTATGCTGAGGCCGCTCGCAAACTTCGAAGAATTTTCAGTCATCTCGACTGATGTGTTCACCATTTGAAGAGTGGTCAAACAATTTGAAGAAATTGGGTTAGTTATGGACAGAAAGTTTCCTGTGCGTCAACGTACCGGTTTGTCTTTTGGACACATTGCTGCTGTAAACGAGAGTGTCGCCGAAAACCCGAAAACATCAATATGGCATTGTTCACAACAACTTTAAATCTCCCGAAGCACTACGCAGCGAATTTTGACAAAAAGCATCCACCATCATGTGTACAAAATTTAGCTTACGCAGGAGCTAAAACCAGCAGACCATGGAAGACGCCGGCAATTCGTTCAATGTGTAAGGGAGAGCAAACTGAAGTTAATGCCAATTTTTCAAAAAAGTCATATTCTCCGATGAAGCGCATTTCCATCTGAATGGCTTCGCGAATACACAAAATTGTCGAATTTTGGGGCTCAGAAAATTCTCATGCAATCCATGAGAAATAAATGCACCCACAACGAGCAACTGTCTGTTGCGGACTTTGGTCAGGCGGCATGATTGGACCTTACTTTTTTGATGGTGAGGCCGAAATTGCAGTGACTATGAACGGAATTGGTTACAGGAGCTAGATAACGGAGTTCTTGTGGCCTCAACTGGATGGCATGTTTCTGGATGACATGTGGTTTGAGCAAGACCTGCCACAACGCGCATGAAACAATCGATTTATTGCCGCAACGATTTCCAAAACAAATTATCTTAAGAAATTCTGATGTCAACTGGCCACCAAGATTATGCGATTGAACGCCGTACGATTTATTTCTTTGGGGTTTTGTGAAATCTCGGGTTTATGCGAATAAACCAGAAATAATTCTTGAGATCAAATCCGAGACCCAACGTATCGTCGGTGAGATATAGCCACAGCTCTGTGAAAAAAATCATGGAAAATTTCATGAAAAGAGTAATGGCCTGTCATCAGAGCCGTGGGGGCCATTTGAGGGATATTTTATTCCATACTTAAACGGAACATGTTTTCTTTACAATACAATAAACAAATTACAACTATCTCAAAAAATAAATGTTTTATTTTGAAATGAATAAGTGCATTCTTATTGAGACACCCTTTACTTTTGCATACACTTGAACAAAGTTTCGAATTAATTTTGCCACTCCGATTGAGGTAGACCCAAAACGTGTGGTTTGAACACTGACCACGCTGACTACGCGATTTGTTTTTAATGTGCAGGTATAAAAATGGGTCACTCACTAGATGTCAAAACGGGGCTGTAAGGCAGATGACCCATCAAATCAATGTTTTTGCTGATCAAATGCGCGTTCGTATGATCAGATGTGTGTAGTGATAGAGAATGATCTTTTGCGGGTTCCTTTTCCTTAGTTCACGCAAACTTCTGGCAAACACATGGTTGTGTACGATTCAGGTTCAGAATTGACCGCCCTACGGATATGCCGAAGAAGCAGATCACCATTTACTTTGAAGTGCTTCGTGCGCAAACAGCATTTGTTGGATTGAGCTCGACTTCGAACACACATACAGTCGAACTTCCCAGGTTTTTATGCACAGATTTATGATTCGTCGCCTGTGGTGATCTTGAGGATGTCGCGACGTTCGAAACACCGCCATTATTTTTTCGTCTATTACACGGTATGTCACATCACGATCTTGAAATAACAACTCACGCAGATGATCGATGCTTTCTGGCACAACAACCGATCTTGGACAACTTGCACGAAATGCGTCCTGAAGTAAACGTCGAGTCCAATTAAATTCAATATTCAAATTTTTCACAGAAGTGTAGGATAGTGCAGATTTCCACCTGGCAACACTAAGAATTGCCTCGGCTAGAAATATAATCGGCAACCCCTGGAAAGAGTCGACTTAATATTTCATCAGTAGTTCATGCTTGTCGAAGAAGATTTATCTTAAACTTTGCCAAATGACACAGTGAAATATTTACTAGTGAACCTTTGCCAAATGATACGATGAACTAATTTCATTATCGTGTTCGTGTTATTTTTAAGAAATAAAAATGTTAAAAACGACACTTTGTACTTCTATTTCAATCCCTAAAGAATCACCACCCACCTCCCATTTTTCATCTAAATCTAGATTGCCCACTTCATACCGTACTAGACTCGAAGTCCAACAAGCATTTCAATAAACAAGACAGCTCTAAATATGATACACCAAAGTTATGAGCTTAAGGAAGGGAACATGTTCTGATAAAAGCGTGTTCCCCAATGGAATAATATACATGCAAAATTATATCGGATCGGAATAATCCTTATTTATTTCCTGTCAGGAAAAGCTTCACGATAATTTTTCGAAATAAATTAGGTCGAATTATATTCAAAGAAAACACAATAAAATGTATTTCTATTGCATTTGAATAATATGAATTTACCGTTTTTGTATTTAAATGTCACTTCAAACTAGCAACTTCAAAACTTCCGTCCCAAATATATTATTACTTGTGTTCCATACTATATGATTAGAGAAACTGTACAAACATATATATTTTTGTATTTTAACGTCAATATAAGCATGCTTGTGGTTAAGTGTGAATATATTAAAATACAATACAATATGTTTACTTCCAAAATTATAATTTGTTTGTCATAAGCATTTCGTTTTAGGATATTCTCAACCAATCCAGAGGGGTCAGGGCATTACAAACTGAGGATAACATGTTCTCGTCCAGTTGGTAATAAAATTTTCCACCTGGGCTTTCCAGCGAAGTCTTCGTCGTTATATTTGTCGATGTTGTTCGAGAACGTCTTCGAATACCATTCACACTGGTTCATTGTGATTCATTCTACTGACATGTCCTTGCCAGTGTAGACTCAGTATTTTGACACGCATAACTCGTCGATGTCGGGATATCAATTATACAGCTCGTCGTAGTTCACCCGTCGTCGATACTCTCCGTTTTCCTCTCGATGACTCCCAGGGATATTTCATCAGCATGCGACATGACCCAGGATTCTACGACATAAAGCAAAACAGGTTGTCTGCTTGAGAGAGGTTATTGTCTCTGAAGTGTTCAGGTAGTACTAAATAACACCTGCTTGCAAGCTCAATTCTACGTTTGGTTTCTAGGCTGACGTTATTGCTTCTGTTCAAGGCAGATCCGAAGAAAATTAATTGGGCCACTGCCTCACTCTTTCATCCAATCGGGTGGATGGTCTGCTTTTCGAAACCATTAATTCTGGTTTATCTTTGTGTTTACTGCCAAACCCGCTCTTGCTAATTCCTTGTCAATTCCCGAAAATACTGCAGCAACTTCTCGCATATTTCGCCCAATGATGTTTAAATCATCAGAATCCGCGACCATCATGTGACTTTTGCTGCTGATAGTTTTATTGGTATTGACTGCAGCTTTTCTCACGATGATCTCAATTAATATGTTGAAGAGATCGCATGATAGGGTGTGGACCTGACTGAAGCCTCGTCTTGTACTAAGTGGTTCGGTGAGAACTGTTCCAATCTCTACTGAGGATTTCGTGTCGGTCAGTGTCATTCTACAAAGGAGTGTTAGCTTAGCAGAAATACAAAGCTCCGATATAGTTTTCCCCGTATCGGGCTATCGAAGACAGACTTATAATCTATAAAGAGGTGGTAGGTGTTGATTTGTTTTTCGTGGATTTTCTCCAGGATTTGTCATAATGTGAATATATGGTCGATAGTTGTTGAAAATATTAATCAAATATACGCAAACAATATAATACTACATATATACTTGCACCCACATTCCAAACATATATATTGTGGTTTGTAAACATATTATAATTGTGTGTAAACATATTCCATTAATTACTATTTCTGTGCTTGATCATTCTGTGTATTTTCAATTTTACCTTTTAACTAAGGTGCGTGCAGAAGGCTGACCAAGGTAAGAAATACCTGGACAAAGCTGAGTGAGACCTTAACAAACAACTTTGTTCAGAAATTCACTCTTTTGTTTGATTTTCATTGTGGATTTTTTAACAAAATAGTTTTTTGCTCTGTGTACAGCTGAAAATGTTACATTGCAATAAGCAGTAGTATTTATCCTTTTATGCTGCTAACAAAATGCAATGTTGTCCTTTTGATGCAGTTTTTGTTGTAGTTGTTTTCGTTGTCGTTTAAGCCAAATGCGATTTAAACTTTTATGGTCCACACAGAAATTCACAATTTCGGTCAATTTACTGGTGAATAGATGAACACACATTTTGTAACTTTTATATGGGCGGTCATTTCGTTGTTGTTGTACATTTCGCAGTTGTTGTTACTACTACTCCGGTTGTTGTTGTTGTCAGTGCTGTGTGGTTGTTAAAGTTGTCATCGCCATGAATATGACAACATGAAATGACTGGACATGTTTGTTTATTTTTCATATTTTCATTTTCCACAGTAGCGACAAAAAATGTCCATGATATTTTTTGGCACATACACACACACAAGTACATTCACACACACATGTGTAAAGGGAGACAATGGCGACGACAATAGCGTTAGCAGCAATGCCAGCAACAATTATTTACAATAAAAAGGATGTTATTTAAAACAGACAAATGTTTTTTACGAGGCCGTCTAAATGTTATTGAACAAATACGAAATGTCAACTTTTATGGTCATAAATTAAACAATAACAACGGCAACAACTACAACAAAAAATTTCAGCGAAACAAGCGCAACTTTTAAGCCAAACGACACACACTCACAAAAACATATACAGACACTCATGCTCTAGGCCTCATACATACACATGAGGAGTCGTAGAAACATTTACAGATGTGTGTACTTATATGAATAGAAAAACGAGGTGTGTACGATACTTCGGTGGTGCAATGGTTACTGTGTGCATCTCTTGTGCCCGAGATCCTGAGTTCGATCCATGCTCTGACCACCTTAAATTTCTTTCGACGGCGGCACCTCGCATAGTGACGGCGCCACAATCGAGTATTTAGCCATGCAAAAGTTTCTCAAAATACCGTTTGGAACCGGCGTAAAACTGTAGGTCTTATTCAGTGAGTGTAAAAATTAGAAAGCGCACAGTTCACTGATTGTGAGAAGCTCTGCCCGAGTCCTTCATGGGATCTAATGCGAACCATTTTTTTTAAAAATGCGCAGCTCATGAGCTGCTCGCGTACAGCTCGTGAGACGTAACAAGTTATTATGTAGGGAGGTGTAATATAAGGTGGTTTGAAATAATGCATGTGGATCCATGTACTCATAATTGCATCAAAAAATAATACAAATTTCCACAAAGTAATGTTGCATAAAGTACCTAAATTGTACAAGAAAGTACGTAGAGTTAATCAAAAATGTAATTAAAATGTACAAAAAATACACAAAATTTATCAAAAGTACATAGTGGGTATCAGAGAAGTACATAAATTGCGCCAGAAGTATAAAAAATAAATAAATAGTGTCCCATTACATCCCATGAAGGGATAGGGGAGATCTTCCTACAATCTTAAAGTATACCAAAAAGTAAATAACAACAAAAAGTACATTTAAACAAAATTTTTGGCGCACTTTGTCACCTTTTTGGTACACCATATGTGCCTTTTAGTACACTTTTTGCACTTTTCGGACCACTGTGCCAGGGCAAAGTGAGATTCCAGGAAATTGCGGAGTGGATGAGCTGGCCAGACTAGGGACCTCCTAACAAGTTCCACAGGAATTTGAACGTAATGGCGTGTCGCTAGCGACTTGGAAGAAGCTGTCACGATGAGGAAGACGAAGAATAAACTGAACTCCAGTCTGCACGTGCCCAGCACTAGCCGACAGGAGGACGTCTACAATGGGATGCAAGTTATTAAGTAACCTGGGAGAATTATATTGTGAGGATGGAAGCCGTTAACTTGTTTCCATCCACATCACACAGTTATATATGGAGTTATTTTGATTTAGATATAAACTCCGTTTTCTTAAAGTCCCATTTTTATGCCTCTTTTATCCACCTCTGAGAAACTCACCACGATCAGCTGAGAGTGACAGCAGCCAATAGCTGAGTGAGAACAGCTGCTCCACACAAACCACTGAGCGACAGTATCATAGTACAAAGAAATGGTAGAAGCACTAGCCCAGCTGATTTGAACTTTTTTCTGGATTGAGTGTGAGTTAGTTTTTCTCTTATGTCAAAGTTTGTTTACATTTGTTTGTCTGCAAACTCCGTTCGCCAGCAACTGCTGTTTTTGAAATATTTCTCTGCAAAAATTACATAGAAACGTTTTAATTTTCACACTCTAACACTTTCAATATATCAAATAACACTCAATCAGTTTCCAAATGACACTTTTTGCAAATTTGCTTACATTCTCATCATTTTTCTATCAGCTGACTTGGCACAACACAGACACTGAGCAAAACAAAATGCCTGTTGTTTTTGGCTTGTTGTATTTGTTGTCGTACTGCATCTACCATTATATTTCTACCATGGACAGTATATGTGTTGTTCGCACAACCATACTCACACACACACACGACTGGAGCATATTAAATGGCGCGCACAGCTCAAAGAAGTCAGTCGTTGGATAGCCGACGACCCTAACACATCGTAGCTAGTTGTAGTCACGATATTTAGCCTTAGCCCTCGTTATCCTTGTATTTAATTATGTAGTTATCCTGTTTGGTTATTTGTTCGGGGACACCCTGCCTGAGGGAATCCGAACCAGTGTACTCGATCGGGGACACCCTACCTGAGGGAATCCGATTTGGGTATCCTGACGATATCTCGCCTGGTAGTTTTAGCCAACGTAACGTTATCCTTTATACTGTTTGGATACTTGTTCGGGGATTCCCTGAGCCAGTGCCTAGACAGAGATAAGTCCTGTGTACTCGATCGGGGACACCCTGCTTGAGGGAATCCGATTTGGGTATGCTGACGATACTTCTCTTTCAATATTTCTCTTCTCGATACGTCTCTTTTCAGAAGAAGGTTGAGCTGGCCCCCATCATAACAGACAGAGCCTACCATCGTCTTGCAGCCGAAGTCAACGTATTCCTGTACGCCGAAGTATCTCGTCACAAACATCGACTCCCGTGTACCCGCCGGCGTTCAAACGACCCTTCCCACGAAACAACGCCAGATCGTCGAAACAAAGCCAGGAGATTATCCCAGTGTGATATCCTAGAGTGTGCATTAAATACGAAAAATTGTAAATTAGTTACGGTCAAAAGAATTGGAAGTGAAATAAAACAGTCATCAAACACGAACAACCGGTCTTTCTCTCTCTCTCTAGTGAATCTAAATTGTATGTAACGGACTCTGGATACCCCTGAGCGTATCCTAGCTACAAAGAGGAAATCTCGTCGTTACAATATCAATATTTTGAGTTCCTTGGAGTAAACAAAATGGTTCTCCGATGGGGCTAACGCTTAAATTCGTTAGCCTGTGGTATCACAATGAACTAATAAGTTTCAGTGAGTTGCTCAGCGACTGCCACCAACATCAAACACATCTTATGTACTTTTTTACGTACACATTATATACTTTTGGTACATTTTCAGAATATTTTTTGTACATTTTATGCACATTTTGGATGCATTTTATGTACTTTCTGAAACTGCTTATGTATATTCATCTATATTTTTGTCACACATGCACTATTTACCTTTTAGGACACAGATTGGGAGCCTTTTGATCTCAATCATGTCCCTCTGACTTAGAATATTTTTTCTATCGGCGATTTGTCTCGGGTAACCACTGACTGATGTCAAGGAAGCTCATCAAGCTATGGTGCATATTCTTTTGTCCTTAGAAGACGGATGAGCCAAACATATGATCCAACGACGGATAGAAACCAAAAGAAGAAAATCCAGGTTCGAGCAATACAATATCCTGGCAAGTGGTTAAACGCAAAAATCCGATGGACTGGGTTTACCTACCGCCACAGTTCATAATGACACCAAAAATACAAAAACCAAAAAGAAATAATAAACAACCCCGATTTGTTGCCGACCATTGCAAACGTTATAAGGACCCCTATTTACGGGAATTTACCTGGAATGTAAGAACTCTATATAGATTCTGTGCAAGAATTCAATTGGCAGATGTCCTAGAAAGTTATAAGGTTGCCATTACCGCTATCCAGGAAATGGGATGGACAGGACGTGGCTGCACAAGGAAAAAAAGCTGCGACATATTTTACAGTTGCCATGAGAAAAATTTGAATTTGGTTGCGGATTTGTAGTTGGCAAAATACTGCCACATCTAGTCTCTACGTTCAATTCTGTGAGTGAACGTGTAACCACAGTCCGCATAAAAGCGAAATATATTTATTTTCCTCTAATTTGTGTTCACGATAGAAGAAGAATTCACGATAGAAGAAGAAAGAACAGAGGAGAAAGATGATGATGCCAAAGGCATATTCTACGAGCGCCTAGAGGAAACGAATAACCGATGCCCTGGCCATGACTTTAAGATTGTACTATGAGATTTTAATGCTAAAGTAGGCAGGAAAAATATGGTTTACCCAACTATTGACAATTTCAGTCTACATGCTGACAGTTCCGACAAGGATATGACTTTGCAGCGGTAAAAAACATGGTCGTTAGTGGTACAATATTCCACCATAAAAACATCCTTCTTGGATGTCCCCTGATCAAACATGAAAGAACCAAATTGATCACGTGGTAATTGATGGAAGGCACTCATCCAGTGTAATGGACGTACGAGTGACCAGAGGAGCTAACATCGATTCTGATCACTACCTGGTAGCAGCAAAGGTTCGCACAAGATTAAGTAGAGCGAAAATCGTACGAAATCAGACGCAGAGAATGATACACATCGTAAGGATGTAATTACCAGAGTTAACCATAACCTACTCAAGGAAGCTCTCGCAAACTTTTGGCACAGCACCCAACCCCCTCCCGATGACGATCTTGAAGCGCAGTGGCAACCCATTTCCGACTCTATAAAAACTGCCGCAACAACCGTACTTGGGTTTGAAAAACCGCTTCGCACTAAACCATGGTACGATGAAGAGTGTCGCATTGCAAATGTCGCAAAGCATGGTAATGCTTGCAACGCGAGCTATGACTGAACGGTATAGAGAAAAAAGAAAGGAGGTAAACTGTATCTTTAGGCGTAAGCAACGGCAGTGGAGAAAGCGCGAGAGTGAGACCTACAGAAGGAAGAACGAAGACCGAAACTTCTTCCAAAATGTGAAAACAGAACTAACGGTCTTAGGGCCCCCTTCAACGAGCGTATTGGGAATATGGAGAGATCATTTATCCGCGCTACTGGTAACTGAGATATCCAATAACGATGAGGCAATCGATTACAATTTGGAAGACGACGTCGATTGCCCCCCGCTAAACCAAGACGAGGTCAGAACAGCTGTTATCCGTCTTAAGAGGAACAAAGCAAAGGCTGGAAAAAAACAAAGGCTGGCGGCGATGTTTTGAAGTTTAAAGTTTTGAAGTTTTGAATGCATGCCCGGCGATTGGAGTCTCAGTGTACTATGTCCCATATTTAAAAAAAGGTGCCCCGAGTCTCTGTGCCAACTAGCGTGGAATAAGCCTTTTATCCATAGCAAATAAGGTTCTATCAAGTATAGTGTGCGAAAGACTGAAACCAATTATCGCTGACCTGATTGGACCATACCAGTGTGGCTTTAGGCCTGGAAAATCGACAACCGACCAGATTTTCACGCTACGCCAAATCCTGGAGACGACCCACGAAAAACAAATCGACACCTATCATCTATTTATTGATTATAAGGCGGCCTTCGGTAGTCCGATACCGGAGAAACTCTATCAAGCAATGTCTGAGCTTGGTATTCCTGAAAAACTCATACGCCTTTTCAGGATGACCTTGACGAACACCAAATCCGCAGTGAAAGTTGGTAAGGATCTTACCGAACCTTTGGAAACCAAGCGAGGCCTCAGGCAAGGTGACACCCTATCGTGCGATCTCTTTAACATCTTAATGGAGATCATTATGAGAAAAGCTGCAGTCAACAGGAATGAAACTACAGCGGGAAAGTCTCATGCTGCTCGAGTATGCTGATGATATATATATCATTGGACGTACAATGAGAGAAGTTACTGCGGCGTTTTTGAGAATTGAGAAGGAGTCAGGAAAAGTGGGTCTGACGGTAAATGAGGACAAGACAAAATTAATGGTTTCAACGACAACGACGCGATTAGGCCAAAACGTGAAAGTTGATAATCGTTATAATCTGCAGGTGGAGGACGAATTTTTATACCTCGGATCTGCCGTAAACAAAAACAACAACGTCAGGCTTGAGATCAGGTGGAGACTTGTGTTTGTGAATAGATGTTAGTTTGGGCTAAGCAAGAATTTTGGAGATAAAGCCCTTTCTCGAGTAACAAAGGTCCAGCTATACCGGACTTTCATACAGCCTGCCTTGCTTTATGGCGCAGAATACTGGGTGTTATCGCAAGTAGACAGAATATCTCTAGGAGTGCATATCGGCGAGTACACGCTGAAAAATAAAGACCGCAGCAACATATTACAGGAACCACGTACATGTTTGCAAGCACTTGTTTCGTGAACTGAAGATCTGCTGCTTTTTGTTTCTTTATTGTCTGTCACGTTTTTTATTTTAGTAGTTTCCACCAAACCAAGCTACATTTGGGTCACAACTACATACACTATAACCTATTAATCACTTTGTCCCAAACATGTTGTATTGAAGAGCAAACACAATGTGGTTTTTACACAAGTATACTATATTTGCGGCAAGCTATAAACACGTTATATTTGCATCCAAACAACAGAAACAGGCAAATTTTTCAGCGTGTATCGGCGATGCATGAACCATGAGCTGTATGAGTTATATTTCGTCATTGACATAATTAAGCGGATAAAAATAACTCGATTGCTGGCTAGGGCATGTCAGTCGAATGGTTGAAGATGCACCAGCATGAAGGGTTTTCAAAATATTGGATTTTTGTTGATTTTGACGAACGACAATGTCGTATGAAATTTCACGAACTTGATATAACTCCTATTTTGGGAAGGAAGCACAGTATGTCAGTCAAATGGAATGGAACCATTACGACGAAGAGTTTTCGAAACTGAAGTCGAAGGAAGACAAACAATAGGAAGACGAAAACTCCACTGGAGGGATCAGGCTGGAGGGATCGGTATTGCCAACTGGAGAGATAAAGCAAAAGATCAAATTGGTTGGCGAAATATGTTATCTTCGTTTTGTAAGGTCCTTGACCCCTCGGGGTTATTCGAGACAAGATAAGTAAGTAAGTACATTTAGGTACTTTTTGGTACATTTTATGCACTCTTTTGTACAATTTATTTAGTTTTTAGTATATTTTTTTGTACACTTTATGGAAAATGTTGTTACACATTATGCAGATTTTTGGTACACATTGATCCGGTTGACTTCGGCTTAGTGTCTGTCCATATTTAACCCTGCCTACTTCTTATGAACTTAAACGCAGCCCTGTATGACTTTGGGCTCAATGCCTTTTGATGGAAACTGTAATGTGACGGAGGCGAATTGAATTTCAATGTAACGATTCAGCTTGCAGTCCTGGCAGTCCTGTAATTTATAATGATAAAACCTGAAGTTTTGTAAATATCGGGTTTTTCAATAAGAGCACTACAGAAGTTTTTTTAAATAAAACAAAACCGGTATCAGATACCAATGAAATTCTTTATTCCTGTGAAAGTACGTTCGATGACATTATGTATGGAACTCGATTTCTTTTGCATGGCCACCACGGGCACGCTTGCAGAAAGAAGTCCAGACGCTGAGCCCAGTTTACGACGGTTTTCAAGCATAAATCGGCCGATACTCCTTCAATGTCACGTTCGATATTCTTACGAAGTTCATCAATCGTCGCTGGCTTGTTGGCATAGACCATAGACTTGACGTAGCCCCACAGGAAATAATCTAACGGCGTCAAATCGCACGACCGAGGCGGCTTATCGACTGGGCCATTTCGTGAGACAACACGTTCACCAAACTTGGTTTCCAATAAATTGATTGTGGCATTCGCTGTGTGGCTTGTGGCGCCGTCCTGTTGGAACCACATGTCCTCCAAGTCCATATTATCCAATTGGGGCCAAAAATATGCGGTTATCATTGAACGGTAGCGATTCGCATTCGCAGTAATGTGCCGGTCTTGATCATCACGGAAGAAGTACGGCCCAATGACGCCGCCGGCCCATAAACCGCACCAAACCGTAATTTTTTCGGGACGCAATGATGACTCATGTATTACGTGTGGATTGCTGTCTGATCAATAACGCATATTTTGCTTATTGACGAAGCCATTCAGCCAGATATGAGCCTCATCGCTGAAGATAATTTCCGATGATTTTCCGCTCTTAAAGTTGAGGCCACTGACTCCAAATTTCGGTAGTAAATTTTAATAATTTCAACTCGTTGTTGGCTCGTGTATCTTTCCATGATGAAATGGCAAACCTTACTGAAGAGAAATGCCAAAAGAGCGGGAAAAAATATAGCGTCGTTTGCTGTCCCTATCGATTTACTTTTGTAGCGTCTCTGTTGAAAAACCCTTTACTTCTGAATGACTCAATTTAGCCAGAAACAAGTATTGATTTTTAAAAGTTTACAAAATGTTACATTTACGTCACTTTCCATACTATCCTCCTTGAAAGATACCCAGGGGCGTTCGCACATACCCAGTCCCAGGATCCGGGTGCTCCAACTTTTCTTTTTTTGTTGTGTATTGCTGCTACCAGCAAATGTTTGGCCAGACATAAACTTGTACACAAACCGACTCGTACAATGGGAACGCATTCCGAAAGCAAATAAATTTAACTGAGCAACAGTAAATTCCCGATTTTTATGGCTTTATTTGATGTGTTGTTGTTAGCAGTGCAACTCAACTGAAGTCACACAGACAATCTACACAGAATCCTGTGTGGAAAAAAAATATGGCGCTTTTTTTTTACGCATCGACTAGAATGGCATTCCCTGATGCTTAAGACCCGAATCGAAGGATATCAAGTTTTTTTTTTGTTGCCAAAACTTTTCTATTCGCAGTTGCTGCTGCTACTCGAGAAGCGAAAGCACCAGTTGCTGCTCGCCTTTTTGTGTAGCATAAGCGGCAATAAATAAATGATTTCTCATTTCAACATGTGATGCATTCCAGGGTGTAGAACCATGAGAACGAAGCCAAGCAAGGCACAAAAGAGATTTGTATTTGATCGTTAATTGATGAGGACTATGATGCTGATGATGATACAGGCGATGGTGATGGCGCTGGTAATGGCGATGGCGATGGCTGTTGATGTCGATGCCAATGTCGATGATGCTGTTGCTGCTACTGCTGTGGATAATGATGCGGATGCGAATGCGTCAGGGACACAAACGACAGCAGACATTAGCAACAGTTCTTTGCTTTAAAAATTATGACTTTCTGCATCCGCTTCTAGTACATGTCTACAGTACGAGTATTATGAAAAGCCTGCGCTGAGCGTTTTGGCCATAATGTACGCAGTAACATTATGAACAACAGCACCAAAATTTATAGCCTTTTGTTTGAGAATATTACAACAATGTTTTATTTATTGTGACCATGGCCATAATGAATTTTCAATGGCATTTGGTTTAAATGCAATAGCAACAAATATTCCCGGCCATGGCAAGCAACAATTGTTCAATGCATTGTGGTAATGGTAGTAACATAAATGTCATTTAGACAAATGAAATTACTAACATTGGCAAGGGAGAGTGAGCAAATGTGGGATAATGTGTGCGCGTTTTTGTTTTTGGTTTGTTTAATGTGCGACACATTTAAAGGACAATGGTCACATTAAACAGTGGTTGCAAAGGATATGCGCTAAATACAATTTTAAGAGGTATCTAGTGACCATATTTATTTTAGGGTTTCGCATTAAAATTGAATTTCCAGTAAAGTAAATAGATCTCGAGAACCTTGAAGAATGTTGAAGTTAGATAGCTATCAAGGGGATGGCTAGGAAAAATCTAATTTCCCTATGATTATGTTTTCACTGGCCGCAGAGACTTGAAGTTAATAGGCGCAACAGATATTTCGAAAAGGGATACTGTTTTGCTAAGTTTTTAAACTCAAAACATCTGGTTAATATTCTTCGGTTTGTCTTGAAAATATCCTTGAAAAGATTCGAAACTTGTTCCATAATTTATTTAAAAATTCGAGTGCATTGTAGAGTAGATCACAGTGTAAAAAAGAAAGTTGTGGGAGTCAGCCCCTACATTTTGAGCTTATAATGAGAACATCTCCGCAGAACAAAAAAGAAACAACAATTTCGATCACCCTACATAGCGCCAATATGTTTTTTTTTTGTTACTGCTGCTTTGTTTGAGATCCTGTCGTGGCATGTAACAGGTATATCGTTGAACTTTTATCGGCGAGTGCTACATTTCTCCCATACATCGAATTTAACTCCGAGGTGAATTTTGAATAGTGACTTAAGCTACACGATTTTCTACCACCTTCCACCTTACTTAAAATTTGTCATGCAACAGAATTCATAAATATTTTAATTCATGAATTCTGTGGCATGAGAAATTATAAGTACACGCTGGGAAAACACGGCCTCTGTAACATGTTCTCTCAAACACGTTCTGCAGGAATCATGTATATGTTTGGAACACACTCCAAATATTCAAATATTGACAAGCCTTAAACTCGATTATATTTAAATGCAAACATTAGCATGTTCGCTTGCAAAGATGTATAATTTTACGTGGAATGATATGCGTGTTTCATCCCCAACATTTATGTTCTTACGTCGAAACATTCGTGTGTTTCTTCCCAAACGTCCCAAACGAACGACTCAATGCATTAAACTAAAACGCAACAGATCAGTAAAAATTAGAAACACTCAATTCATTTGCACGCGCTTTAGGCAATATTTATGAATAACTGTCTGAAATACTGATCCAAAAATTCAGTTATACACTTGCAATAATTTTAACTTAGGCTGAGTACAATCTCTCTTTGCCCGTGTTTTATTACCTTGCAGTAAACAGTGCACTAAGTACAGCTGTATTTCTATCACAAGCAAAGCTGAATTTGGATCCCAAACACATATATTATAACATATTAATCATTGTTTCTCAAACATGTAATATTGAATAACAACACAATGTGTTTGAAAACAAGTGTACTACATTTGCGACAAGCTCCAAACAAACCCCATATTTGGCTCCAAATATGAGAAATACAGACTTTTCAGCGTATAGAGTGATAGGAAATCGGGTAACTGAAGTCACTAGTCAAAAATCACGGAGTTGAGACGGATGTATTGGAGAATTGTAGCACTGGCGGATACATGTTCCCCGATATACTACATGAGGCGATCGGACTTCAAACAAAAAACTAGTAACCAAAATTCACTTTGGAACTCGAAAATATTTTTTTTGCATTTCTGAGATGCTTCCAACATGAGCTTCAAAACTAAGTGGTGACTCCCACAACTATTTTTGTGACCCACCCTAGCGTTCATTAGACCGGGTCGGCCTCCATATAAGTAAAAAAAATTCCCAAAGTCGAGGGCAAATATTAAAGGTCACATCGAGACAATTAAATAAAAAAATTTTAAATTCCGAGCCCGTGGAAAATACCCAAAATCGTTTTTTTATCGCAGTTTTTTTTGTTTGTGGCTCGACCGTAATGTGCAAGAGCATCGTTGTATAGATCTCGACGAGTACTATACGACATCATTTTCTAATGACGGCTTCATTTAATGCAGTTTCTACCCCTACAATTTAAAAATATTATTTTCTAGGATTGAAAACCCTTAAAAACCAAGAACATTTTGCATTGGAAGTATACAGTTTTATTCAAATACAAAAAAGTAATTTTTTTTTGTTGTTTGCATTATTATTACAATTATTGCATACAATTTGGCGCTATCGAAAAATTTGCAATAAAACTTATTACATACTTTCTAGCGCAATTGAATGCATACTTTTTAGCGCTATCGACAAATATTTTAACTATTATAACTGCAATAATTAATTTTTAATCTTGTTACCATTGTAAGAGATGCCTGTCAGATGAGATCGTCATATAAAATTATGTAGTAACAATTATATTGTTGTATTAAATAATTATTGTTTTTTGTAACACTAAATGGTCACCCTAACATTTCATTTTGTCTATTATATTATCATATTCTATGCATTGTATGTTACGATCGAGCCGCAAACAAAAAAACTGTAATAAAAAAACGAATTTGGTTGTTTTTCATCAGCTCGGAAATTTTTTTTAAATTGTGTCGAACTGATCTTTAATATTTGCCCTCAGCTTAGGGAATTTTTTTCTGACCCGGTCTAGTGTGCATGATAACATATGAAATATCATACTACAAGTTTACAAGGTTAGAAACAGTTTTTTAATTGAAAAGTGGTTGGTTTTGTTAGAATACTATGCAATTCAAGAAAGCACACTCACTGGCAGGACTAGTTTCGAACTCCGTGACAAGTTCAGCATCAGCTGCCTAACTACTGTGTCTGAATTGGTGCCATCGATAGATCAACAATCGTACATATGTATATATACATATTGTTACGAATAAGTAAAAGCTTTTGGTTACTGTTAATGACTCTACTAACAGTATGTAAATAACAGGCGGTTAGTGCAGCGCCTGAAAGTATGCATTGTAACAACGTACCAGCTCGCTAAACCAGTAGCATGAATTCACCTCAGTAAAGATAACTCTCCGCCCTTCGAGATTGTTCTACAAAGATAAACAACAACAACAACATCCAGATTCTAGAAGGTTCTTGAATTCGCTAGATATACCTTCATTTGAGTATGGTGAGTTGGTATAAATAGCGGAGGTCTTTGGAGTGGAGAGTTCAGTTTGTGATTAACCGCCATAAAGTAAACAACGCGATTTGATAGTAAAATACGAGACTTGTTAAAGTGTTATAAATAAAGTAAACTGTTGTACTATATATAAGTAAAATAAAAAGAAGTTAAACCGTTGTAATTATCGTAATTTAAAACGAACCTTGTTTTATTATTGGGAATAAAACAACGCAAAAAGGACGAATAAGGAAATTCGTAACAATATGTATACAAACCCTAATGTGCAATTTACGTATGGAAATTAGTATCGATCGATAATCCTGCAGAGAATATGGAGAATATCTACAAAATAATACTGCTTATAATGGACGATTTTGTCGCTATTTGGTTTTTGGAAATTGAAGAAAACACGGAAAATGTTTACAAGTGTATGACATATATATTTGTGCCGATAAGCCAATGCCCGCCATTTACTGTTTAAAGGTTATTTCATGCAAATGTTGCCCACGGCTACGCTTCATGTATTCTATCCTGAAATTCCAATTTGAGCACACTTTTTCCAAAATTCCTGCACATGTAATGCTGTATACCATGGCAAACGCTGAAAAACGGCCCTTCTAACCGTGTCTATGTTTGCTACATTGTTTTCATGAATAGAAGATCAGCTGTTTTTTTTTATTCCTTTGTTGTATGTCATGTTTTTGTATTCAGTAGTTTTTAACAAACAAAGACATATTTGGATCACAAAGCCATACATATATTATCATTTTCATCAAAACGCTGTGTTTGAACACAAGTATACTATATTTGAGACAAACTACAAGCATGTTATATTTGCATCCTAACAACAAAAAAAGGAAAGTTTTTCAGCGTGCAGCAATCGTGATTGGCTTGCACCTACATGCTGAAAAATCTGTCTTCTTTTATTGTTTAGATGCAAATATAACGGATGCAAATAATAATAGCTTGTCGCAAATATACTATACTTGTGTTCAAACACATTGTGTTTGCTATTCAACACAACATGTTTGGGACACAGTGATAAATAGGCTATAATATATGTTTTTGAGTGTGACTTTGATTATTGAAAACCGCCAAAACCAAAAACCGAGACAGGCAACAAAATAACATAAAGGCAGCAAATCTTAAATTCATGAAAACAATGGTTGCAAATATGTACATGTTTCCTGCAATATGTTGCAGGGGCCGATATTTTTCAGCATGTATAGACGAGAGACAAGCAAATTGCACGAACAGGTCACCCAATTGACAGTGCCACAACGTGCGACCAAACTTGCCTCTCAATTGGTTTATGGTATCGCGTGCACTTTGGCTTGAGGCACCGTCCTGTTTAAACCAAATGGCAACCAATTCCAATTCTTCCATTATGGGCAAAAAAAAAAGGCCGTGGTCATCGAACGGTACCTTGCTCCAGTGACCGTAACTGCACCATACAGTTTATATTTCACGGTATAGGGGCAACTCTTGCACTGCTCTTCGGACCAAATTATGCAATTCTGTTTGTTGACGAACCCATTGAGCCAAAAGTGTGCCTCGTCGATGAAGACAATTTTGTAGCTCTTCGGCTCCTGCACTAGCTGAATTTTGTATTGTTTTAGACCTAATCTTCCAGGTGGTCGAATAATTGCTGTCACCGGTGGGGCAACGGTAGTGTGCGCGGCTCTTGTACATGACCACCATAAATGTCTTCCGACGGCGGTCACCTCGCTTAGTGACGTTGACACTTTTGAGTATTTTGCCATGAAAAGCTTCTCAAAATACTGTTCGTAACCGGTGTGAAACTGTAGGTCCCAATCAGTGTATATAATAGTAGAAAGCGCACACCTCACTGGTTGTGAGAAGCTTTCCCCAATCGCTTCATGGGATGTAATGGAAACTGCGATCGGCAGCGGATGCGCATATCTCAATCTTCATAAACACTGGAGGATACAGCAGCAATATTATCCACGGTACGAAATCTACGGATAAGGGTTTATGGATTAATGTACAATAGAGTGATACTGGAGCTCAATGACTGGAATAGCCTGCTCGGTGGTTCGAAACACATTTTTCACAGAGCACGAATTAGGATTTCGATTTTGTTTCCTTTTGTTTGTGTAAACCCTTTCCAATTGAAATTTGGAAAAAATCAATGAAATTTAAAAACTCTATTTCAAATTTGAAATACTTCAATTGAAACTTAAAAATCATCAATAGAAATTTAAAAAACATCAATTGAAATTTATAAACATCAATTGAATATAAAAACTTCAATTGAAAATTAAAAAACATCAATTGAAATTTAAAATAAATCAATTGCAATTTAAAAGACTACAATTGAAATTTAAAAATCTAATACATACAATCGGTTAATTAAAAACATGAGCAGCGAATTTCATATTTCAATTGATGTCTTTTAAATTGCAATTGATGTGTTTTAAATTTCAATTGACGTGTTTTAAATTTCAATTGATGTGTTTTAAATTCAATTGATGTCTCTCAAATTGCAATTGATGTGGTTCAAATGTCACTTGATGTTTTTTAAATATCAAATATAATTTTAAATTTTCAATTTATATTTTTCAAAATTAAATTGATATTTTTCAAATTTCAATTAGAAATGGTGTAGTATGAACTTGTATGTTTTCCAAAAATTATTTGAAAGGTGAATGCAATTATTCAAATATGGTTAATCTATAATCACATTAATTGATTAATCAGAATTTCTGATTATTCGATTAATTGATTAATCAAGATATCGATTAATCAACATTTTAATTTACAGCGATTACATCCCTAGTCTCCGCACAAACATATTTACAAGTAAGAAATGTTATATTTTGAAGTTCATAATTTCTAAACAAACTGTATTGAATTGTTTTTGGTAAAATCCTGGGTTCATCACGTTACTATAGTCTATAAGTATAAGCCAGGATTTTGCGTGATTCAGAGTTAAAATTAAAAGATTCGACTGAGGCTGATCTGTTGTCAGAACAATTGTGAGTATTACAGTTTTCAAAATAATGAGGATTAAAGCTAGACTGGTATGATCGGTGGATTTTTTCTTGAGGAGCAATTATCGACACTCTTAATGGCAGTAACAATGCACTTGACAGAAATCTTCCGCAATGTATCTGTCAATGTGGTCTAGCTTTTAAGTATTTCTTTCTATTTAATTTTGTAAGTTTTTATATGTTTTCCAAAGGATCGGATGAATACGCAGTATATTCTTTTATTTGTAACACCCGGATATATTTTACTCGAAGACCCATTCAAGTATTTCGATTTAACCCGGATATTATTTTTGATATTTTTTTTTTCATGAAATCTAAATTCGAAATTCTTTTCAAAATTAATTTTTACATTGGAAGCTCTTTTTGCTTCCAAAATAACAGTTACAATGATTTTAGTCAGGAGATCCAAGAATATTTTTAAGTTTTGAATAAGATCTATCGAAATATGGACCATCCACTACCACCGTACATGTGTATTAACATAGAACCCCTCATCGCATAGCATCCTCGGTGTGTGTTAACAATGACGCCAACTCCGTCACACTCGCATTCAAATTTAAATTGCAAATACCGATGGAACAGTTAAATCAATTTAAATTGCATAATGGTACAAGTTATGCTTTAATGGCGTTTTATTGAAAACAAAAACCCATGACGAGTGGCAACTCTTATGTGATGCAGCCCATGTACGAAAGTCCCCATACAATGTTATGGACCCACAAACATGATACGGAGGCCCTCATGTTCATTTAGTAAGAAAATCGTCCTGCATTTGCGATTGAATCGTTTTTTGTTTGTTTCCTCTGATAGACGGAGTAGAACACGTTGTTGTGTTAAGGTCCTTGTTTTCAAGGAGGTTACGAAAATAGACCAATTGTCTATTTCTGTTTTTGGTGATTTGCTGGCCTGTGTGTTGTGAATTGGTCTTTATTATTTCGTATATTATTAAAAGGACTCCTTCTGACTGGCCCCACCGCCTGCCTGCCTTTAGTGATTTGTGTTTTTTAGTGAAAATTTATTTTGTCCCATACTTTAGTACTTGACAATTCCAATTTGGGTTGGTTTTTATGAGTTTCAATAAAACAATAATTCACTTAAATAAAAGACGCTAAATCACACACAGAAAAAATGTATCACATAAAGATGGCGTCATATTCATTATGGTTAATGGCTAAGAGAGCCTATCAATTTCTATATATGTGAAAGGATGTGACAGCCGAATGGGGACAACGGGAACGGCAACAAGAACGCGAAACAGTGGCCTTAAAATGGATGACATAAGGAGTTGCACAAGTCGTGTGGAAACTCGACAAAGTGAACGAAATGCTCTAAAATGGAGAAAGGATGTTGAAATTATGACATTGTCTGTGTAATGTTCCACACACAATGTTCCAAATTAATGCTGTCATTTGTGCTCCTTCTTAGTGTTGCCCTTTTTGTTTTCGTTGCTAATGTTATTTCCTTTCTCTCCCCCCATCACTCAACGACATCAAAATGTAGTAATTCATGTGACTGCGAACATATGTCACTGCTACCACAGGGTTTTTTTTTCGTAAAAATTACTTCAGATTAAAATGATTTATTGAGTTAATTTGAAGGACTGAGGCGGAAGTGAATGTTCTTTTGAAATATTTTGTAATGTATAAATTTAAATAATAAGGAAAAACACCCTAAAACTCCACTGGGCCTTCTTGGTCTGTTTGCCATAATTAAAAAATGGGGGTCAAATTTGAATTCGAATTTTTTTTCAATAATCGACCAAATTAGATACAAATTATTTGTTTTTGCAAATTCTTTAAACCTGTTATTAGTTGGGAACTTTAAAATTGAACTAATAACATAAGTTCCATCCTTTTATACTATTTCCTTTTATCCCATAGAGGGATAATGAGAGTCAGTGAGATGTGAGCCTTAAACTTTTAGTCTTATTAATCGTTTCCTACTGTTTGACGCCATTTGCTAATGATCATTTGAACGAGCAGCTCGACATGGCTATTAACACTCAACTTCATTGTCAATACTACACAGAGAAAAATGTTAAAAATTAATATTACATTCAAAAATTAAATTGTTCGAGCGTTTGGTCGTATTTTTGTATACAATACGAAAGGTCGGATAAATCATCACTTATTCAATTAATTAAGACTTTGTTCATACACAAATACCCGATCGAATTATTTTTTAATTCAGTTAATTACTCGAGTACTTGACTGACTGAATAAATTTTCGTTAAAATCAGGACATAAACAAATACATTTGGAACCACTTATTATTTCCCATGCGCGAATTATTTGTGTGCTTGAAATTAAAAAAATCTTGATTAATAGACTTTAGTGACTTCCAGTGAGAAGCAGGGGGTTAGTGCAAAAATAACTTGAATTACTTAAAGTATGAAAAGTATGAAAGCATTGAATATTCTTGCTTCGCTATGAATGAATGTTGCGCGTGTACGAAGTTGAGCAGAGTTTTGTTTCTGCTTCATTCGTTTGCATTCGAATGTTTCATTCGGGCGCATTCGAATTGTACAATATTATTGAGTTAATCGAAGAAATTGTATGAAGGAAAAACATAATTTTCAAACTTTTTAACTATTTCTTTGTAATTTTCTTATAACTAAACAAATAAAACAAAAAATTACCGAACATTAAAACAAATAAATATTTCTATTTATATTAATTAAATAAAGGGTGTCTCAGTAAGGACGCTCTTTTGCATTTTAAAATAAACACACGTATTTTTTGAGATAGTTTTGATTTTTTTATTGAATTCTAAAGAAGACATGTTCCGATTAAGTATGGAATAAAACATCCGTCAAACTACCCCCACGGCTCTGATGACAGGCCATTACAATTTTCCATGACTTTTCACAAAGATCACAGAGCTGTATCTCACCGATGCCGCGTTGGATCTCGGATTTGAGCTCAGGAATTGTTTCTGGTTTATCGGCATAAACCCGAGATTTCACAAAACCCCAAAGAATGAAATCACACGGCGTTAAATCGCATGATCTTGGTGGCCAGTTGAAATGAGCATTTCTTGAGATAATTTGTTCTGGAAATCGTTGCTGCAATAAATCGATTGTTTCATTCGCGGTGTGGCGACGGCGTCTTGTGGTGGCGCCATCTTGTTGAAATCACATATCGTCCAGATCCATGCCGTCCCAGTGAGGCCACAAGAACTTAGTTGTCATGTTCCTGTAACGAATGCCGATCACAGTCACTGCAATTTCGGTCTCATCTTCAAAAAAGTAAGGTCTCATCACGCCGCCTGTCCAAAATCCGCACCAGACAGTTGCTCATTGTGGGTACATTTGTGTCTTATGGATTGTATGAGGATTTTATGAGCCCCAAATTCCACAATTTTGTGTATTCGCGAAGCCATTCAGATGGAAATGCGCTTCATCGGAGAAAATCACTTTTTTTTTTGAAAAATTGGCATTGACTTCACTTTGCTTCATTACCCATTGAACGAATTACCGGGGCTTTCCATGGTCTGTTGATTTGAGCTCCTGCTAAGCTGCATTTTGTACGCATGAAGGTGGAGGTCTATTGTCAAACTCGCTGCATAGTAACGTCGTGAAATTTGAAGTTGTTGGGAAGGATGCCGAATTGATGTTTTCGGGTTTTCAGCGACACTCTCCTTTACAGCAGCAACGTTTTCAAGAGATTGACCCGTACGTTGACACACAGAAGTCCCTCTGTCCATAAGCGAATTTTTTGACCACTTTTCGAATGGTTGACACATAAGGTGCACTTTCTCGGCTGAAAATTCTTCAAAATTTGCGAGCGGTCTCAGCATTGCTTTCCAAATTTTTGTAATAGGTTTTCACATTGATATCGCTTTGGTTTTTCATAAAGACCTCCATTTTTAATAATCGGAATAAACATATATGAGAGCTGCAAATTTCAGAGTTGCCACTTGCCAAAAAAAATACACTAAAGTTTAAAAGTTTAATGTTACTGAGACACCTTGTATAAACAAAAAACTAAAACAATCTAAATATTAATTTATAATTAATTCATGTAGAAATATTATCTGCCTCTTGAAACATTGTTGTATCTACATTAGGGTGGCAATGAAATGTATGGAGGAAAATATATTTTCGAATTTTAATACACCCCAGGCGGATTTTTGTTCCTTGTGGTCTAGCACTGACTTGGTGAAAATTTGAGCCGAATCGGTCAACTCTAAGCCGTGCCGCATTTTAGTCTGTTTCTTGTTGTTTTTTGTTGTCATTTCATTGCCACCCTAATCTACATATGTGCATGAATTCATTCGTACTAAGAAAGAACAGCCGCAGCCATTAATATTTCTTGTATTCATGAATGCATCCAATCACATTCACTCATTGGTCTCATAGTGAAATTTTGCGTAGAATATTTTTCCACATACATCATCCCCCTAAAATTCCGAATAAGTAAGAAATTAACCCCGAAAACACATTTTCTGTTTTGACTTATTTCTGGCATTTAAGTTGAGTTTTGAGCTATTCAGGAACTTATAGTAGAATTTTACAAGAAATATTTTTGATGTACATTTTAATCCATTACGCCTCTGTTTTAAGGGTGTTTTTTTACCCCTATCCGCAAAAGGGGCATAAAAGACCCATATATTGAGGAGCTGGAGGGTTAAAATATTCCACAAAAAAATTTCTCGTAAAATTCACATACACACCCTATATATAAAATGTAAGGATCACATGGTTTTCTATGTCGATTCAACATAAGAATGTACAAGAGGGGGAAAACTTTACCCTAACATGCAAAATTTCAATACGCCGATACACTCAAACATTTTTGATGTGTTAACATCTATAGGCGCGGGTACGGCCTAAATTCACAAAGCGAATACATCCAAACACAGTTTGTCCGACTGCTATCACACAGTTTGTCAGACTGCGATCACACAGATTGTCCGACTGCGATCACACATTGTTTGCCGTTAAACTCCTCCGAAACGGATGGTCCGATTTATATGAAATTTTGTGTGCGTATCGGGTAGGACTCGGAATCGGCCAACATCTTTTTTTCATACCCCTAAATGATAAGGGTGACCCACCCCTATATAGAACACAGATTTGTCCGACTGCGAAAAAAACACACACTGATGTAGCGGCAGCGAATAGTTGGCTTGTGTGGGTGCGGAGCACTCTCAGAGCAAAGAGAATAATGACGTGGTTATACGTATATAGAAATGAGATAGCAAGAGAGCAACGAAAATTGTGTGAACTTGTGTAGCGTATGTACGAACATAACGATGTATGTATGTAGATTGGACCATTTCACAAATAACAGTTTTTTCGAAATGTCAATGGGATAATATATTTTCTAATTCTACTTAAAAAACAAAAATTTTGGTGTATAAAACTTGAAAATTGATCGGTGTTTACGGGTCGTGCAAAATCGTTTAAAGTTTTTGGCTTCAAAGAGGCATGGTTCAAAAATCCTGATTTACTTCTATGATTAAAAGTTTTGATACGCTTCACCGATTTTGATCGGAATAGACTTGTTTTAAATGTAATAATGTTTCACACATTTTCTGTGAAGACATTAAAACATTTTAGATAGTAGTTTGGGTTCAATAACCTTCCAAACCTAATAATTTTTAAATTTTTCTTCAAAATTTACCTACTTCCGTCCATTTAAAAAAATTTTCTTTAGTTTTGGCTCTAAGTTTAGTATATCTTTAAATGCACTATTGACGAACGTTTCTTAACCATACTTTTGATGTATGACAGTACCATTCAAATGCCATATGTTCAGCATCAGCAATTTTAATGATAAAAGTGAAACGAAAACTGTGTACTATATTTTTGGTACGGAAAACAGTTTAGGTAGTTAAAAATAAGATTCTATTTCAAATTGGACACGATAACACCTTTTGTGTTGTTTTTGTATGTTGTACAGCGTTGTTAGATAATTCGTTTTATTGTACATGATCCTTCGCCAAAGTGTTGTTCACATTTCTTTAATCCGCTTATAATTCTCATTCTTGGGCCAATTTTACGGGTGGATAGCAAGATAACTGCTGCCTACTCCAATAATATCAGAGAATTTCATAGTATTTTCTGAAATCATTTTTGTAACAATGAGATTTTCTTCGCAATCAAGAGTAACATTGCGAAACAAATGTTTTTGGTCACCAGGATGCTTTAATGCTGCTATTATTTTCATTAAAGCTCCTCCGGTATTATTTATCTATGGCTAACGTCAACCTTTGCCATTTTGACTACGACCTGTTTCAAGGCGAATGAATGTTATTTTTTTACTTAGTCAATTTTTAGTTAATATTCAATAAAAAATCAGTTTGCAAACGAAGAACGCTGTACGAAAAATGAGGTCAAAACAAACGAAAAAAAAAATACAGCAGACAGTTGTCCGAGGCCTTCGGCCACGGACTGTCCCTGCAAGCTGTGTCAGAGACACGGCCATTAAATTTAACGTTGAATACGCCATCCGATAAGACAGAAAACATATATAACAATAAATGATAAATAACATAAGCAAATGAATTTATTTATTTGATAGTTACTTTTGATAATATACATAAGCTTATGGTAGGAAAAATAGGATCAATATGTTTTTAAATTAAAAGAGTAAGGATGAATGATAAATAACAGACGCAAATCAATTTGATTTATATTTTTTATAATTATATATCCATGTTAAATTCAAATTCACATTTAACATTTTGTTTCACTTAAATACATAAGTAAATATACGAAATTTCAATATTTCATCAATCAAAACAACAGCCGAAGGTTTGTGTCCCCACTGAAACAGCAGCATGGTTTGTGTTTACGCTACAAACTCAAACACTCAACCAAACACCACACATATGTTTGAGTGTATGTGTTTAAACAATTTTCAATTGAGAAATTTAAATATTAGGAAGATATCAACGAATACGAAATGTATATCAAACGAAAGATAACATCTTCATTTACCTACAAAAAACAAAGTTATCTCGCCGTTTCCTCATAATCAATGAAATAAAGATTACAACAATAACAATCTGACATGACTCCCTATACCGTAAGGTAAGACGTATTCTACGCCAAAAATTTTTTTAATGGACGGAAGTAGGTAAATTTTGAAGAAAAATTTAAAAATTATTAGGTTTGGAAAGTTATTGAACTCAAACTACTATCTAAAATGTTTTATTGTCTTCACAGAAAATGTGGGAAATATTATTACATTTAAATCAAGTCTATTCCGATAAAAATCTTCTCTAGCGTATCAAAACTTTTAATCATAGAAGTAAATCAGGGTTTTTGAACCATGCCTTTTTGCAGCCAAAAACCTTAAACGATTTTGCGCGACCCCTAAACACCACAATTTTTGTTTTTTTAAGTAGAATTAGAAAATATATTATCCCATTAACTTTTCGAAATTTTTATTTTTAAATGGTCTAATGTACTTTTGTCTGTTGCTTTGCATTCCCTTTGTTTTTTGTGGGAATAAAACAAAAAGTATTAAGCAAGAAAATAATGACACATGTGCCTGCACTGGTCTTTGAATAATTTTAACTATCAATATTATTTAAAGGTATCGTCATCATATGATTGAACGCTGTTTTTTCTTTTCCAATGTAACACTTACTAATGTGTTCATAGAAATCGAACAGGTACCGTGTAACAAAAGGGTGTTAACACATCGCCCGTGATTTCGAACACTCATTGGATTTTTTAACCCCTCTACCAGAATCCGCTGTCATAGCTTTGTAAGTTTTTTTGTGTTCTACAATGTAATTTGTGTACAGTGTAATTTGCTAAAATCCAAATACAAAAGTAATTGAGTTGACAAATTTAGTGTTTCATTTATGTATTATTTTTGTTTGTGTATAAGAGGTGACTGCAGCCGTGGAATATTACAGATGATTAATAATGGCCGTAGACAATGGCTTCAAGTTGCTCACCCATTATTCGTATATTTTGGCTGCAATCGAACAATCTGATCCTTGAAGTTATTTCTGCCCAATATACCACTTTCAACTGGCAATAAAACAATATATATTTTCATAGATTACCACACTTTTCCACTTCATTTTCAACATTTCCACGCAAAGTCGAAAAACATTTAATACTTTGCTCATTTTTCCAAATATTAACTCGTAGCCGGACTCGTTACACTCGTTCGTATTCACCATTAACTTGAGTGGAAACAAATTTATGCTGATATTAATTTTGATTTCTGCTTAAGTTGCTCCACTTTAAATTAAACGCTTGTGCCAAAGGTAAAGGAAAAATATATCAAACTTTTCCTTAGATACCATTACTACCGGGGGGAATACGATAGGTCGCAGACGGTGAAGAACTCAATGATTTTACCCAGCAGGAGTTGCTGGGAGGAGAGTGCTCAGTAAGAAACACCGGTGAAAATTACAATTTATGCATCAATTTCAATTTTTGAAGTTAAAGTTTCTGTTTCATTTAGTTTCTTAACTTTTCCATATTCCTTGTACTCGCATTTTAATGCTGTTCACGCTGGGTTTCTTTTGCTTGTTTTCCATTCTTTATCGCTTTTGCTGCAAGTTTTCATAATGTTTCCAACTCTCCTTTTGGGGGTTTGTTGATGTTGATGGCGATGATGATGATGATGTGGCCATACGAGTAGCTGATGCTTCTCCTTTCGCTTCTCTCGCATATTACTCGCGCGGTTACCTTTTAGTTTCTATAAACTTCTTCTGATAATTGCCTTCGTTAAGTACTTTTTGATGATGGCGCATATTTACAAACCATAGGGGGGAGGTCTGCCAGGAACTGCCAAACTGCTGGATCTCATACGGTTCGAAGTGCATCATCATCTCTGCCAGAGGTAGGGAGTAGAGTGTAGTGGGTAAACCGCAAAATGAGGTGCAAATGAAAATTAAAAGGATTTGTGATATTCCTCCATTTGCGAGTGCAATTTTGACTTTGACAGAAATGTTTGAAAGTTCCGTCAGATGCTTGTTCTATCACAAGAGATTCACAAGAGATTCCAACAACAGTCATTGAGTTAATGTTACTGCAAAATATTTGTGGTTTATTAACTGATTTATTTACAAATGGTTGGAAGCGGGACGGGTAAAATAGAAAAGGAATTTGACAATGTAAAGCTTCGTTAGAAGGAATGGGTGGTAAAAATCCTGAAAAACTGTAACATAACTCAGAAGTGTAATATTTTTAATACAAAATGAGCTGTAGAAGTAAAACAAATATGGAAGGAAATTCAAGGCCAACTAATGGCATCTTTTATATATCTGCAGGCTGACATTTTTGTCTGTTTTTTGATATTTGCAAATATAACGTGTTTGTAGCTTGTCGCAAATATAGTATACTTGTGTCGAAACACATTGTGTTTGCTAGTCAATATTACATGTTGGAGACACAATGGTTAATATGTTATAATCAGAGCTCGCAAAATATGCTCAACCAAATTTTCCTGCCAGGTCTGCTCACTCAAAAGACCGAAAAAAATGAGACGTAATCGCTCAGTGTCTGAACAGCAACCCTGTTTTTCTTTTCGTTCGTGTTGTCGGTCTCGGGTTTCGGGTTGAGCGTAACACACGAATCGGTCTCTTACTGACCGCTCGATACGAACAGAACTGTTCTTCGGTCAGCTACTGAGGGTCAGTAAGTGAGCAAAGCAAGCAAAAGGTCGCCAAAAAAGGTCTTTATTTTTATTGTTGCGATTTCATTATGTTGTTGCCTTAGATATTTCGTAACAGGCGAAGCATTAAAGAGGAAGGCAGAAGAAGATAGGGCACTCATTTGTGTGAATATGCGTATGCATTAATAGCCAGTGGCGCCGCGCAATAAAAAATTAGGTAAATCTACTATTTGTCAACAAAATTTAAAATAAAAGTCAAATATGTGTACAGGCCAAACAATAATATTCTTCATGTATTTTGTTCAACAATGCTTATAAAATAAAATAATAAAAACATTAAAATAATCTCCATGAAGTTGAACAATTAATAATGAGCTATCCCCACGCGTAACACACATACTACATGCTCAGAAGACCGTTTGCCGAGTTTTTACGAAGTAAAGGGTCACGAGTGAACACATGAGCCTAGCGAGCGAACAAAAACGGTCGTCGGTTAAGCGAAGAGCAAGCCAAAAAAGAACGAAGTTTTAGGGGGTTTCCGCGACAGTTTCGCATCGTGTCATTTGACAAGTAGTTTTTTTCTGACAACAAGCACCAGAGAGACCAATTATTGCGAGCTCTGGTTATAATATATAAGTTGGGACCCAAATATGGTTTTTTTTGTTTAAAGCTCATGAAAATAAAAACGTGACAGACAACAAAGTGACAAAAAGATCTTCAATTCATGATAACAATGCATGCACCTGCACACAAAAAAAACGGCCTCTGTAACATATCATCCCAAACATATTCTGCAAGAACCATGTGTATGCTTGGAACACACTTCAAACATTTGTATGTTTGCAAGTCCCAAACTCAGGTGTATTTAAATGAGAAGCGTGTACTACCATTCTGATTTTGTCAGTAGAGGCTCGGGCAGAAAAAGGGATTCACGTTGTTGCCCTTTCCAGTTTCTTTCCTCAAAATTGTTTCTCACTTTGGAAGCACACATAAATACATATATGCGAAACACATACACAAAAACCAACGCAACATCACAAACCATTTAACCATCCGAGATTCTTTTTGTTTATTCTTTTTTCACTGATTGTTGTGGCTCGCGCAGTGTGTGCCGTTGCTCCGTCCTGTTGGAACCACATCTCCTCCAGTCCAAATTCGTCGAATTGCGGCAGAAAAAACTCGGTTAACATGGCCCTATAGCGCGCACCGTCCACTGTTGTCGTTTGACCAGCGGCGTTCTAGAAAAAAATTACCCGATGACTCCTCCAGCGTGAACAGCGCACCATGCAGTCACTTTGAGCGGGTGTAATGGCTCCCCGTGCATCACTCGTGGATTTTCGGTGCCCCAGAAGCGATAGTTTTGCTTGTTCACGTACCCGCTGCGGTGGAAATGAGCCTCATCGCTCATTATGATTTTCAAATCATTATGAACAAAAATGCCTAAAACAAGCCCGTATGGTAATCAATTGTGACGGCGCCAATTTAACCGATATCATCTTTTCAACTTAACCAATAAAATTCTAAAGGTTCAAATAAACATAATCAAAAAACAGAATCGAAGTTTTCATTTAGAAAAAAAAATGAGAGCCAAACAACATCGGATGACTTCTTTTCAAACACCTTGTACCTATTTTTCGATTTTAGCGATTTTCTTATTTTGACTTTATGAAAAACCCTTAGAAATCCGGAAGAATTGGTTACATTTCGGTTGAACGCTCCGATTCCGAAATATATACATATTGGCGTTTTGGCGATGTTTTTATTCGAAATATATTTTAGCGATTTATTTAAAATGAAAGTGATGCCGCATTAAAGACATCCATTGGTTGCTGCCTCCAATGGAGGTGAAAAAAATTTTATTTTTGCGATTGGACGCACCTTTTCCCAGTTATAGCCATTTTTTATGTTAGCGATTTTCTTATTTTGGCGATTTAAAAAAAAATTCGATGGAAATTGGAGAACTTTATGGAAAATCCTTTGAAACCGCCAAAGATTAGTTATTTTTTCGTTTCGACGCTTCGTTTCCGAGATGTAGAAATTTTTTGTAATTTTCTCATATTTTCGATCAAAAATGGGGATAGGTTACCCAGGGTAAACCATTACCCACGAAATACGAACACTGGTTACAAATTATATTAATTTTGTTTATATTTAATATAAAATAAACAATTTGAATAATAAATTATTTTTTGTAGTTTTTTTTTCTATAAAACTCATAATGGGATATGCCATCAACAGATGGTTTTCAAGTAATTAGTTGATTATTTGGTACAATATATTATTTGATACAACCGAATTAGTTTCTAAATTTTTCATTGTTCCAACAAATATAATATTCACCACTACAGGATAATTTGATTGCTAGAGCTAAAACTCGATTTGTAGATCTTTCTTGAATACAAAATAATTTTATTGTGATTCCGGTCTTCCCAGTATGACATTCGAGTCCGTTTCGAATTCAAGACGGGCTAGAGATTCTTCGTACATTTTAATCGAAACGGAAATTAGTTACCGAAATATAACGAATCCGTTTGCACATGAAATTCCTGTCGAAAACGCGATTCGTTTTTTCACTTTTTGGGATCCGTGTCGTACTTGCAAGGGACTTCACATTCGAATCAATTTCGGGTTGTTTTTCTAAATCAAATGTATTCGAGACGGATTGACTTTTATAAATTTTAGCGCGTTCTTCGCATTTGTATTAATGCGGTTTTAATTTTATGTAAATTTATATTTTATATATTTATATATACAAGGTGGCGCAAAAGTAATCCTCCTATCAGAAAATGCTATAAATTTTGCGATTGGCCCCTAATGTCAGTTCCGTTTTGACATTTGTGTAGTAAACACATGCGAAATACACGTGAATAAACAATGTTACGCTACACTGCTCCAGAACGCGGAATATTGCTGACTATTTATTTGACCAATAATCGGTCGGTGACTTTGGCACAACGTGAATTTCGTCGCAGATTTCCTGGCCGTCCAACGCCTACTGGTGAAACACTGCGACGTTTAGCCGCTCGCCTCGAAGAGACTGGCACAACACGAGATGCTGCCAGGCGTGGTAGACCCCGGACTAGCCGTTCTGCAGAGAATATTGCTGCTGTAGCCGAGGATGTCATGGAAGCGCCGTCGACATCGACCAGACGACGTGCCACGCTACATTGGGATTGGAAAACATGTGGTTCCAACAGGACGGTGCAACGGCACACACTGCACGTGCCACAACCGATATGCTGAAAGATGCATTTCCCGGGCGCCTAATCACCCGTTTTGGCGATTTGAACTGGCCAGCAAGATCGCCTGATTTGACCGCTCCAGACTTCTTTTTGTGGGGCTTTTTGAAGTCGCGGGTTTATGTCAACAAGCCTCAGACTCTTGCAGCTTTTAAAGACAATATCCGTCAAGAATGTGAGGACCTATCGCCGGAAGTTTTGGCCAAAGTGATGGAAAATGCCATGAAAAGGGCTCAAATGACAATCAACTGTGGCGGCGGCCATTTACATGACATCATATTCTCGACTTGATGTAAAAAAAATTAAAAGAGCAAATAAAAATAATCCACAAGAAGAATCAAAGTTTTTCATTTCTTTTTTAAATTACAGCCAAAAAACATCGGAAGTTTACTTTTGCGCCACCTTGTATATATATAAACCGGTTTTAGATACCAATGAAATTCTTTATTCCTGTGAAAGTACGTTCGATGTCATTATGTATGGAACTCGATTTCTTTTGCATGGCCACCACGGGCACGCTTGCAGAAGTCCAGACGCTGAACCCAATTTTCGACGGTTTTCAAGCATAAATCGGCCGTACGAAGTTTATCAATCGTCGCTGGCTTGTTGGCATAGACCATAGACTTGACGTAGCCCCACAGGAAATAATCGACTGGGCCATTTCGTGAGATAACACGTTCACCAAACTTGGTTTCCAATAAATTGATTGTGGCATTCGCTGTGTGGCTTGTGGCGCCGTCCTGTTGGAACCACATGTCCGTCAAGTCCATATTATCCAATTGGGGCCAAAAATATGCGGTTATCATTGAACGGTAGCGATTCGCATTCACAGTAATGTGCAGGTCTTGATCATCACGGAAGAAGTACCCCCCAATGACGCAGCCGGCCCATAAACCCTAACTTTTTCGGGATGCAATGATGACTCATATATTACGTGTGGATTGGTGTCTGACCAATAACGCATATTTTGCTTATTGACGAAGCCATTCAGCCAGAAATGAAATTCAGAAATTGGACGTAGCGCTCTTAAAGTTGAGGCCACTGGCTCCAAATTTCGGTAGTAAATTTTAGTAATTTCGACTCGGTGTTGGCTCGTATATCTTCCCATGGTGAAATGGCAAACCTTACTGAAGAGAAATGTCAAAAGAGCAGGAAAAAATACAGCGTCGTTTGCTGTCCTTATCGATTTACTTTTGTAGCGTCTCTGTTGAAAAACCCGTTATATATAAAGGTAAATTTCATTGTATGTTTAATTTTCTAGCAAATACAAACCTGGGCATAAGGGGACAATGTCTTTGCAACGTCCTCCATCTTTATTTCACCTTGTTATATTTTTACGGACTCGTAATGGGTTCGAAATGGATCCGCCAAATCGCAATTTCACTCTCTCGCTTGTTTCTGATTTTATGGACCCGTATAGACTTCGAAACGGGTTCGACAAGTCCCATTTAGCGTTTTTATCTGTTTGAGGACTCGTTACAGGGTCGAAACGAATCCGCGTCTGTTTTTGTGCACATTGGGTTCTTAGATGGAGGCCTCTCGACACAATCATACTCGTTCTGCTTTAACGGGCTGGAGCAATCTTCTCCACATTTTCAGGAAATTCAGAGTATGTGTTCAATATTTTGTTTCTATTTTTTCCCAGGATATTGGGCCATTGGAATGGCTGTTGCACTTTGGAATGGAGTTTACACTGTTGTTCGATCTTCTGTGCATTTTGATACTGTTTCTCTGACTGCAGCATCCAGTTATGTGTAAGGTTATATCCGTCAGTTTGGGAAGCAGCATTCCTCAGCATACCTTTTCTAGCATTTAAACTAATGTGTCCATATCCAGAATACAATATCCTACATCCAATACTCTACCAGCGACAGAACTATATTAACACTAGTACACTAGTATATTAACACTTGACATCAGCGTTTCTTATTTTCTCCTCGTAAATAAAAAAAAATAATTTAAATTTATTGTTTAAATAAAATGTCGCTTTTTATTTAAAATAATTTTTTAAGCTTTAAATAACTTTCACTCAAAACCTGCACAACTCGGAATTTCGGAAATAAAGATCCTGCTTACATTTCCTGGACATTAAATAACTTCCACAAGAATTTAAATTTTTGGGTCGTAATGTTTTATTTTGGGGAAAACAAATGTTAACAGACATTTTAACGAACGGTTTTTCGTACAGCTCTCTGAGAGAATTGACTTTCCATTTTTGCTGGGGGAAAAACAGTTTTTTTTCCCCTACCGTTGTATCATTTTAAATTCATGCAAATCATATTCATATCATCACATTTTGTTTTTGTCTTTACTACCGCTGATGTTGTTTTATGTCATGCAAAAACGGCAACTGAAGAAGAAAAACTGGATGGTGGGGAGATGACAGCGAAGTGAAGAGGAAAAAACGCTGAACATAAAAATGTTATCACGTGACAGGAAACAGTAACTGAACGACAAACAGCAATAACTGAAAAAAGGACGAACATACGATGAATACGACAACGAAAACATCATTTTCTTGTTATAACAACTAAACAGTTTAGTGCTGGCCCGGCTGCCGCTCTTACTGTCGTTGACGCTCCTTCTCCTTCTGCTGATCCAACTCCTGCTTCGGCTATTACCATTGTTGTGTACTGGAGGTGGTATCGGTGTTTTGTTCCAGACTATTTTGGATGGGATTAGCATTGATATGATGTTACGGTTTTACTGATTTGAGACACGTGTTGCATGCCAATTGTTGCTCATTGAATACTAGGAAAAAATCGCTCATCCATCCACTCCTCATTCCCATAATTTTGTAATGGAACACAAACACACATTTGAGGTCGTCTGTGCTGGCGGGTGGTCCAGTATATGTTTTGAACTGAGTACCTTCCCATCAGCAGAGTAAATTGCCAGCGATGGCTGGCGTTTTGGTTCGTTTGTTCTTTACAATAAAACCAAAATGAATTAAATGTCATCCCATGGAAGGTGGGTGAGGAGGAGGACTGACATTGTAGGTAACGCAACGTAACAAAATTAAATTTATTTTTGTTTGTTGTTTATGATGTTTGTGAAAACATCCTCTCGACTGCCTTCGATTACTTGATTAAACAATAGTAGGAATATTAAATTTGTCGCTTGGTTTGTTACATCTTTCAACATTGAGAGTAGATCGTTTATTATTGGCTGTGATCGGAGTTGGGTAGTTCATGAAGTACATAGTTCAGTTGTGATAAACAGTCATTACATTACCTTCACGAACATAATCAACATGTTTGATATAGCCATTATGTTCGTGATAGTTATGTCCGGCCGCTTTAACCGAACTAGTTCGAGAACTAGTGAACGAGTTCAAAACAAGTCTAATAGTGAAGCAACTTAAAGTTTATTAACTCTGTTTTTTATTCAGTCCTTATTCTAGTCCTTTTCGACCACTTTGTATGGGAAGCTGAGTGATATTTAGTGGATCCCCATAAAAAGTGGTCGAAAAATAAGTTAGCATGGGAGAAAAAATCATGCTGATTGAAAGGGATGTATATATGTATTTCTGTTTTCTGGGTTTAATCCCTTTTATTTCGTTTGACGCCGCACAGTGGTTGAAAATCGGTCAAAAATGTTGCTGTTGATGTAAAGTATACCATCAAGAGAAAGAGGGGTACCTCATATTTTCAGCTGCGTATTTACATTTTTAAACTTTGGAGGAAAAAACTGTTGTTCATGTTTTAAATCTAACAAAATCCAACTTCTTGGGCGGCTTTAAAATGGATAACACTTGAAACTTTCTAAGAGTTTCTTACGTTCATTACACTGTATATAATTGTTTAAGTCATGGAAATATAACCATATACGGACACCACTACGTGATAAAAGACCAAAAAAAAAACAACCCGTGTCTCGCAGTTTTGCCCAAAGTCATGCACGTTTTTTTTAATTGGCCCCCAAATTTTTGCAAAAAAGTGATCATTTTGTCAGGCTCATATCTTGCAAACCGTTCGGAATTTCGATTTCCTCTCTGGGGGAAAGTTGTAGCTCTTGTCATAAGGGGTGTAATTCACTGGTTTCATTATGATCGCCTTCTCGATTAATCCAGTTTAAATTAAAAAATGTTCGGGAAATTTTGCACTTCAGCGGCTACCTAAACGTTACCTAAGCGCTACCTAAACCGTGTTAAGAATCATTCCTAGGAAGTTCATATATTCCAAAAAGTTGTTTATGGAGATCTTTTTGTAGTTAATTGTTTCCTTGAATTTTGAACGGTTTGCTACCTATGGACCTGAACAGGGGAAAAAAGGTAAAAAAAAAGGTCCGTATATGGTTATTTTTTTCGTGTTGCTCTGTGTTATTGATGCAAATATGTTATTTTGGTCCAAAGTCAAGTTTATTTTAAAAATTTAAGTTTCTATCAGAGTAAGGAGAGTCATTCGCTTCTATTCGCACTAAAAATTTAAATCGGTCAGGCAGTTTAATCTTTAATTCTTTAAAGATTTCGATCTTTTAAACTCCCGAGTTTTATTTTCAGCTCGGGAGCCGAATTCTTAAATAAAGAGACATTCGCGAGTCGAAATTCAAGAATATTTTTGGAACGAAGTTCCTTATCGCACGTTGCGGGATGGGGGCTAAATTAAAAAAAAATTAAACAACCTTTTTTTAACAACTTTATCACAATCCAGTATTATCAACCATAGATAAAGGAAATAATAGATATAGCGCGCCCATTGTCAACTTTGTTTACTAGGTGCTGTCCTGTACTGGTGTCACTTTCACTGAAGTTTCCCATAATTGTCATTGACGTTTATTCAAAATTGTGGGAAATTTTTCTTAAAGTAATTTAAACAAGGGAAATAAGGGAAATGTGACATTTAAATGATTTTATATAATAGCATTTGTTTCTTATATAAAAATCAATTTTAAAGCCATGTGGCCGGTGTCGGGATATCAATAAGAAAAAATTCGTAAGACCGCCCAAACATGAACATTCCGGAACGCCTTTTAATCTAAAAATTTCCCCGCCCAAAAACTGTATCAACTTCTGTGGTCGCAGATGCCAAAACCGTTAGTGTGTATGAGGACTCTCAACAAGGAATGGTAGCTGAACCGGAGGAAGAACCAATTTATTAGGATTAAGTCGGTGGTGTCATGGCTTTGCAATTTGATTGCCATGAGATATTCTACTTTAAGTAACGTGTTGTATTCTTGTTTCGAAGTGATATTTTTATTGAAAATAATTTTTTCTTTTGATATGAAATTTTAGAATTTTAATGTCATATTTTTGGATTTTTTTTTTTTGGAACAAAAAGTATAACTATTTATTGCTTTCAACGACATGTAGAAAATTACCCATTACACTAAAATTTTCCCAACACTTGTGCTTCATCTATTAGTTTACTCTATCTATGTTATCAACTATATTGGGTACTTTTGCTTTGGTTTGTGTCTAGACTAACTTATGGTGGGAAATTTCTTCTTTAATGGAAGGTTTTCTAGGTGGAGCCTTGTAACCAATATTTAGTATATATTGCAGTTTTGAACCCAATGAAAAGTAAATTTAGAAAAGGCAAAGTGAAAAAAAATTTAAAAAAAGAAAAATTTTCTTAAATAAGTGCCTTATCTTAAAAAAAGTAAATTTTCTCAAAAAAACAATACAAAGTGCCGTTTCTTAAATAAATACCTTATCTTAAAGAAGTACCATTTCTTAAAAAAAGTAAATTTTCTTACAAATAGTACATTTTCTTAAAAAAATTTTTTTTAAAATAAGTACCTTTTCTTAAAAAAGTACATTTACTTACAACAAATTTTTTTAAATACTACCTTTCCTTAAAGAGTACATTTTTTGTGAAACAAAATAACGTTGCTTGCGATAAGTACCTACTCTTAAAAGTTTACCGATTCTTGAAAAAAAGACCAATTCTAAAAAAAATTCCCATTTCTTAAAAAAATCCACTTCTTCAAAAAAATACATTCTCTTAAAAAATCTAGCTTTTCTTAAAACTAAAATAATACCTTTTCTTTTCTTTTCTTGGGATAAGTAGCCTTTCTGAAAATAAGTTAATTTTCTTAAAAACAATAATCTTTTCCAAAAAAAGGGTAAGGAGGAGGGTAAGGAGCCGCTTGATTACCGACGGAGCTGTTTAAGGCTGACGGCGATGGGCTGATAAGGTGCATGCATCAACTCATTAGCAAAATTTGGTTAGATGAATGCGTGCCCGGCGATTGGAGTCTCAGTGTACTATGGCTCATATTTAAAAAAGGTGACCCGAGTCTCTGTGCCAGCTACCGTGGAATAAGCCTTTTATCCATAGCATATGAGGTTGTATGAAGTATAATGTGCGAAAAACTAAAACCTGATTGGACCATACCAGTGTAGCTTTAGGACTGGAAAATCGTCAACTGACCAGATTTTCCCGCTACGCCAAATTCGGAAGAAGGCCCACGAACAACAAACCGACACCTAGCATATATTTGTTGGTTATAAGGTCCCATACGGGAAAAACTCTTCGAAGCAATGTCTGAGCTTGAAATTCCTGCAATACTCATACGCCTTTGCAGGGTGACCTTGACGAACACCAAATCCGCAGTGAAGTTGGTAAGGCCCTTATCGAACCTGTGCAAACTGAGCGAGGCCTCAGACGAGGCGACACGTTATCGTGCGTTCTCTTTAACATCTTAATGGAGATCATTATGAGAAAAGCTGCAGTCAACATGAATAAAACCATTAGCAGCAAAAGTCACATGCTGCTCGCGTATGCTGATGATATAGATATCATTGGGCGCACAATTAAAGAAGTTACTGCAGTGTTTTCGAGAATTGAGAAGAAGCCAGAAAAAGTGGGTCTGACGGTAAATGAGGACAAGACAAAATTAATGGTTTCAACGAACAGGGTCTCCACGCGATTAAACCAAAGGGGGAACGTTAATAACCGTTATAATTTCGAGGTAGTGGACGAATTTATATACCTCGACGCGATCTGTGTTATCTCAGAATATCCATGAAAATGATCAACGAAGTTGGTCGAAATATTTTAAGATATTAATAAAATTCTAACAAAAAGAAATGCTAGCATGCTTTCTTTTTATTCCTATGACCTTAATCCGAAAAAAAAGAAAATTAATATATATATACAAAGGTACTAACTAAGTGCTAGATAATAGATGAAATATGACAAAATTCCACATACTATTTTTAATGGAAACAGCAAAAAGACAAAATGCATTATTAACCCTTTGGACACATATAGTGAAATTTTATAGCGGTAATTTTTGTAGAGCATTTTGACTACGCCCCCAGTCATTTTGGAGCAGTTTTTTGGGAGTTTTCAAAAAAAATTAAAAATTATGGTTATACGTGACAGTTAGAGGGTTAATTTGTTCCACAAAAATGTTTATCTGAATCTTTTCTATAAAACTTCTGAACATATTTTTTACCTCAGAAGTAAGGAACACACAATTTTGCATGCCGATATTTTGCAGGAAATTTCCGAGGGGCGGAATCTTTGACCCGCCCTAAAAAAAAATTCTGATCAGATCTGGCTAAACACCGATACACCTATAATTTTTTTAGACCATTCTACCAGAATCCGTTGACAGAACCCCATCAGTTTGAAAAAAATCTAATTTTGTCTATTGTCTACTCGAACTATAGACCCAATCAATCCAAGCTAATGTTCTCGTTATTTGGAGTTTATCACCACCTATACTAATTACTTTGCATAGATACATTCCCAATCGTTGAAACCGATTTTGTCCGCCTTTTATAATTCTCTCCGTTTGACAGACATTAATTATTTTCTACATCTCCCACAACATTCCAATCGCCTCTTATATACAAATAAGTAGATTTAAATATGAAGAAATTTTAAACTTTGCAGCTCGCAAGCGTAATTTTTACCTACTCTGGTTTTTATAATATTTAATACAACTAAAATGTGTATGACACAATCAAAACCTACACATCGTATTAAAATCAGGAAATCAGACTTTATAATAGTAATAATAAAACAGCAATATCTCCAAAACTGTGAGATACAGTTCAAGAAATTTGAAAAAAAATTACGGCAATTCGTTCAATGGGTAATTGAGCAAAGTGAAGGCAATGCCAATTTTTTTAAAAAAAGTCATCTTCTCCGATGAAGCGCATTTCCATTTTAGAAACAAATGCACCCGTAACTGCCTGGAGCGGATTTTGGTCAGCTGGCGTGATTGGGCCTTACTTTTTGAAGATGATGCCGAAATTGTAGTGACTGTGAACTGCATTAGTTACAGGGATACGATATCGGAATTCTTGTGGCTTCAACTGCACGCCAAGGATCTGGACGACTGTCCATGAAACAATCGATTTATTGCAGCAACGATTTCCAGATAAAATTATCTCGAGAAATTCTGATGTCAACTGGCCACCAAGATTATGCGATTTATCGCCGTGCGATTTCTTTCTTTGGTGTTTTGTGAAATCTCGGGTTTATGCGAATAAATTAAATAAATAAATGCTGAGCTCAAATCCGAGTTCCAACGCGCCATCGGTGAGATACAGCAGCCACATCTCTGTGAACAAGTCATGGAAAATTTCATGAAAATAGTAATGGCCTGTCATCAGAGGAATGACCTGTCACCCATCCATTTAACGGATATCTTATTCCATACTAAATCGGAACATATCTTCTTTACAATGCAATAAAAAAATCACAACTATTTCAAGAAATACGTGTTTTTTTTTCAATAAAAAACTGCATTCTTACTGAGACACCCTTTTTTTTTTTTGTCGACCCTTGACCATATGGGCTGGCGCTTAATTGAGGAGAATGTCCTAGGCCGTCTTTGCAGCCAAATCTAGAGATAACAAGTGTAGGATAACCCCCAAACCCTCGATTGTATTTATGCGAAGGACACTCGTGGTGCACACTATTGCGATTCTCTGGACTTTTGTCAATAGACTTATGTAAGTGGATTTTTCCAGTACCAGTCACCAAACAACAATGCCGTAAAGCTATATCGAGCGGTCAATAGCTATATATATCCTACAACGTGGGTGTATGATAACCCCCAAATCCTCGGTTGTAGTTATGCGAAGGACACCCGTGATGGACTATAGTTATGGAAGGACACCATTGCGATTCTCTGGACTTTTGTCAATAGACTTAGTTAAGTGGATTTTTTCAGTACCAGTCACTAAACAGCAATGCCGTAAAGCTATATCGGGCGAACAACAGCTATAGATATCCAATAACCTCGGTAGGTCCCATTGCCCTGCAATGACTCTTTTCCCCGAACATTATGCCACTGTGCCTCTACTGATCCTATTCGTAGAGTTTGACTTGAAATTACGCCTTCTGTCGAGAATCTTTCCTAGATATCTTGTACTATAATTTATTCAAATTTCGTTACCACATAGATACAAGTGATGAATATATGGAACCGTCTGCTGCCTGCTAAAGAGTAAGAGCTAGGACTCCTCTGGATTTACATCTAGTCTATTCTCCGTGGCCTACTTAGAGAGTCTGCTGATTAAGTTCTGGTGTATAGCTCTGCAAGTGGAGGGATATTTCCCTGCACTGCAATTGACAGGTCGTCATCATAAAAAAAAATTGTTTCCAATTACATCCAATGAAGGAATTGGGGAGAGCTTCTCACAACTAGTGAGCTGTGCCCTTTCTAGTTTATACTCACTGATTTGGACGGTCATCATATACATATACATCACATACAATCTGATCCCTCCATCTCTGGCACAAGACTGTTCGATGCTAAATTCCAGAGGAGTGGAGATAAGACTCCCCATTGACTCATAATTCGAACTAAGGTCGTGTGTCCCAGGGACGACGTTCTGCGTTTACTCGTAAGTAACTCGTAGATCAAGTTATTGATAGAGCCGCTCTTATAGATCCTAGTAAGGGGTTTTCAAACGCAACTTCTGTATCGACAAATGCGGCAAGAGTGCATTCCGATACGTAAATAGATTTTTCTATGAAGCTCAGTAGCACGTGCAGAGCGGGTTCCGTATAACTATTTACCCTTGTGCTCTCCAATGCCTTCGGAAGGAAAGGTCACTAACTGATTGGTCTGAAGTACTAGAGAAATATGTTACATTAATTTTTAAGGGATTTTTTGAGATATCGGCGAATATTGGGTTCATATACATTTTTAGCTATCAGATTTATATTTTAACATATACATGTTTAAGCAATTCAATATTGACCAAATGTTTGATTAGTAGGTGTCATAAAATTACGGAGAAATTTCGGCGCTGAAATGGTATTCAAGGACAAACTTGGCACGGTTCTTCTTGGCCAAGCTGGGTTTAAGTAATGGAGGAACACAAAAAAGTTCAAATCTTGGGAAAATATTTTCACAAGAGATTTATTTTTCAAATCGATGTAGCAAGGCAATAAATTTGAACAATTGTCGCAGCATTTAGACGACTTCGAAATATTGAATATTTGGGCTTCAACATTTTGTAGGAAGTTCAGTTTTCTAGATGTTATGTAACCAGAATACATCCAAAATGTTTTTTATAATAAACAATAATTTAATTGAAGGGTATTCACCTATTCTCCTTGACCCATTTTAGTGTCTGGTCATTTGTTTCCTGTTTGCTTTTCGGCAACGCAGTATTTAACAAATTTTTTTAACTTTTACTTACCAATGCTATTGACAGCTTTAACATGAACCAAACGACTGCGACGATGACGAAAACTGCTTACAATATCAATTTTTTTGCTGTCGTCACCGCACCGCACCGCATCACACTTCCGGCTTCTGTTCGATCTCAAAAGTGCCAGAAAAGGGCGGCGGAACAAAAGCAAGTAAACAGCAGCTCTTGTTGTTTATTGCATAACAATAACACCGATGGTGTTGACTGTCTGGTATTTGTTGCTGCTGCTGTTGCTGTTGCTGCTTGCTTGATAAAGTTTAAATGCCATTGTAATACCCCTTGTATGACGAACTCTCGTCTTTAATTTTACTCCACCCTACTCCCTCCTCCCACCCAGCACTGTCATGTGCTCACTTATTGTCTCTGGAATTTTGTTGTTGTCTTGATTGCTTCAAAAAGTAAGTACATTTGTAATCCCCTCTGTTTCGTTTGCAATCTTTTGCTTTTGGGTGGGTAACACAATACAATTTGTTGTTTGGTGCCACAATAGACCAGTATAATATTTCGTTTAGTTTTTTTTTTTGCAATAAGAATTTTCCTTTCGTTGTTGTCATAAATGAAGCGTAAATTCGTTTGTACTCCATTGCAGACGTTACAGAACAAAGCGGGCAATAATACCATCATCATTTTTCAGAACAATCGTCAATGGAAGCTGCAAGTGTAGCAGCAACAGTAGTACAGCAACAGTAGCAACAACAACAATGGATACTGTAATGTGTCATAAGTTGTTACCAAAAGTGTTGGTCAACACTGTTGTTGTTCATGATGATGATGATGATGATGATAATGATGATGAAATGAACAACAGGAATTTCTTTAGAATGCCATACTCGAAATTTAGGGACAACTTCATTTGCTAAGAAATTGTAGCAAAAAATATGCGCAGTGGTGTTTGGTGGTTGTAATTTCATGCATTTCATTCTTATCCTTTAGCAAGGACAATTGTACATTTAGGAGATGCTCATTGGTAATGTGGCATGCTTAGGTAAGAAAATAGGAAGCTTGTTACATTGAACAACAGGCATTTCTTATTTATACTGGGGTAGCAGCTAGTGGCCGTTGGTGGTGCAATTGATAGCGTGCACGGCTCTTGTGCAGGAGAACGTGTGTTCGATACCTGCTCTGACCACCGTACATCGACGACGGTGGCTTAATGGTGGCGACACTGTCGAGTACTTTGCCATGAAAAAGCTTGTCAAAATATCGTTCGGAACCCGTGTACAACTGTAGGTCCCAGTCAGTGAGTGAACAATTAGAAATCTTCCTAAAACAATAATATATTGTCTTTAGTTATAAAATATCACCTTAAAATATCACCTGCCTACAAAAGTTTTTCTGACTTCTAATAAATATAAAAATTGAATTTTTATAAAAATCTATATCTTTATTTATAGAGATATAGAATGGTGTTGGGCTTGTATAATAAAATAAAAAAGTGTCAATAACAGTTTTCTTTGTAATGCTACTTCCCAGATCTTTGGCGGCTATTAAAATTTAATCCATCTATAACACACTTCGTCAAATTTTGAACGTATTCCTGACCATAGCAACACATTTTTTTGTACTCCGAAAGCACATTACTCTCTGTACATCCGAACAAGGTAGTTGAACTCCCCTAAGTACCGTAGAAAGATTTCTACTACAGAGACTAATATTCGACAAAAATTACCGGCGCCTATACTTAACAATCGTCGAAAAAGCGTGATGTCCTAACCTACACTGTGCCTCAATCTATACGTGTTTCCGCCATAAATTTTCGGCCTTCCTTTTCTAAAAAACGCCTCTGCCACGTTTATCCACTTACAACCCGAATATGTAAAATCCAGCTTCAAATTGATCTTCTCGGTCGTCACTAGTATAGAGGGTTGCTATTTATATTACGGGTCCCCTGCAATATAAAAACAATCATTTATTATTGGAATTGATTCTATTGTTTTCCAAAATATTCGCCGTGAAGATCAATAAACTTTTGCATGTGCTAAAACCCATATTCGAAGCAATTTTCCACTCCTATTAAGACACGTCCAAAACATGGTTTTTAAATGCTCAACAGCTGCTTCAGGAGTCGAAAACGTTCACCACGCAGTAACTAGAAGTCACTGGGTGTGAAATCAGGGCTGTGGTGGGTATGACCCATCAATTCGAAATGTTGAGTGCTCAAATAGCCCATTGTTTCAGCTGATGTGTGAGAGCTCGCATTGTCCTGATCTAAAATGATCCATCTTCTCCTGTTGTTTTTCCTTATTTCTTCGAACACTGTTGGCAAACATATGATGGTATAGCACTCAGACTTGACTATCGTACGTTCCACTGAACGCACTGTGGCCACATGACCGAATGTACCGAAAACTACGTGTTTTCTTGTTGGATTTAGCTCCACTTGAAAGACCCATGCATACGGTCGATTGATGTTATGTTTCCGGCCCACATTCATAGAGCCTTGATTCGTCACCTACGACGATGTTATACACTGCATTTGAACCACCACGGTTGTATTTTTTCAACATTTCTTTGCTTCAATCAACACGAGCCTTTATTTAAGCATTCGGCAGATTATGTTGGATCCAATGAGAACAAATCTTTTTCATGGCCAAATGTACATGCAATATCTTATTAATGTCTGTCATACTAATGCCAAGGGATGCCTCAATCTCACGGTATTTTACATGGCGGCCTTGCTTTAACAGTTCATGCACAGTATCGATCCTTCCCGGCTAAACGACCGAAGTTTGACGACCTTCACGAAATTCAACCTAGACCGAACGGTGTCAGAGTCTGGACTCTTGGCACCAGGGATTTACAGTGGTTTTTGAGGGTGATTCAACACCAAAGGTCGAAACAAGTTGATTAAGACGCTCCTGTCTCGATAATCTACGCCGAAAATCGTAAAAAATCATCGCACGAAAATTTTCAAGAGTTAATTTCATTTTTTGACCGAGATGAATTTTACAACACACTGCAAATTCAAAATATAGTGTTCGTAAGTAAAAATGTTGTATGCATGGTTAAGCTAAAAAATGCCATGCTTTCTAGTGGAAGTTCTAGTTTGCATCTGACAACACATGTATCAATTTTCGGCCTTGCGGCTCTTAAAAACCACGTTCACCACGCCCACCCGCCCACAAGTCGTTTTTGCTGTAAGTGGCATAAGTACCGCAGTTGTTACATATATGCATAGTTATTTATTTTTATTTTTTTGTGTCATTTGAAAATTCAGATATTTAAATATTAAAAATTTCGAATTTCAAAATTTCAATATTTTGGGGAACACTTTTGAATGCGAAATGTCGAAAATCGACATGTACATAATTTATTACCATCTTCGCATCACTGGCTTTCTAATGAAGCCGGTTTGGGGCACATCGGTTGGACGGCTTCGAGGTCCATAACGGATGTGGGTAGAAATAATTTGTGTTGTATTTATATAGAATTTATTGTATCATATGGGTATTAATGCTTTACTGCTTATAAAGGGTGTCTCAGTAAGAATGGACTATTTCGTTTTAAAATAAAAACACGAACTTTCTGAAATAGTTGTAACTTTTTAATTGTTTTGCAAAGAAGGCATGTTCCGATTATGTAAAAAATAAATAAAATAAATTGTTTCCCATTACATCCCTTGAGGGGCAGGGGAGAGCTTCTCACAAATACTGAGCTGTGCATTTCCAGTTGTCACTCACTGATTGGGACATACAGTTTTACACTGATTCGGAACAGTATTTTGGGAAGGTTTTTCATGGCTAAATACTCGGTAGTGTTGCCGTCACTATGCGGGGTGACCGAAGCCTAAAAAAATTTAAGGTGGTCAGAGCAGGGATCAAACCCAGGAACTCATGTACAAGAGGCGCGCACACTAGCCATTGCATCACCGACGGCCACAATGGATTGCATCAGGATTTTATGAGCCACAAATTTTTTATTATTTTGTGTATTCACGAAGCCATTCAGGTGGAAATGAGCTTCATAGGAGAAGATGTCTTTTTTTTTTAAAAAATTGTCATTGACTTCATTTCCTATTGAACGAATTGCCGGCGCTTTCCATGGTCTGCTGGTTTGATGTCCTGAGTAAGCTGAATTTTTACGCACGAAGATGGAAGCCTTTTGTTAAAGTTTGCCGCATAGTGCTTCCTGAAATTTGAAGTTGTTGAATCATGCCGTATTGATGCTTTCGGGGTTTCGGCGACACTCTCTTTGACAGCATCAATGTTTCCAGGAGACCGACCGGTACATTGATGCACAGGAGTCTTACTGTCCATAACCGACCTAGTTTCTTAACATTTTTTGACTCTTCGAAGGTTTGACACATTAGGTGCACTCTCTCAACTGAAAATTCTTCGAAGCTTGTGAGCGTCTCAGCATAACCTTCCAAATTTTTGTTATAAGTTTTCACAATTATAACGCGTTGTTCTTTCGTAAAGCGCTTTATTTTTAATAAACGGAATAAACATATGTGACAGCCTGCAAATTGCAGAGTTGCTGCTTGCACAGAAAAAAATTACAGCAAATTTAAAAAGTGCAATCCTATTGACACCCTATATACGCGGCTTTGCTCAACAAGCGCAGGGGGTTCTGTGCCACAGCTGATCAACCTTAGAGTTGGGAAAATATGCAGTATAAAGTAAGAAAGAGATATAGCGATTGATGACTGGAAGTATGTAGGATTGCTCGATGCGTGTTTTACACATTTGCCTTTATGCATTAAACCAAAAGTACAAAACTTCTCAACTGGAAGTATTTCTGTGATAATTAAATCGAGATAAAAAGGGATAACAAGTGAAATAAAGCAAAATGTAAGGAAGTGTTAGAGTAAAATTATTTAAATTTATATTGCAATTAAACCAAACATTTAGTAAAATAAAGATTTTTCTTATTCTACATGGGTTGCCAAGTTTGTATGACTGTGTGCACAACTTTTCCAGTGACTTTTCTTGGTTTTCGGTCCAAGGAAAACAGCTGTTGCAGACTCTATGTACATTAGGGTGGGTCGATTTAGCCATCGATTTTTCGATAGCTTTTGGCATGAGGAAAAATAGTTCCACTACGACATATCAAAATTATCATTTTCGAGGCGAGAAAATTTAAATTTGTTGAATTTTCTTAATTTTTATTTTTAAGTTTTTTTAGTAGGTAACACGGTGCGAGAGTCCTAAATACGTGGGTGGTGATAGTATTTTTCCTGTAGTTGCTATCGAGTGAAATAAGAATCTGCTTGTGAAATATCCCAAACTCCCCGGAAATCTTGAAAACCGGTTATAAAAAGCCGGTTTTGTGTACCGTTGAGCACTTATAACCCTGTAAGTTAGTTGGTTATCAACCGATTTCAATTTTCTCACCGGGTTTATAATGAAGAAGCTTGGGCCTGTCAAACTGCGTATACCTTCTTTAGGAAAATAGGAGAAGTCTGTGTGTATTTGTCTAGCAAACATATATTTTTTAAATTTTTTTCGCCAAAGAAACCATAATACTCTTGAATTTATTCAAAAGGGACGTTTCCTAATGAGTAAAATAAAAACAAAGTATAATTCATTTTTGTTTTATTAATAAAAACGATTTTGGTTTATCCCAGCGTATGAGTTATATTAGGTGGTGAAATATTACTCATACAACCCGTGTGCCATTCTCTTATGACAACAAATTCTGTGGTCACAAACAATAAAACAGCCTAAAGCTGGGATCACACGATTTGTACATTTGGCTAAAAATTTGTCATATTCATAGACAAATCGTGTGATGTCTAAATTGCATTTGTCATTTATCAGAAATGCCAAATATTTGGCTTCTTGTGACAAATCAAAAACAGCCATAAATACTAAATCGTGTGAACGCAATGCTGCCACAGAAGCCAAATCAAATTTATGAAAATGGCCAAATTTCTGATTTGCCAGTTGAAGACAAATGCAAGTGCCAAATAGACAAATATTGTTGACAAGTGTAAGTGTTGCCAATATGTTGATTTTTTCGTACTTGTTATGGTTTCAATTTCTTTGCCATTTTGATTAATAATTTGACATAACTACACTTCAGTTGCTCCTCACCGATTTCATAGAATTTTTTAAACGATTAAAAATGACCGACAATTTTTTTGGCGGTCGGTCCAACTTTTTGATATACAGGTATTCAAAGCTTGGGTATATAATCGGCTATATCTCAGGTATGTATGGTCCGATCTTGGTCAAGTGAGTATCATTAGAAAGCTCATACAAAATTCTATAAATTACATTCTATACATTTTTTAATTTTTATTAACCCATTGGCGGAAAATTAACAAAAAAATTTTTAACCTCACTTTTTTGATCGAAACCTATTTTTCTCAAAAAATGGACGTCGTAAAGTTACAACACTTCAAGCTTTTTTAAGGTATAATACTCTGCAGTAACCGTTTAAACACCAGAGATCTGGGTCAAGAGATATCAAAGTTATAAAACTGAAAAAATGGAGCATGCCACAGTGATCAGTAACATAATAACATTGGACATTGAAAATATGGGATCCCCGACTTGAGACTCCATTGTTATTAATTTACTTTGAAAACAAACCGAAAAACCCATTCCGGCCCGAATTTTGCTATCCAATTTTCTCTCTGGGCATTTTAGGCTTTTTGAACGTGAATATCTACGGTCTTTGAAAGGTTAATAAGGAGTACTATACCTTAAAAAAAAGCCTGATGTGTTGTCTGGTCATTAAATCAAGAAAAAAATTAACTTTACGACGTCCATTTTTTGAGAAAAATAGGTTTCTTTCAAAAAAGTGAGGTTACAAAATTCTTTTTGTTAATTTTTTGCCAATGGGTTAATAAAAATGAAAAAATTTATATAATGTAATTTATAGAATTTTGTATGGGCTTTCTAATGACACTCACTTGACCCAGATCGGACCATAAATACTTGAGATATAGCCGATTATATACTCAAGCTATGAAGGCCTATATATCAAAAAGTTGGACCGACCGCCAAAAAATTGTCGGTCATTTTTAATCGTTTAAAAAGTTCTATCGATAGTGAAAATTTGGTGTAAATCGGTGAGGAGCGAAATTTCAATCAAAATGGCAAAGAAATTGAAACATAATAAGTACGAAAAAATCCAATATTGGCAACACTGTCTCCCCTAGCGACTCAGCAGGTGTTTTGACAAGTAAAAGCAAAACATTGATTCAGTTGATTTTACCATTTTACTTGATGTCTACGAGTAACTTTATTTTTGACACTTTTTTCGCGTTTTAAATAATAGTAAATGTATATATGTAGCTGCAGCGAGTTTCTTTTGCCTTTACGCTACCATCATTTTCGTTTATTTCACTTTAAATTTTACAATAAAGAAGCAAAATAATAGTTGACAGCTGATCAGCTGTTTTAGTGTTTATGACCAAATGGTTAAATCGTGTCAATGAACTGGCAAATATTTGTCACTTTACTGCTGTGTACAAATGTGTGACAAATCATTTTGATTTTTAATAGCCAAATCGTCTGATCGCGAAACAAATCATTTGCACATCGATACCCAAATGCACAAATGTGTACAAATCTAAATTTGTCATTTTTTGTACAAATGTACAAATCGTGTGACCTACCTTAAGTCGATTCTAAAATTTTTCAGGGAGAGCAGTTTAAAGTTTAATATCGTTACTGGAAATCAGGAGTCGGAGTTTTTGTGATAACTTTGTTACACATAACAAGGAAACGAATTCTTTTACTTACTTCTTAACAAAAAAGAATTGCTTATTTGAGCACGGTGACTTCTCAAAATTTTTCTTCAATTTTGTCCGAACTCGAATTAGGCTGTTATTGTTTGTGACCACAGAATTTATATCCAAAAATAAAGCAGAAATTTGCAAATCTTTTTGTCTACCTTTAAAGCATTTAATTTTCAAATTAATTTTATTTTTTATTATTAATTTAAATTTATAACAGTGAAGATTTATCTTTTGATTACATCAACACAGTAGCAACAACAGATTTCTCATATATTTTAATTTTTTTTTACATTTGCATTTAATTTTTTAGTGTGTTTCACAAAAACAAAAACTAAATATTTAATTGCCTTGGAAATTAATTAAATTTTTAAGAGGAACTTTAAGGAAATACTGTGGTGTACATTTTTCAATTTCATGTGAGAACGTGTTTGTTTATACAACAATTCAGTTTAAAGACGTCTTAAATGTATAAAAATAACATTTCGAGTAGCAATTGGCAGAAGTAATAGACAACTCCATTGTGTACACGTATTCTTTGTTAAAATATACACCATGAATATCGGTAATTCCATGCCAAACCAAATGGAAAATCGTCACTGAAACTTTATATTGTTTTTAGAAACGACATTCTGGGCCTAAAAACATTTTACCTGTATTTCGGAACGAAGTAAACACATATAAAGGGTGTCATAAAATTCTCGGAAGATTGTATTTTATTTGAATTGTTTTCAGAATGTAGACCACCGTCTTGGTGAAACCACATGTCGTCCACATCGATATCATGGAATTTAGGAACAACAATACTGTATTATCATGTTGCGACAGAGCACCATTATTATCCGGCCAGCTGCTTTTGCAAAGAAATTTGTTTGAAGATGGGTCCACCACAATTTCACATCAAACAGGGACACGGTGTTGATGTATTTGTTTCTCAACAACCAGTTGTGCATTTTCGGAACCCCAAATGCGACAATTTTAACGATTTATGAAGCCATCAGATGTAAATTAGGCTGAAGATTTTTTTTTGTTCGAAAACCGTTTATTATTTTAAAAATATTTCTCAACAATGAGAACGTTTAATTTAGAGTCCCGTTTTTATTAAACTTGAACTGCCGGCTGTCGCGGTGTCTGTTTTTATTCAATAGCAGCACTTTGCCGCACTCAGGGCACGAAATTCAAGTCTGGCACGAATTTTCGGACACCCGTTTTGTTAAAGTTATTTGAAATTGAAAATGTTTCAAAACGTGGGAAAAAGTGTTGAGTTATTTGAATACGTACTCAATCTGACGTATTTCGAAAGCGTGTAAAGGTGGTTCAAAGAATGATGGCTGATTTGAGGGGTTTTAGTTTTGTGTAGTGCCGACTTAAGTATAGACTGAGGTTAGTAAAATTTCAGTATAATGTCACACGTTAGTAAATGTTCGTCTTGCAGTTTTCAGTTTAAGATGGTAAGAAAACGATTGAAAAATGTTTGTTTTTTATGCCAAAACTCATTGGCCTTAATGAATAACTGTAGTAATTTACGGGAGATCCAGCTACTTCCAATGGGTAGTATGAAACTAGTTCTTTCTTGGTTTTCAAAATTTGAGTATTTTCTATTATTGCGTTTCAATAATATTTTTGTAAACGTCAACCAATTTCCCTACTTAAGTATAACTTAAAGCAAACCACAGACTTTCATTTGGATAGAAACCAAATGAAGAAAATCCAGGTTCGACATATTGCATCCTGGTCAGCTTCTGATCGACAATGGGCAGCTGCAGTCAAATATGTTGGCAGTAGGCAAAATGCAAAATCGCGGTGGACTGGGTTAGCCTCCCGCCACCGTTCATAATGGCAGTGAAAATACGTAAACGAACAAGAAAACATAAACAACCCCGATTTGTTGACGACACCCGCGCAAACTTTATAAGGGCCACGATTTACGGGTATTTACCTGGAATGTGAGAACTCTATATAGATCCGGTGCAAGTATCCAACTGGCAGATGTCCTCGAAAGTTATAAGGCTGACATTACCGCTATCCAGGAAATGCGATGGACAGGACATGTCTGCACAAAACTACGACATAGTTGCCATGAGAAAAAACATGAATTTGGTTGCAGATTTGTAGTTGGCAAAAGACTCCGACATCTAGTCTTTAGGTTCAATACTGTGAGTGAACGTATAGCCACAATCCGCATAAAAGCGAAATATTTTTATATTCCCCTAATTTGTGTGCATGCCCCGATAGAAGAGAAAGATGACGATGCCAAAGACATATTCTATGTGAGCCTGGAGGAAACGTATTACCGCTGCCCTGGCCATGGCATTAAGATTGTACTAGGAGATTTGAATGCTAAAGTAGCCAGGGAGAATGTGTTTCATCCAACTATTGGCAATTTCAGCCTACATGCTGACAGTTCCGGAAACGGTATGAGACTGATTGACTTTGCCGCGGAAAAAAACATGGTCATTAGTGGTACAAAATCCACAAGGCTACTTGGGTATCCCCTGATCAAAGAACGAAGAACCAAATTGATCACGTGGTAATTGATGGAAGGCACTCATCCAGTGTGATGGACGCACAAGAGATCAGACGAGCTAACATCGATTCTGACCTGGTAGTAGCAAAAGTTCGCACAAGATTAAGTAGAGCCAAAATCGTGCGAAACCAGGCGCAGAGTATGCTAGACATCGGAAGACTTCAATTACCTAAGGTAGCCATAGCCTAATCAAGGAAGCTCTTGCAACTTTTGGCCCTCCAAAACCGTTTGAACTCTTCTCGTCTCGATGACGATCTTGAAGCGAGGTGGAAACCCATTTCCTACTCTATAAAATTGCAGCAAAACCGTACTTGGTATTGAAAAACCGCTTCGCAAAAAACCATGGTACGATGAAGACTGTCTCATAGCAAATGATGGAAAGAACGCTGTACGTGTGGCAATTCTACAGTCAGTTGTAGCGCGAGCTGCGACTGAGCGATATAGGGCCAAAATAACGGAGGAAAACCGTCTCTTTAGGCGTAAGAAACAGCAGTGGAGAAAGCGCGAGAGGGAGAAATTTGAGACATACAGCAGGAAGAACGAGAATTCTACCAAAAAGTCATGAACAGAGCTAATTGACATGGTTCAGGCCCCCCTTCTGTAAGGATAAGAGCGGAAATATCATCGTACATGTGTAGAACATGTTGGGAATATGGAGAGATAATTTATCCGCGCTACTGATACCTGAGATAACCAATGACGATGAGACAATCGATCACAATTTGGACGACGACGTTGATTGCGCCTTCCTAACCAAGACGAGGTCTGAACAGCTATTGCCTGGCTTAAGAACAACAAAGCTGCAGGTGTTGATGGATAACCTGGTAAGATAACCTGGTAAGATGCATGCATCAGCTCATTACAAAATTTGGTTAGATGGGTGCATACCCGGCGATTGGAGTCTCAGTGTATTATGTCCCATTTTTAAAAAAGGTGACCCGAGTCTCTGTGTCAACTACTGTGGAACAAGCCTTTTATCCATAGCTGTTGAACCGAGTACAATGCTTCTTGAAAACTGAATTAAATTATAAAAAAAAGTAATTATGAAAATAGTTTTATGTACATGGCAACTCTTTACCCGATTCTCTGCCACAATGGAGATAAGCTTTCACTCCTATGGATAAAGAGTTCCCATATTAAGATCTTTTCCAGTCTTGAATTCTATTTTCCTATTCATATTTTTTACGATTGAACTTCACTTGGGTGATCATTGGCGAAGCGGTAAGAAGCTGGTTGAAAACTAAAATTGTCAATTATTTGAATTGATTGTATAATTGTCTTTTATTTCTGGACTTTGACATTTGGGGTAATCAACGGTTTACAATCCTGTGAGTTCCATTAAATTCAGTCCACTTGCAGAAAAGCAGAATTGTACAATAGCATATAAGGTTATATCCAGTATAATGTGCGAAAGATTAAACCCAATAATCGCCGACGTGATTGGATCGTACCAGTGCGGCTTTAGGGCTGGAAATCGACAACTGACCACATTGCCACGCTACGCTAAATCCTGGAGAAGACCCTCGAAAAGCAAATCCACACCTATCATCTATTTGTTGATTATAAGGCGGCCTTCCGCAGGCCGATACGGATGAAACTCTGCGGAACAACGTCTGAGCTTGGTATTTCTGCAAATCTCACACCCCTTTGCATAATGACCTTGACGAACATCAAATCCGCAGTGAAAGTCGGCAAGGATCTTACCGAACCTTTCGAAACTAAGCGAGAGCTCACACAAGGCGACACCCTATCGTGCGATCTCTTTAACGCCTTAATGGAGATCATTATGAGAAAAGCTGCAGTCAACATGAATAAAACCATCAGCAGCAAAAGTCACATGCAGCTCGCGTATGCTGATGATATACATATCATTGGACGTACAGTTAGATAAGTTACTGCGATGTTTTCGAGAATTGAGAAGGAATCTGCAAAAGTGGGTCTGTCCGTAGTTGAGGACAATACCAAATTGCGCTTCTATGCGATTAGACCAAAGCGTGAACGTTGATAATTGTTATAATTTCGAGGTGATGGACGAATTTATATACCTCGGCTCTGCTGTGAATAAAAAAAAAAAAACAACAACGTCAGCCTTGAATCAAGTGGAGAATTGTGCTTGCGAACAGAAGTTATTTTGGGCTAAGCAAGCACTTTAGAGATAAAGCCCTCTCTCGAGTAAAAAAAATCCAACTGTTCCAGATTTTCATACAACCTCTCTTGCTTATGGCGCAGAATCTTGGCTCTCATCCCAAGGTGACGAAACATCTGTGGGAGTCTTTAAGAGAAAAATACTCCGAAAAATGTATGACCTTATGGTGCAGAATAGCGAGTATCGGCGCTGCATGAACCATGAGATTTATGAGCTATATCCCGATGTTGACATAGTTAATTGGCATGGCCGTGCCCATGTGAGTAGAATGGATAAAGACGAACCAGCACAAAGGGGTTTCGAAGCCGAACTCGAAGGAAGACGAAAATGGGAAGACCAAGACTCCGCTGGAGGGATCAGGTTGACGAATCTCTGCATACACTTGGTATTGCCAACTGGAGAGATAAGGCAAAATAACGAAATATGTTATCTTCTTTTAGTAAGGTCCCTGACCCCCGGGGTTGTTCGAGACCGAATAAGTAATTAAGTAAGTAAAGATATTTTAAAAATTGTACCCATTATCTTCAAATTTGCACTGATTATTTAAAGTCGATTTAACAACATTTCGCATTTGTATTTTCAGGTTAAAAAAAAATAACAAATATTAAAAGCCAACGTTACATAGAAAGGGAATAACATTTATCAGCACAAATTAAAAAAAAAAAACCCGTTTCCCATTACATCCCATGCAGGGATTGGGGAGAGATTCTCACAACCAGTGAGCTGTGCGCTTTCTAAATTTTCACTCACTGATTGGGACCTACAGTTTTTACACCGATTCCGAACGGTATTTTGAGAAGCTTTTTCATGGCTAAATACTCGATAGTGTCGACGTCACTATGCGAGGTAACCGCCGCCGAAAGAAATTTTTAAGGTGGTCAGAGCAGGGATCGAACCCAGGGTCTCAAGTACAAGAGGCGCGCACCCTACCCATTGCACCACCGACGTCCACAAATTAATACAATAAATACCTATAAGCTTGGTCGTCTTTGTGTGATATTTTTATAAATCAAATGTTTCAATATTTTAAACCCAACATGAAAACTTATGGTTTCTAGAATTTTCAATTTGCAAGTAGATTTTAAGAAGAAAAATATATTGGGAAAATATTTTCCAAAGAAATATTAGTCTGCTAAATTTTGGACTAATCGAAAAACGTAATAGAAAGACGGCATTTGGTTTAATATGGAATGGTCAATATGTATGCACATATGTGTGTATGGAAAAATAATTGAAGCATATGATGAAAAATCCACAATAAAAACAGCAGCTGCAACTCGTATACAAATGCCATCATTCAGTCACTCACACACCCATACGAGCATATAACCAAATAAATGAATGACCACTCACACACATTCATATATACACACAAATACATTTAGATCCCCACATACACACAATTTATTTTTGTATTTTTAAAATGGGAAAACACATGACAAGATGCTCGTCCAAGAAACCTCAAACGAAAAGAGAAGCGAAGCAGAAACTCTATAGAAACTAAATATTTTGCTTAAATTGTTTTTTGTTGTTGCTTAATTTAGTTCAACAAATATTATGTAATATTTCATGAGGATGAGGGTGTGCGTTGTGGTCTTGACTTGATTATAACTGCAGACCTACTATTTAAAGGACATTAGACCTGACGTAAAATCTATTTTATTTAAGAGATCCTTTCTGCTGTTCCCAAGAACGAATGCACACCGCATTATGAATGACTGCGTAGGAAAACACTGACTTGCAAGATGATTTATGTCAAACTCCATAATCTTCTTATTTTCTTCTTATGCCGCATTGATAGAAAAACCTGAAAGAAACTTTGCAGCAGAATGAAAAACGGTCTAAACACGTTTTTCCTTCTCTTTTTACTCTGTATAATGAGGCTAAAGACACATATTAACCCCCTGGCGGCTAAAGGTTATGAAAATTTCACATGTTTATACCGACTCTAACACATCAACTCACAAGCACTCTGGTATGTTTGAATGGTATCCTTTGTTGTTCTTGCGTGGTTTGTTGTAAAGAGTATCTGATTACTTAATACCGTATAAATTCTCAAACATAAACAGGCGAATATCATTGGCTGGCCATTATGCAGAAGGATATTTTCCCACAATCATACTTTATGGGTTGGAATGTGTGCGTATGGGTTTGGGTGAGCATAAGTGTGTACGTGTGTGTGTACTGCAAACATATTGAGTGTATCCTTTAATATCAGTCCACACATTATACTTATATATCAATACGCGCGGTTGGTATGTTAGTGTTAGTTGTATCTGCCCTGAGTTCCAGAATATAAAAATAAAATCTGAAGAAGTTACTCCGGCTAAGCCCAAGCGGGGCAACAAGCCAATTAACCCTGCATGCCCCAATTGTTGCCATAAAGATAAAAACCCCCTCGTGGTGCAAGAATATATACATATCTGTATATTCCCATTACATCCCATAAAGGGATAGAGGAAAGCTTCACATAATCAGTGAGTTGTGCGCTTTCTAGTTTTGTACTCACTGATTGGTTCTTACAGCTTTACACCGGTTCCGAACTATATTTTGAAAAGGTTTTTTAAGAGTTCTGTACTCGATTGTGTGGCCGCCAATAAGTGAAGTGACCACAGTCGAAAGTAATGTAAGCTGGTCAGAGAAGAGATACAGCCAACGTTCTCTGGTACAAGAGTCGCGCACACTACCCATTGCGCCAACAACGCCAATCCGTGGTGCAATAAGGACCCGTTTGTTCTGAGAAACATCTAGACAAATTAAGGTTTAATGAATATATAGGGTTTTCCAATAAGGACTTGACAACTTTTTTTTAAATAAAACGCAAACCATTTGAGATATTTCCAAAACTTTATGATCGACTTGAAATACAATCAAAACATTTATGAATGGAACTCGATTTCGTTCATATGGCCATCGCGGGCACGTCGGTAGCGGTCGATTCCTTGGAGTCAATTTTCGAAGACTGGGTCACACATTTCGTCCGTAACGGCAGCTATTTCGCGTTCAATGTTGGCGCTGAGATCTTCCAACGTCGTCGGCTTGTTGGAATAGACCACTGATTTGACGTAGCCCTAAAGAAAATAATCTAGAGGCGTTAAATCGCATGAACGAGGCGGCCAATTGACTGGCCTATTTCTTGAGATAACACGCTCACCAAACTTACTCCTCAATAAATCGATTGTATACTTTACTATGATGAAAATCTTGAGTTTACTGAAAAAAAGGAAAGTAACAGTTAGATCATCAGTGAAATAGTGCACTCACAAATTTAATTCAAAGTTGTCAAGTACCTATTGGAAAACCCGTTACAAAAGAACTTAGACCTTCAAAGAGGAAGTCTTGGAAACATATATGCAATGGAATTGAGAATGTATCCAGAAATTGAGAACGTAGCAAAGTCCTATCGACGACCCACAACACTCTGGGAGATCTGAAAGAACAAAACGACCGTTACACGACCTTGTGCTTAACACATACTTCCGAGGCAACTGGTCTGAATGAAAATGGTTGAACATCACCGACAAACCAAGTCATTTTGCTTGTTATAGGAATTAGCGTGACTATAGGTATTGAACAACTACATTGGACTATAGGAAGTTTTAAACCCCATCGGTATTGCCCTGATGGTATTGCACTAGTGGAGTTAGAAAGAGGACTAGACATTGCATTCCCTTTATACAAGCTGCATTAAGCTGCCCCATATTCGAGTTACGTGAGTAGAAACTAGGGTAGTATTTATTGCGAAACCTGGAAAAGAATCAAATGTTAACCCGAGGGTCTTTAGACCAATCAGTCTCTCATATTTCCTTCTGAAGACATTGGAAATAATTATCGACTCATATCTGCGTAGAATCACAGGCACCTCTGAAGCTCTTCACGCACCAGCACGTATACACCAAGGGCAAATCCAAGGAAACTATACAACATGCTCCGTGACCTTCGTAGATAAATCTATATATCTAAGGTAATACAATTTTGTCGCATTCGTTGATATGGAGGGTTCTTTTAACAACATTTTACCGAAATCTATAATATCTGCCCTACCGGCGGTTTGTGTTGACCAGAGGCCTGAGAATGTATGACGATAATCGACCAAACAATATCGTTATGTCGATATTACTGAACCATTTAAAATTCATTAATTAATTTCGCCATTAGGTCACACCACCACAACTAGAAATATGAATACGGCAACTTCTCGCGGAGGAGAGACAGAGTTGTATCTCTCTCTAATGACCCTTAGTGCACTAAGCATGTGGGTAGTTGGCAACTTTCTCCTAGTACATTTCATACACAATGTTTCGGCCCACATCGGAGAAGCGCAGAGGATTACCGAATTGATCACCGTGCCCAATAGCTTTCGTCGTGTAGGTTTGGGTCCGCCAATATTGGGCAGTATTCTAGTTAGTGACGACTACATATTCTGCATTGCGTATGCTACGGGTTCCCTGAAGCTTGAAGCTTGTCCTAATATCAGTCACAACTCCCAGATATTTTAGGGAGTGCGTAGACATTATAATCCGCCCACATACTCTTTCCTCTATGAACTTGACCGTCTTGCGACCAGTTACTAATACAGCCTCAGTTTTGTGGCTAGATAACTCAAGGCTCGTTGACTCTAGTCACGCCTTTATCTGCACAATAATCGCCTGTGTAACATTTTCCACCTCGTAGATATGTTTGGCCACAGTGACTATTGCTATGTCATCAGCAAAGCCTATAATTTTCGAGCCTGATGCTTCAGAGCAAGGGGCTAAGCACTGAACCTTGCGGGACGCCTGCTGGGATGTGATAAACTTCCGAACCATTATCGGTTTCATATATTAGCCTCCTGTTATTAAACTAATTCGTCAAAATATCCAGAATATATCCCAGGACCTCCATCCCCCTAAGAGCATTATTTACATCTCTCCAAGTTGGAGGATTTGAAGGCATTCTTCAGATTGATTGTGATGATTGCACTATATTTTGTTGTTCCATATCGTTTTCTTCAAATCGAGTGTGATGATTGCACTGTATTCCGTTCTTCCTGCGATATCATTGCCCGCGATATCTACCACAGCCTGCACCGCATCTATAGTAGACCGTGACTTTCGGAAATCGTACTGTTGCTCAGAAAGGGCAGATTTCTCCTCTACTATAGGCAGTAACGTGTTGTATATGGTCCGCTCGAGAATTTTTCCCATAGAGTCCAATTGGTATATTTTACGGTACGATGATGGCTCATCCGTTGGTTTATTACCCATCGAAATCAGCACTAGGAGTCTGTCTTTCCACTTGTTTGAAAGACATGCTCGTTGATACATTCCTGAAATGTTCTCAGGAAAAGCTGATTCCTAGCAGAAATTGACACTTTTTGGGCAACGTTGGGTATGCCATCCGGGCCTGGGGCTTTATTATTACCAATCCACGTTCAAGTTTCCTGAAGTTCCCCCTCAGAAATATTTGGTATTATTTCTTCATTTCATTGTAAGCCATCGGTGGTGCAATGGTTAGTATGTGCGCCTCTTGTACTCGATCCCTGCTCTGACCACCTTAAATTTCTTTCGGCTGTGGTCACCTCGCATACTGACGGTGACACTATCGTGTATTTAGTCATGAAAAAGCTTCTTAAAATACCGTTCGGAATCGGTGTAAAACTCTAGGTTCCAATCAGTGAGTATAAAAGTAAAAAGCACACAGCTCACTGGTTGTAAGAAGCTCGCCTTCCTAATTCCTTCATGGGATGTACCTTGTAAGCCGTTCCCCATGGGGGTGTGAATGCCAGCGGGTGTATACAACATGCAGTATTTACTTAATTATGTACAGGTGGATTATGACGTCACGTTATAACATCCCGTGAAAGGACAGGGGAGAACTGTGCGCTTTCTAGTTTTACACTCAATGATTGGAACCATTGGCCGTCGGTGGTACAATGGTTAGTGCACCTTGTACATGAGAACGTGGGTTCGATCCTTGCTTTAACCACCTTGCATTTCTTTCGACGACGGTCACCTCGCGTAGTGGTGCCAACACTATCGGAACCGGTGTAAGACTGTAGGTCCCAATCAGTGAGTGAAAAATTAGAGAGCGCAAAGCTCACTGGTTGTAAGACGCTCTCTCCTATCCCTTCATGGGATGTAATAGGAAACTGTTTTTTTGCGTATTGGGATCTCCAGTTTTACACTGATTGCGAACGGGATTTTGAGAAGCCCTTTCATTGTTAACTAGTCAATAGTGTTGCCGTCACTCGAACAGGTGATTTTCGCCGAAAAAATTGAAAGGAAGTCAGAGCTTGAATCGATCCCACGTTCTCATGTACAAGAGTCGCGAACCATAACTATTGCAACATCGCCGGTCCCAGCATATAGGTAAATGGAGTCCTCGTTTTATACATTCTTCGAAGGCTTTGGGAGTTCTTGCGATTTTCTAGACTATTTCCATCGAATGGGCTTCAAAGGACCTAACATATAACTTTTTGTAGAAATATGGGTGGGGCAGGGCATTTTCCGGTAACCATCGAATCAGTAGAACCTAACCACACTTATTAGACACCCGTCTTCCCATCTTTCACTTCCCCTGTGTTACCATTACTGGTGTGAGCATATAGTTTAACATTTAATGCATGTCATGTTATACTTAACCTCTCCGACCCTGTACTGCCTTTTGCCTTCGCAACTTTTACGAAATGAAAACTTTCCGTTCACATGTTTAATGTTAATGTCTTAAACCTTTGGCAACTTGTTGGTCTTGCCGCTGCGGCTGTTGTTGCGATGCTGCCCGTACGTATTAAAATTTTACTTTGTGCTCCTTGATCCTGTAGTTGCTCCAGCTACTCTACGTCATTTGCTGTTGCTTTTGCTAGTGCTTGTTCTCTTGCTGTGTGACATTGATGTTTTATGGTCAGTTTTGTGTGTATTTTCGTGTGGTTGACCAACTTTAAAAGGAGCCCCTCAAGCAAAAACACCCAACAGCTGCTCAATTCCAGAAGACTATTCAACTGTGTACACAGAATTCCTCGTCTTTGTCGTCCATGGCCACATGTACGTGTGCTCATGGACCACATATGTACCACTACTACCACTACTACCATACAGTACCAAAGCACAAAAAACTTTGTATAATATTCATGTCATTGAACGAACGTATGCGGGTGTTGGGGAGACAGCTCGCATGTGTGCGGGGAAGGTGCAAAGTAATTTTTTCCCAGGGGCATTCAACAACTGACGGCAATTTCTTTGGTCACAATAAAAATGAAACACTCACACAACAAATTGACAACAAAAACTTCGTTTGTTGAGGCTTTTCAGTTTCCATTAAAATTTAATGAAATTTATTTTTTTAAAATTTGTTTAAGGAAATTAAAGAAAAATACAACTTTTTTATGATAAACAAATTTGAATGACATCATAATGCAGTTTTGATAGATATTCGAAACCCAGATGTAGGGTTTGATGTATGCAAGAATTTTAATCCAGTTTGAAGGTCACCCACTCAAAAATAGATTTGTAACTGTATTTACGTGAAGCATGCGTCTTTGTTTCTACAGTGCCATAGTGTTTCCTGAAGGCAGATACATTATAAATCGAATACAAGCTCAAGTTTTAAAACGAATGGATATATTTTAGATATGGTGCCTCTTGTTGTCCTTCATCTACTTCAGACTTGCTGAGTAGTGTTGACGAGATCGCACTATATTTTGGCGCCTTGATATTAAGCAACCCTGAATCATGTTGGTCTATTCCCGTTGCTTTATATTTAAAAATACCCACATTGAGTTTAAAACTATAAAATGTTATCTTCATCTTTTAAAAGGGTTAATTTGGTGAAACGCTCTCTGTAGCGGAAGGACATGTTTACAACATTTATTAGTATTGTAGTTATCGCACATACATTTGTTTAAAGTTTTTATGTTGCTCTAGTTGTTGCTTTATTATACTTTATTTTTTATGAGTTTTTATAGTGCCAGAGTCATATAACAATTCTCTCATGGCACAGTCACATAATTGCAATTTGTTGCAAAAGTTCAAATGATGATGACCTTCAGAATACGAGTACAACCCAGCAGCGGCAATAGCACTGGCTACAACAACAACAGCAACAGTGGCAGCATCTACGGCAACAAACTGCGTGAGTCCCCAAACAAACTACTACATAAGTGTACGAGTACGATACTTTGTACGGTCTGTTTGTTTTGTTGTCTTTAAACGAAACGCAGCCTTTTCAAAAAAATATCAAAGAAAATCCTTTAAATTTCCATTTTACAAAGAGGCAACAAAGTCCTGCTCTCTGGCATGTCTCGTAGTGAGTAACAAAAAGGAAACAAATTAAATTGATTCCCAAAATCCCAATGCAGGGCAAAACCTAAAGACCTCATACCTTCAAGTGTGGCAAGACAAGATGTGATACAACGACAGCAACAGCAACAGCAATTGATGCTGCAACAATAATTTTGCATTTAAAACTCGTCAACAGTGCTGTTGCTCCGTACGCTCTTTCTGGCCGTGTTTAATGAAAGTTTGTCCATGTTACTGTTGCAACTTTGGTAAATTGTTTCAGAGTTTCTCTTTAGCTTCCGCCTCGACTCAATTGTGATTCTTAAGTGTAACCGTGCTCTGTTGCATTGAGAATTATTTGAAGTTTTCTTTGTACAGCCCGCAATGTTTGCTGCTTTAGTTTTTGTGTTGTTTTCTTCTTCTTCGTCTTCTTCTTCAGTTGAAAACAAAACACGTGGCAACGCGTTGCGCATATCCAATGAATAGACATACAAAACTGCGGTGAAATCCAACCACTACCACGACTCGTTGCGTTTTAGTTGGAGGTTTACGCTTCATGCCACAATCTGCATTGTGTTTGGGCATTGTCATTGCGGTTACGTTTTGGGCAAAAGTTGAACATTTTTCTGCGTCCACTTTACATTTCGGCAGCCAGCAACGAATACTCGATGTTGATGGTGTACGAGGCTACAGCGCTGGGATTGTGGCGTTTAGCTGGTGTATTGTGCTACGTGAACGTGCAGCAAAAGTTTGTTGCTTTTCGCTTTGTTCGCTCCGCTTCAATGCAGTTTATAGACCAGCGTTTAAATTCGGCTACGTGCGATTGTCGGAAATTCAGATCTTGTTGCAAAGACGTTTAATAGTTTGTGCGAAAGTGTTGTAAAATGTGAGATTTGTTCTTGCTTACTACCACGAATCTTGGCACTATTACAACTGTTTAACCAGAGGCAGACAGAATTTTGTTATCGAGGGGATGATTTGAGAAAGAGTTTGAAATTTCTTCAATAAGTTCTCGCAATCATTTAATCCCGAAGATGGGAATCTGTGTCATCAAAGTACTTGATTTGTCCAGTACAACGGGGAAATTTATATAGTTTTTATTAAATTTTCTGAGGATTATATTTATAAATGAACCCATGAATCATATAAATAGTGTTCGTCCTTGGTATTACGGAATGCTATTTATATTTCGGGTCCAGTAATAAAAAACAATAATTTGTCATTGGAAATAGTTTTATTGTTTTTCAAAATATTTTCCGTGGCGATCAATACAGTTTTGCATGCGCTCAAACCAATTTTCGAAGCACGTTTTCCACTCTGATTGGGACACCTCTAAAACATGGGCTTTGAACGTTTCAACAGCTGCTTCGGGCGGCGAAAAACATAGACCACGCATTTTTTTTTGATCTGAGGGAATAAAAAGAAGTCATTTGGTGCCAAATCAAGACTGTATGGTGAATGACCAATCAACTCGACATGTTGAGTGCTCAAATAGCCCATTGTTTCAACTGATGTTTGAGAGCTCACATTGGGCTGGTGCAAAATGATCCGTCTTCTCCTGTTATTTTTCCTTATTTCTTCGAACACTGTTCGCAAAAAGATAGTGGTATAGTACTCAGACTTGACCGTCCTACGTTTCACTGAAGGCTCTGTGGCCACATGACCGGTTGTACCGAAAAAACGCGATCATTTATTTGCTTCGATGTTGTTTTTCCACGATCCACTTTTGTTGGATTTAGCTCATCTTGAAAGACCCATACGGTCGAATGTTGTTTTGTTTCAGGTTTATATGCATAGACCCATGATTTATCAACTCTGACGATGTAATACACTGCATTTCAGTTACCGCGGTTGTAGGTTTTTAAAATTTCTTTGCTCCAATCGACACGAGCCTTTTTTGAGCATTGATCAATTTATGTGGGATCCAACGAGAACAAATCTTTATCACGGCCAAATAAACATACAATATCTTATTGATGCTTATCATACTAATGCCCAAGGATGTCTCAATCTCACGGCATGTCACATGTTGGGCTTGCTTTAGCAGTTCACGCACGGCATTGATGGTTTCCGGAAAACGACCTTCACAAAATTCATCCTAGAGCGAACGGCGTCAGAGGCTGAACTCTTGGTACCAGCGATTTGCAGTGGTTTTTAATGGTGCTTCATCAGCAAAAGTCGAAGCAAATTGATTGAGATACTTTTGTCTCCATAATTTGTCTCGATAATCATTGCACTTTCCTATGGAAGTTCCAGTTTGCATTTACCAACACTAGTATTGCCAAGTCCCGAAAAATAAATAGCAACCCTTACGAACAAAGACTGTGCTCCAAATATTAATGTAATGAGATCAACATATAGGTAGAGTTTAAGTCCTTTAGTTTCAGATATTTGACTTTATTTACAAGGACAATACACTGCTACAGAAAATAGATATTTACAGAAAATAGATACAGTTTTTATGATTACGAATTTCGAGAAGAAGAGTAGAACAGGAGTTGGACCATTGCACAATATTATGGAACTGAAGTGAACTGAAAAGGATTTTCTGTTTAGAGTAATGTCAAGTAGAGCTACCATCTTTCTAATCTAACGTTTCGTTTCACACTTTTCGTGGTGCGGTCGGTGCGATAGAGAGTACACTTACACCAGGTGGAATTAAAAAAATTGTTGGCTTACATTTTTCATGTCGTTTTAATGAAAAACTGTGAAATTTAAACGTATTTTGGACTTTTTTTTTAAATATTATTGTTGGCATATATTTATGGCCGTTGCAGTTTTCTTGTTGGATGCTTTAAGCCATTGGCTCTATCTGGTGTTATTAAAGCAATACTTTCTAACATGCAACGACCATGTGCAACACACCAAACTTCGTAAATTTACTGAGTCAAATCGTTATTTCTCTATGGATATAACATGTCGTCTTGTACGCCGAATGAGTGATATTACGTATTACATATTGCTCATACGAGTAGGCAGACTTCAGTATGATTCTGATTATTATTAATTATACGCAAAGCTGATAACTTATAAATACTTTAACTTATAAATACTTTATAAATGCAATCTATTATACAAATTATATTTAGCAGTACTTATGACAATAGTGTATTATAAAATAAAAATAACCCACTGATCTTTATGCATTGTAAATCCATAATACTTATATCCATATCCATAATGGTGAAGATAAAGCGACAACGCCAAAAATGTTGCCATTGCGTTTAAGATTTTTAACGAGAAACAATCTTTATACAAGGGCATCTTGGGGAGCTCTTCTGCTCAGTCTTCTAAAGGCTACGATACTAGCCCTGAAATTTGCCGCTAGAGGATTGGAATGAATTTCTCTATGAGATTTATGTGTGAGCATTCTAGCTTGTATTTCTCCTTTAACAGTGAGAATTTTGAGACCAGTATGCAGTTTTTTGTTAGTAATAAATCATGGAGCATTTGAGATTTTCCAAAGAGTTTTTGATTGAAACCCCTGTAGAAGTTGCAAATTAGAGTTCCAGGTTGTTCCCCATAGCTGAATTCCAAATATCCATATCGGCTTGATTATACATTTGTAAATCAATTGTTTGTGTTCGAGCGAGAGTGGAGATCAATAGATAATAAGAGGATTGAATTTATTCAATTATATGTCGCGGGGCTTTATTTTTATCTGGATATATTTTCTCCATTTGAGTACGTTGTCAAGATGTACTCCGAGATATTTTATTTCCACTGATTGTGATTCATTTAGAGCTATGGGAGAGCTAGTTTCACGTAAACGCGACTTGAACTGATTTTGTTTCATTGACGTTGATCCTCCAGTCCTTTAGCCAAGATGAAAAATTATCGATACATTTTAATTGTCAGAAAAAATCCGATTTCAGCACCGTCCGTTAGAGGGAGATCTGAGATGAAAAGCAAATAAAGTGTTGGACCCACAACGCTGCCTTGTGGTGAACCGGTCATATTTTGATAAAGAAAAAAATTGAAATGGTTTCCCGTTACATCCCATTAAGGGATTGAGGAGAGCTTCTCACAACCAGTGAGCTGTGCGATTTCTATAAGTAGTTTTATACTCACTGATTGTGACCTACAATTTACACCGGCTCCGAATGGTAATTTGGGAAGCTTTTTCATGGACAAATACACGATAATCACTAAGCGAGGTGACCGCCGTCGAAAGAAATTTAGGGTGGTAAGAGCATTGCACCACCGACGGCCACCATGTTTTGATATATTGAACTAAATTCAACATTTTCTTTGACATTGCAATATCGATTCCAAATATATGAGTTGAGAAAGATATAATAATTTATGGGAAGCAGTTTCTTTAATTTGAATAGTAAGCCATCATGCCAAAATTGATCAAATATTTGCGAGATATCGAGAAATGGTGCATTGCAATAGTGCCAGTTCAGAATAGATTGATTTATCGTTTCGATGAGCCTGTTAACTTGTATTACGGTACCATGTTTTTTTAGTTGATAGTAAGGAAACAGATTTTTCATATCTATAACATGTAGTAGTCTGTTCAAAAAGAGACATTCCAATACTTTACCAAGAATTGGTAGTACACTCATTGGCCGGTATGGGGATACATGTTCGGGAAATTTTCCCGGTTTGAGAATCATTGTGATGTCCGAAACTTTCCATTGAGGTGGAACAAAGGAATGGGAGAGTCATGCGTTATAACTATATGTTAAGACAGATAGAGGCGTTATATTGGAAATTTCCTTTAGAGTTGTGGGGGTAACAATATCGTAACCTGGAGCTTTATTGGGTTGGAGTTTACGAATGACATTTTTTACTTCGGATTTTGAGAATTTTCTTATGGGGAACCAAGTTGATGCATTTGATTCAGGAAGACAGATATTTGACATTGGATATCAGCATTGTTGTACCAAAATTTATTTGGAGTAAATACCTCTTTCAAGTGTTCTGTAAATCAAGCAGCCTTTTCAGAGTTAGTTTTGGCCCAGAAGTTATCATCGTCACAATCAGTGAGTATAAAACTACGGTGATTATTTTTCTTCTGCATTTTTATTTTACCCGTCTCTTTCCATGGATAATAATTTGCTGCTTTCGAGGGGTCGAGGTTTAATCCTAATGTGCGTTTTCTTCCTGTTGTAATTTATATATGAGTTCAGATGTAAGTGCATTACGAGTGGATTTGTTCGGGGGTATCGTGTTCTGTGCCATCGCTTGCGAGATTTGCGCTTTTCGGCAAGTTTTCTCCTTAATTCTACATAATAATGTGGGAGAGTCATGCGCTCTGTTCTGTAGTACAGTTCCAGGCAGCTTGTTGAGTGAAATGATTTATATATTCTATGGAATTTGATATATAATATTCAGTTTTAAGAGGAACTTTGAGATTTACTGATGCCCTGACGTGATCTTTATATAGGGTGTCTCAGATAGATTTCAGTTTTTAAATTTAGTGTAATTTTTTTGTGCAACTGGCAACTCTGATATTTGGCAGCTGTCACATATGCTTATTCCGATTATTAAAAATGGAGCTCCTTACGAGAGACCAATGCGTTACAATTATGAAAACTTTTTACAAAAATTTGGAAAGTTATGCTGAGAGCACTGGCAAACTTCGAAGATTTTTCAGTCGAGAAAGTGCACCTAATGTATTAACCATTCGAAGAGCGGTAAACAAATTTGAAGAAACGGGTCGGTTATGGACCATGAGATTCTTTGCGTCAATGTACCGGTCGGTCTCTTGAAAACATTGCTGCTGTAAACGAGAGTGTCTCCGAAAACCCGAAAACATCAATTCGGCATCGTTATTAACTACTTCAAATTTCACGAAGCACTACGCAGCGAATTTTGGCAAAAGACCTAAACCATGCGTACAAAATTCAGCTTACTCAGGAGCTCAAACCAGCAGAGCATGGAAAGCGCCGGAAATTCGTTGAATGTGTAATGGAGCAAAGTGAAAACAATACCAATTCTTCACAAAAGTCATATTCTCCGATGAAGCGCATTTCCGTCTGAATGGCTTCGTGAATACACATAAATATAGAATTTGGGGCTGAGAAAATGCTCATGCAATCTATGAGAAACAGATGCACCCACAACGAGAAACTCTCTGGTGCGGATTTTGCTCAGACGGTGTGATTGGGTCTTACTTTTTTGAAGATGAGGCCATAATTGCAGTGACTGAACGGCATTCGTTACACGAACATGATAACGCAGTTCTTGTGGCCTCAACTGTACATCATGGATCTCGACGACATGTGGTTTCAGCAAGACGCCGCCATCTGCCACACCGCGCATGAAATAAGCGATTTATTGCAGCAACGATTTCCAGAACAAATTATCTCAAGAAATTCGGATGTCAACTGGCCACCAAGATCACGGGATTTAATGCCGTGCGATTTATTTCTTTGGGGTTTTGGGAATTCCCAGGTTTATGCTAATAATCCGAAACAATTCCTGAGTTTAAAGCCGAGATCCAACGCGTCGTCGGTGGGATACAGCGATTTAACGCTGTGCGATTTCTTTTTTTAGGGTATTGTAAAATCTCGGGATTATGTGAATAGACGAAAAAAAATTCCTGAGCTCAAATCCGAGATCCAACGCGTCATCGGTGAAAAAGTTATAGAACATGCCATGGAAAGATTACTGGCTTGCCACCAGAACGGAGGGGGCCATTTGACCGATAGTTTGTTCTATATTTAATCGCAACATGTCTTCTTTACAATCGAATAAAAAAAATCAGAACTATCTTAAAAAGTACGTAGTTTTATTTTAAAATGAAAAAGTGCATTCTTGCTGAGGCACCCTTAGAATTGCCAATTTGTTCTTCTAGTGTGAAGTTTACACTGACATTCCATGAGATTTGGTATTGAATATACTGTTGATAAGACAGGTGGGTCATCTGAATACAAATCAGGCAGTGTGCAGCCCTGGTGAGATTCGGGAGACATGTTATTTGATATACATACAAAAATCTAAAAGATCGATTGTTAATATCTGTTGGCCAATGCGTGGGAGAGTTTGGGGAAGGGATGTTAGGAGAGAGATGGTTAATTGACAAGAGTACTTGCTGTCCCTCTGAAGTTATAAGACGAGAGACCCATGCTGTATGTTTAGCAATGTAATCCAGTTTTACTGTTCCTTCTTTATGATGTATCTCGGGGTCCTATATATAGAGTATATAGTGATGGGGCCAGATCTGTCTTCAATAATTGCGTTCGTGGCCTGAGTTTCATTGGCGCAAAAGTGCTGGTTTTCTTCATGGTTAACATTATTCCTTAAAAGAATAGCCGATTCACCATAAGATGTGCCATCAGGGTGCATGAGTTGATATCATTTACAGTTGGGAATATGAAAGTAGTTCTTGATCGCGAAATGAGCAAATTTGAATAAAAATGCAACTTAAATTGTTGATATAATAGATTTTGCCCCTGGACGAACTGGTGGTTTGATAAGTGCCTTCGTTAGTATTTTCCAAAAGGCCTCATTGTGCTCCGTTACATGTTCAAGTGGTTCAAACTTTTTTGAAATCCTTTCATAAGGAAATGAGGAAAATTTCCCCCTTCTTACAACGCCACTGTGCTGTAAACACTCCACACTATTTTCCTATCTTTAACTGTGTGTACACGCTTAAACAATAAAAATAGTTGTTGTTTCACTTTACACACGCTGAATTGTTGTTACATGTTGCAACAAACGTGCAATTGTTGTTATCCCAGAGACAACGTTCCGTGTTCCAAACTGTACTTGAAATGCGTAGAATGCAACACGAAAGTGCAACAAAACTTGTTCAACTTTGCTTTTTGCATTTAAAGAGACTGAGATAGATACTCGTTCGCCTGCGATGTCCTAATGACGGTAAAAGCTGTGATGCATTTTAATTAATTTTTATAACAATTGGCAAAACCACGACAGTATGAAGTGGTATCTCGAATAATAACAACCCACAACTACCGGCTGTTCCAAACAATTGTCACCAGTTGTAGCGTGGACCGGCTGGTACTTGTGTTGCTGTTGGTGTTGGCGTTGGTGGGGAGCGGTAGCGACAGGAAGATGGGGGTCAGTGGCAAGTAACCGTTGACAACTTGTGCCGTGACTATTCAGGCTATTGTTGCAGGTTGTTGTTGGAAACTACGCATTCATAAAACCGGTTGTATGTCGCTGACTCTGAAATTCCATAAGATTGTAGAGATGTTTTTAAGTCTAAACAATAGCTTGTGTTGTTGCCGTTATTTGGTTGCTTCATAAAAAAAGGGAAGTTAACTTGCAATAGAGACACGCGCGCAACATCCACTTGCCGCACAGCCCCCTCAAACGTACATAGACAGACAAATTATCATACTTCATCCAGTGGCATCAGTTACGCTTGCAGCATCAGCAGCAACAATGCCGTGCCGCTAACGATGTTGCCGCAGCGGTAACAATTCAACTTGAGCCACTCAAGCCGGAAAAATACAATTTGAATTTTTATGGCAACTCACAGGACAGGAAGAGGAAATAATAACAAGCGCAGCAGCCGCAGCAGAATAAGATGAATTCAACGCAAAATGCTGAATGAATGAAACAGTGACTGGAGTGGACGGAGCAAGAGGGAGAAATGACTGGTTAGTCGCTTAAAATGCATAGTAAAACATGTTGATTAAAATATGTATCTACTCTCGCATAACCCTTTCAATTCAGCACATTCCCTGTTAGCAGGACAGACAATGTGAGTCCACCCAATGGAGAAGGGGAGGGCGTTTTGTATTGCGTTGAATTGCTGTAGCTCATACCACTTGATCTTCATTAAACACACAAAAAAGCTCAGCCAGCCAGACGGTTAGACGCTTTCCCCTAAGGATGTATGACTTTGACTGTAGCGCGTATAAACGGACAAAAAATGGGGTAAGCAAATCCTATTTATTTGCAAACTGGTAGACAGACAGTGGTTGGAAGTGACCATAGAGTCGAGGATGCATCTTCAACATCGAAGGTTGACTATTTGATATATTTAGAAAATGTGACATGTGTGACAGTAGACGAAGGTCGCTACCGTTTCATGTTTGGTCTTTTATAGGTTGGCCCAAAGTCACCATGGGGTTTAAACAAATTTAACTTAAATTTACCATGGTGCCTCGGGCAGTGTGCGCAGTAGCTCCATCCTGCTAAAACCACATCTCAGGTCTGGTTTCAAGTGCGAGACGTAAAAAATGTTTTATCATACACCGATACCGCTCTCCATTTACGGTTACAGCACTTCCATCTTCATTTTCGAAGAAGTAAGGCCTAATGATATTTTCAGATATAATGCCACCCCCTACTGTACACCTAATGGGGTGCAATGGGCGTTGATGTCTCTTGGATTTTCAGAACCCCCGAACCTACAGTTCCGCTTATTAACAAAGCATTTCAAATGAAAATCATCACTCATAATGAGAATTCATTGTTCATTGTTTCATTGGTCTTTGTTCAGTTGTGAATTTCTCCCTTATTTATTCTCCAGGTGTTATTTATAAAATCTGAGAAAAAAAATATATAACGAAAAAGTTATTACATTTTTAAACGCCATGGTGACTCTTGGCGTACCCTTACGAGGATCAAGCGGAATGTTCAATATCTTAAATATTGTAATTGAAACAAAACTATTAATTTGTTTGTGTACATTCTTTAAGCGATCTGCCTAAATACATTGAACCTAATCAAAATCATTTTTTATTCGAAGCGCCTTCTGGTCGTCCATTGCTGGCCGTATGTCACAAATAACACGAAAAATTTTAGCCTCCAATGCGTCAATGCTTGCTGGTTTAGCAGCATAAACCAGTGATATCTCCTAAACCCACAGGCAATTTTCGAGAGATGTCAAATCGCACGACCTTGGACGCCAAATCATATGCAAATAGGTATAAAATGTTTGTAGCTTGTCGCAAATATAGTATACTTGTGTCCAAACACATTATGTTTGCTATTCAATATGAAATGTTTAGCACACAATGATTAATAGGTTCTAATGAGTGTATTTTTGACCCAAATGTGGCTTTGTTTATTGAAAACTGCTGAAAACAAAAACGTGACAGACAATAAAGAAGGAACAAAAATCAGGTCTTGAATTCACGAAAACAATGCTTGCAAACATGTACATGGTTCCTGCAATATGTTGCGGGTCCATTTATCGTAATCAACGTAACACAAAACTTTGATTCCAATAAATCGATGGTTGCGGTCGCCTTATTGCACGTAGTGCCATCCTGTTGAAACCACATCTCTCCGGATCAATGCACGCTGAAAAATTTGCCTCTTTTTATTATTTGGAAGCAAATATAACGTGTTTGTAGCTAGGCACAAATATGTTATACTTGTGTGCAAACACATTGTGTTTGCTATCCCAAATATGTTACGACACAATGATTAATAGGTTATAATATATGTATTCGTAACTCAAATGTGGATTTGTGTGTTGAAAACTGCTGACTGTGTTTCACAACTGCTGACTTTATTTTGTCTGTCACAATAAAAAAACAAAAGCAGCAGATCTTCGGTTCTCGAAAACGAAGCTTGCAAAGATGTGCATGGTTCCTGCAATATGTTGCTGGGGCCGTTATTTTTCAGCGTATGGCATTCATATTTACAAAAAAAAAAAATCAGTGATCCTAGTGGGGTAGCGATCTACTTTGACCGTAGTGCGACCACCGGCTTAATTTTTGAAGAAATAGGGTTCGGTGATACCACCAGCGTCTAAACCGCACCAAACGGTGCATTTTCTGGATGTTTTGGAGTCACCAGGGTCTGTTGTGGATTGGTCTCACTCCATATGTGGAAATTTTGGTTGTTAACAAACCCGTTAAGCCAAAATTAAGCCTCACCGCTGAACATAATTTTGCGATAAAATATCGGGTCAGTTTCCAAATGCTTTAGAGCCCAATCGGTGAAAGATAGATGGTCTCGTGGCATTAATTCCTGCACCAGCTGGATCTTATACGGGTGTAGGCCAAGACCTTTGCGCAAAATTTTCCACGTAGCACAGTGGGGCCGATTGGAGAATACACGGTAATAATTTCACAACTTTTAAACTATTGTTGTGATCATTTTGGAATCTACCAGAGATTTGTAGAGGCGGAGCCAGACTTTTAGAATATTGTATTTAGAGGCCCCTGTGGCAACACAGTTGTTGCTACACTTTGCTGCTGTTGCGACTTTCAAATCCTGATTCTTCTAAACTTATAGGTGGATTACAAAGATTTTTTACTTTTGAGAATCTACTATGCAAGGCAAACAAAATCTAAGCGAAGTGTTGCGGAATATCTTTTTATCGCTATTAAGATATTCTCTATTAAAGTTTAAACTTGCCCAGCTTTTCCTTAACTGTTTTCTTCCCACAGTAAAAGGAGAAATTAATTCCAGGATTCTCAGATACAGAACTCGAATCGATGCTCATCCAAATCCCCTACCAGTAAATTTGACCATAACATTCAGAAGGCTGAAGAAAAGAGCTCCCCAGAATCTCTAAACTTAAAGACGATCAGTTTTCACTACTAATCTTAAGATCGGTAGAAAATTTGTCAGCAGTTGAATATTTTCTGTAATTACTTATAAGATATGATAAAATTTGGAATAGAATGATCAGTGGATCATAACCAAATAATGCTAAATATTATACATAACGAAATTGATTGCAATAATAAACTATACATGAAGGAAGAAACAAGTTTTTATTAATAACTCGGTCAGTTGAGGGAAACAGATATTTCTGAAAACATCACTAAATTGGAAACATTTCTGTAAAGAATACACTGTAGAAAATGCGTTTGGAAATGCCGACTTCTCACATATGGAATTTTTCAACCTGTAAAACTCACAATATTTTCCCGAAAAGGTACAATGGATCAATCAGTATTTTCTTTAGATTTTTCCAAGAAACCTATACAAAGGCTGTGGCAAATATAGTTTCACATGGGAAATTTTTGAACAAATTTCTCACTTTCGAAGTTTGGCAAATATTTTGCCAGGGTCTTCCACATATTTTTTAATTTTTATTGTAGGTTGAAATGTTCTTAAAGACACGTCCAAAAAGAAATATATCTTAAGCGTAAAATGAGTTCAGGAGGGCTTAAAATGTAAGAAAAGTCGAAAGTTTTTTTGTACTATTTGGAAAAAACTTAATAGATCGGTCTATAATATATAGAATTAATTGGTCTATAAAATCGTAAGATACTCTCAATTTGAACTTATATACTTTAAATCAAAGTTTTAAAAGAATTTTCCAAAATTATATAATTTCAGTTTTTTTGTCGTATTTTTTCCAAAAGTGTTAAATAAATTTTTGAAATGTGGGTATTTCTGAACACACTTTCGTAGATTTACCTTTCCAACAGTTTATAATATGTCTATTTACCATATTACAGCAAGTGTAGGCATCACTCGCAACCCGAACATGTTGGCTTGATTTTGCCATTTCTGCTGTCCCCTGCCGATAGTATCGTTCAGGACGACAACTACACTATGGCATATTTTTTTTCCTTAGTCATTATTTTAGGAAACTGTGGTGTGGGATCATAAAATGCGTCCAAGTTGCCTAATTTTCTTTACTGTAGTGTTTCCAATTTAGTGGTGTTTTCAAAAATATTCGTTGCGGTCAAATGGCCGAGTTATTAACAATAAACTGAAAAAGTCAATAAATAATTGGCAGGTTTAAAATTTGTTAGAGAATATTTTAATAACGATGAAAGATATTCTGCAACCCGTAGTGTATTTTCTATTTGTCTTGCACACTAGATTCTCAAAACAAAAAAACACCTTGTAATCGGCCCATACGTTTAGAAGTACTAATTTTAGAAATTTGCAACAGCACCAAAGTGGTCAATTTTGACACACTGTAGCAACAGCTATGTTGACACAGGTTGCCTCTATATACAATACTCTAAGAGCCTGACTCCACCTCTACAAATGTCTAGTACATTCCAACATGATCCGAACAATAGTTTAAAATTTTTGAAATTATTACGGTGTATATTCCAATCAGCCTCATTGCACATTGGGAAAAGATTAGTTGGAAATCAATTCAGGCATTGGAAATTCCATGATAAAGTCTATTTTTTCATTACAATTCATAATTGTCAAACATCAGAAGAATTATTTGTCGATGTTATGGATAGATTAAAAATAGGTCTTACTACATAGAAGTTGTTACTACAGAAATTAAGTTGTATTAACAAATTTGAGTATTTCTAAAACCACATTCATCGAAAATGAAAGATTCAACTAATAAAAAGTACAATATAAGAATTCGTTTTCAAATATTAGTCACTGTAAACATAATTTAGTTTCTGTTACAAAAACACTTGGTGCAAAGTTACGAGTATGTATTCGATTTTTCACAAGAGGCTTTCTTGTTAAAGAGAAACTACGTATATTGGAATGTTACACGAGGACTTTACAGAAAAACTAATATTTTAAACAGAAAGTGATAAACAATGTTGTGAAAAAAATTACAGCAGACAGTTGTCCGAGGCCTTCGGCCACGGACTGTCCCTGCAGGCTGTGTCAGAGACACGGCCATTAAGTTTAACGTAGAATACGCCATCCGATAAGACAGAAAACATATATAACAATAAATTCATTTGCTTATATTATTTATCATTTATTGTTATATATGTTTTCTGTCTTATCGGATGGCGTATTCTACGTTAAACTTAATGGCCTCGGACAACTGTCTTAAAGGCCTCGGACAACTGTCTGCTGTAATTTTTATATTTACCAACGGCATTTGATTCTAGTCCGTTTAAAAAAAAAATATTATGTTCAATTTTTTTAAACTTAATTTAATTTATGTATTTTAATTAATATTTTTATTGAAATAAGTTCTGCGAATGTTGAGTGGGCCGCCCTAATATTAAAAAAGGTTTACCTTATCGAGTCTTCGCATTAGCATTCGAGCGTTGTGTGAAAGCTTTACGCTTTACAATTCAAAATTAATGTTACAACAGCTTTATTGAAGCCTTCGCAAAAAAGCTTTATTACGTTAGCTTACTGTTTGTTTCACTTTTTACTAGATACATGTTGCCAAGCAACATTAGCTTGCTGTTCGTTTCACTTTTTACTAGATACATGTTCCTAAGCAATGTTGAGCAACCAAAAACACTCAACCAAACACCACACATATGTTTGAGTGTATGTGTTTAAACAATTTTCATTTGAGAAATTAAAATACTAGAAATATATCAACCAATATGAAATGTATATCAAACGAAAGATAACATCTTCATTTACCTACAAAAAAAATTTTAAAAAAATTCATCTAGCCGTTTCCTCAAATTCAATGAAATAAAGATTACAACAATATAAACCTGACATGACTCCTCATACCGTAAGGTAAGACGTTTTCTACGTCAAAAACAATAAAGTGTATAGATATCAGCCAGCGAAAAATACATATTATCATAAATTGAGGAGAAGTGAGACTTTTAAACATAATCGTTGAATATGACGCCATTATTGACGCCTTCACAAACACATGCAGAAAATTGTGGACACTTGGCTGGAGGAACTATTATTGTGGATGACACAAATTAACTTAAACATACATATGATACCTAGGGTAACCCATCCCCATGTTTGACCGAAAATATGAAAAATTATTTGTATTTGTTTTTCGATTGGACGCTCCGTGTTCGATACAAAGAAATTGTTTCATATTTTCGATAAAAAAATGGGCACGAAATACGAACCCTGGTTATAAATAATACTAATTTTGTTTAAATTTCAATATAATAATAAAAAGTTATTTTTTTTACTTTTTTTCTATAAAATTCATAAGGGGTTAAAGCATCACCAAATGATTGTGACAACCATCAAATTCAAGTAATTACTTTAGTTGAGGATACCAATATATTATTTGGTACAACCGAATTAGTTTTTACAATTTTCGTTCATCCAACTAATAGGATTTTCACCACTACGGGATAATTTGACTGCTACAACTAAATCTGGATTGACAGATCACATTTATTTATTGTTGCTGTGACTTCAACTAAATATTTCAGTTCTTGGAACCAAAACTGAATTCCAAATCAATTAATATGCACAACATTTGGTGATACTGAACACAATTATTGGTAATCACAACAGAATAATGTGATAGTCCAATGAACCGCCAAATTTTAGTTGGCTGTAAATATAGTTGTGACAGCGAATCTCTCCTCTCTGTGTGTGTGCGTAGTGCACGGGCAGAACTCCAATTCCTTTCCATTCTATCATTTTCCATACTTTCATTTACAGCGGCGATATTCTCTTCAGTACCCACATTCCTTGGACGTGTTGGTGTCATTGCATTATCTCGTAGTCGTCTATAAGTTGCTAGAATCGATGACTGATTTTCAAAGTAAATTTGTATAGCTGGATAGTGTTGTTCGAGCGTGAATCTATTCATGATGATGTGTCAAAGTATACTGGCTTTAAATGTCAAAGAGTGAGGGCATTACGATAATTCGTTTGACAGCTAACCCTTTCGTAAGATCTATTCAAGCAAAAAAAAAACACCATTTACAACGAACATAGTGCTTCAGCTATAATTACACCACTGAGTTCTGTGCCAACTGTCAACCAATCCATTTGAATCTCGTCTGAGTGTCAAAAATAAACATGTTTCGCATAAATAGCGGAGTAGTGAGCCAGATAAGATTTTTTCGATTTCATTGACATTCATGACAGTTCCATAATTAGTTATATAGTGCAATTTTGAGCACTATGAACTATGAACTTTGACTTTTGAACTATGAACGTTGATCCTAATTCTCTTTATGGACGTCGGTGGTGCAATGTTTAGTATGCGCGCCGCTTCTTCATGAGATCCTGGTTTCGATCCCTTGCATAGTGACGTATTTAGCCATGAAAATGCTTTTCAAAATACCCTTCGGTATCGGAGTAAAAACTGTAGGTTACAATAAGTGAGTGTAAAACTAGAATGCGCACACCTCACTGGTTGTATGAAGCTCCCCCCAATTCCTCCATGGAACGTAATAAGAGTCCATTTATTTATTTTTTATTTACACAAAAGATCTGACCTGCTTCCGGAAATTCTTGAAATTTGTTCAATTTATATAAATGTTTCAAATGATTTCATTCATTTTCTACAAAATATTCTTTGTAAACCACTGTGCCACACTCAACAGGATAAAATTATGTTGCCGTCAAACATCACTCATACATATGGGGGGGAAAATACATTCGTTCCTGAGAGTATATTGCACCCTCAATGGATGGTGATGAAACTGGTGCCACTGACGACGATGATGCTGCTGATGATGATGATGACTCTGGCGCGTTGGCTGATATTAACATCACCTGACGCGTTGCCATGTTTAAAGATGAGTAGCATAAGGGTGAGAGATGAATGGAATGGCTGAGTACGTGGACATATGAATGAAAATTGAAGAATGCACTTAAATTGTGACAAAACTCTCTACGATGCCAACCAACCCCTTTTTTCTATCCTGATGCTGCACAAGCAACACGGTACAGCAAGAACGAAAAAAGGAAGCCAACAACTAGAAGCAGCAAACTTCCTATCCTGTTATGGCAAACAACAACACTCCATATTTCACTTGTATTCCTGGTTAGAAACAAAAGTCTTATTCTACTTCCACATGCAGCTAAATGGAAATATTCTGGTGTAGTATGGAGGAAACGCACCAAACAACAAATTCTATAAGTTCCTGTTGCTGTTATTCCCATTGTCTCGGAGACATGTAGACAAACATCTAGACTGCAGCAGAATAGAAGTAAAAACAACAGCAGAATATAACAATTGCTCTTGAGCTTAGACAAACGTGCTTTTTAAGCGTTCCCAGCTCATCATCAGCACTCTCGTTCGGACTCCTACTCAGCCTCGTCCTCATCAGCGTGTCCTCATCAATGAATGAATGAATGAATAGAACGGAATGAATGAATGAACGGACGACTAAATGCAGCAGGAAAGGAGGCGGAGTAGGTGAGCGAGTGAGTGGGTCTACTCACTTAACAAACAGCAGCTTCAAGTGGCTGTCCATACTCACACTCACTTGAAGCCACTCGCATTTGGTGTTACCATTCTTGTTGTTGGAGTTGTTGCTCTTGTTATACTCCACTTCTTGTGATTCTTGCCTCATTTTTGTGTTGTTGGTGTTGTTGTTGTTGTTTCTGTTAAGTTTGAGCTCATCTCATATTCTATGACCATTCTGTCACTCAGTCAGTCATTCATTCATTCATGTCTCTTCCGGCAATCAAAAAGTTGCCGTTTGATTGTTGCTGCCACATTCTCTTATGTAGCGCTGCAGTCATTGTTATTGTTGCCGTTGTTGTTACGACAATTACCAAACATATCCTCAACCAACTCTCATCGTTGCCGTTGTCATCATGTAGCCATTCAGCTCGTGTCTTGTTCCTTTCATGGCTGCTATTGCTGTTGGTCGATGTTGCCATAATGTCACACCTCCAAACACATGTACGCATCTGTAGTCAAAGATTCCAGTGGACACTTTTCAATGTCCACACTCTACACCTTTGCCATGTGTCCATGTGTGATGAGTTGGTTGAAAGGCATTTGTGATTATCATTGACTTGATGGCTACTTTGTTGAACATTGATATCATTGCAAATCGATGTCTTGTGGAATACGCATACAATTATCGCCGCAGGGTTCTACCGCAATACTCGTAGTCTGAATGACAGCATTATTTTGGACAATTTTTTTTGGAATCTTTCAACATGGCTTGAATGGTCCTAAAACACTGTGCCACAAGGAGTAATAGTACACTGCTAGAAATATGAATCAAATAAGTCGGAAAATGGAAAGTGAAAATAGGCAAGAGAATGAGCAGAAAAGGGAAATGGTTTAATGTTGAAAGATGCTCCCACTGCATCTGTTGTAGGCAAATTTTATTAGAAATTTTGTGGAACGGGGATGTTGGAGGTCAACGCAAGAGAACCTCGTGTTAGTCCAGTCAGCACTTACTAGAAATTGATGCTGGAACTACAATTTCTGTCAACGCGGAGAACTGTAGTGGTGTTGTAACATAATTTTGTGTATAGTATATTGTGACATCGATTTGGACAACACGACATGTGCCGCTTTCTATCATACTACCGATATCTTGCACATCAATTTCGGAAGGCGAGTAATTATTAGTTTTTAGTGATGTCAGTTGAACTTCATGCAGTTTTGATTTAACGCTCTTGGACCATTTTTCGTGAGGTGCCTTTAAAGTTCGATATTATGCGGACAATATACATACGATTCCCGAGTTACTGATAGTATATTCGGTTGGGAGAGAACATGCACGAAATCGAATTCCACTGATAGTCGGAAAGACAATTGTCGTATTTGACCCGTCTACATGTGGGTTCAACCAATGCTCTGCTTACCTTTGGCGACGGTCAGCTTGAATAGAGACGCTGACTCTATCGAATGAGTAGCCACGAAAAGGGTTATCAATGTATAACCGTTCGGATTCGGCGTTAAACAGTTGGTGCAGATCAGTGAGTCTACAAGTAAGAATGAGAATCTCTTGCACAGTTATTCATGAGTTGTAATGGAAGACGAAGTTTAGGTTTAAATCAATGAATAGGTTTGATCTTTCCAATGAATCCAAAGATATTAAACTACTAACTTTATTACTTACTTACCTACTTAGGCGGCCACAGACAACCCAAGAGGGTTGGGGGCCTTACATACAGAAGTTAACATATTTCTCCAATCGGCTCTATGTTTTGCGAATTTCGTCCTTTACTTTCTTTGCCTGTCTCGCAGGGATTCTTTAACCTGGTCTTTCAATCGAAGTGTGTGTCACCCTATTGTTTGATGTCCGTCGAGTGGGGTTTCGAAGTCTTTTCGCTTTTCGATAGAGCGTTCGTTCTGCTCTATTCTATTGACATGGCCTAGCCAGCGTAATCCCGTTGTTTTAATTTTCTTAACAAATCAGATATCGGCAACCAGTTAATACAGTTCGTGGTTAATACGTCATCTATACTCGCCATTGTCTATATAGCGCCACATATTTTACGTAGCATTTTTATCTCGAATACTCCCAGGACTGTTTCGACAGCAAGCGATATGATGCAGACCATTAAGCCGGATAGGTTGCATGTGACTCGGATATAGCTGGATTTCGTTTCTTGAGAAAAGGCTTTATCTTTGAAGAGCTTGTTTGGCCCTAAATACTACCTGTACGCAAGCACATTTATCCATTTGATTTCTAGACTGACGTTATAGTTTTTGTTTACGGCATATTCGAGGTAAATGAATTCTTCCACTACCTGGAGATTGTAAAGGTTATCAACGATAAGCCTTTCATCCAAACAGGTAGATGCTCTGCTGGTTGAAAACTTCAAGTTTGTCTTGTCGTCATTTACTTCAAACCCAATTTTGACGATTCCTTCTCTACTATCAAAAATACTGCGGAAATGTCTCGTAAATTTCGGCCAATAATGTCTAATAATGGCCGTTGGTGGAACAATGGTTAATGTGTGCGACTCTTGTACATTAGGTCACCTCGCCTAGTGACGGCGACACTATCGAGTACTTAGCCATGAAGAAGCTACTCAAAATACCGTTCGGAACCGGTGTAAAACTGTAGGTCACAATCGGTGAGTGTAAAACAATAAAGCGCGCAGCTCACTGATTGTGAGAAGTTCTCGCATATCTCTTCATGGGATGTAATGGAAAACTCTTGTTTTGTTGTAATGGAAAACTCTTGTACCACCATGTGACCTTTGCTGCTGTTGGTCTTATTCGTTTTAACTGCATTTTTTCTCGTTATGATCTCAATTAACACATTGAAGAGATCGCATGATTGAGTCTCTCCCTCCCTACATGAGGCCTGGCCATGTATTAAATAAATGTTTCTCTAGATCTATACCAGTGTTTATTAACAAACTCAAAAATACACCGCATCTCAACCCAGTAATGAAAGATATTCATTGAAGCAATATAGAATATTCAGTCCAACAACGAAGCATATTATTCCATTAACGAAATATATTCGTCGCCATAGCCATCTACTTTACACGCTAACAAATCTGTAACATACTGTTGTTGAGGGTTGCTATTTATATTTCGAGTCCTGGCAATACTAGTGTTGCTTCCATTGGAAAGTTTGACATATTTTAGCGTAAACATAAACACAAGAATAAAACAAGTTACGAGCACTATTTTTGTATTTACAGTGTGTTGAAATATGAATTTCGGTCGAATAATTTCTTTCCTTAAACATTTTCGCCGTTGAATTTTTTTTTACGATTTTCCGCGTGGATGATCCAGACATTTAGTAATGAAATACCATCAAAAACACTGTAAATTGCTGTTCAGTTTCGGACGTCGTTCGATGAATTTCGTGAAGGTCATTCAACTTCTGTTGTTTTGCCAGAAACCATCGTTGCTGTGTGTGAACTGATAAAGGAATTCCAACATGTGACATACCGTGAGTTTGAGGTATCCTTGTACATTAGTATCAGCAAGACATTGCATGTTCATTTGGCCGTGAAGAAGATTTGTTCTCGTTGGATCCCACATAATTTGACGAGTGCTCAAAAAAGGGCCCGTGTCTATTGGATGAAAGTAATGTTGAAAAAACACAACCGCGGTAGCTCAATGCAGTGTGTAACATCGCCGCAGATAACGAATTATTGACCTATGCATATGAGCCCGGAAGAAAACAGCAATCGACCGTATGGGTCTTTCAAGACGAGCTAAATCCAACAAAAGTTGTTCGTGTAAGAAGCACATCGAAGCAAATGACCGCGTTGTTTTTTGGGTTTAACCGGTCATGTGGCCACATTGCCTTTAGTGGAACATAGGAGATCAATTTTTAGTGGTATACCACCAACCGTTTGCCAACAGTGTTCGATGAAATAAGGAGAAACAACAAGAGAAGACGGATCATTTTGCATCCGGACACTGCGAGCTCTCACACATCAACTGAAACAATTGGCAGTTTTAGCCCTTAACATGTTGAATTGATTGGTCATCCGACATACAGGCCTGATTTGGCTGCCAATCACTTCTTTTTATTCACTCGCATCAAAGAAAAACTGCGTGGCCAATGTTTTCCAACGCCCGTAGCAGTTGTTGAAGCGTCCACAAATCATGTTGTGGAGGTATCTCAATCAAAGTGTATTTGTCGTCACGAAGAATATTTTGAAAAGCAATAAAACCATTTCCAATGATAAATGGCTGTTTTTATGTCGCTGGACCCGAAATATAAATAACAACCGTAAACTTGCAACAGCATTAAATTAGGTTGGGAACAATCTTTCTGTGTCCCACGTTTATTATTTTGCACTCGACAGAGCATAGCGTCAAGAAACCAATGATGTTAGCAGTGCACCAGACGAAGCTGCATTTGTATTACAAACACAGTTGTATTTGTATCACAAACACAGGTGTATTTTGTTCACAGACACATATTTTATTATATTAATAATTATATTAATAATTAATAGGCCATGTCAATAGAATAGACACATTATATTAATCATTGTCTCTCAAAAAATTTAGTATTGAGTAGCAAGCACAATGTGTTTGGACACAAGTGTAGTATACTTGCGACAACCTCCACACACAAACAAAAAACGACCGATGTTCCAGGCTGCAATATAAGAATTAAAGGATGCTTGGGTTCGGCTGTAGACAAAAGTAGCTGTTTATGAAGTGTCCTGAAGGCATCCGTGTTTTCAAGATATTTCAAGATATAGCCACTGAGTTTCATTTTTAAATTGATTTTTACATGTCATATGCACAACAATTAGATCTTTGTCCATCCAATTTATGAAAACATGTTGGTTTGCGGGCATTTAAAATCAAATTCCTGAAATAATTGAAATCGCACGACCACCGTGTACTGAATACGTTTGATGAATGGGCCCTAAACGAGATAGCTGTTGATCTCAATTTTTACAAGAAAATTTTGTACAGGGATGTAATTCATTTCATGCCACATTAGGGTGAAGATAACCCTCAGCCAAACGTTGAGGTACCATTAGATCCTGAAATTGGAGCTGTTGGGTGTGGTTTATGGTCTGGTGGAATCAGTGGTCGGTACTTCTTCGAAAACGATGCCGGCCATACCGTTACAGTTGATGGTGCCGGCTATAGAGGGATGATGAATGACCTCTTCGATCCTAAATTGACTAGTTTTAACGGGGGGCCTGGGGTTTCCATACAATAGAGCGTGCCACAATCGAGATATTGAAGGAAATGCTTCGTGAGTGCATAATTTGCCGTGTTGGAGCTGTGAGTTGGCCTCTAAGATGTGTGATAGTAAATTGGACCTCCCGATTGTACTATATCCGAGCCTGCCGTGGCAGCTACATGCCAGCAATAATACTCAAATAAAAGTGGCAAAAACTTGTCTTTCAAATGAAGCCAACTTTATTACAATTAATACCATTTATCTGTATTTTACTTACTTCCTTATCCGGTCTCGAACAACACCGGGGAGTCAGGGACCTTACAAAACGAAGATAACATATTTCGCCAACCAGTTCGATCTTTAGACTTATCTCTCCAAGTGTACGTATTTCCTATCTTTCGTCTTTCCTTCTTCTTTCTTTCGTCTTCCTTCGAGTTCGGTTTCGAAATCCTTCGTGGTGGTTCATCTTCATCCATTCTACTGGCATGTCCTAGTCAACGCAACACCTATCGACAAATAAATGATAGGTGTCGATTTGTTTTTCGTGGGTCGTTTCCAGGATTTGGCGTAGCGTGGAAATCTGGTCAAGTCCTAAACCAACACTGGTATGGGACAAGCATGCCAGCGATAATTGGTTTTGGTCTTCCGCGCATTATACTGGATAGAACCTTATATGCTATGGATAAAAGGCTTATTCCACGGTAGTTGGCACAGAGACTTGGGTCACATTTTTTTAAATATAGGCCATAGTACATTGAGACGTCAATCGCCGGGCATTTATTCATCTAACCAAATTTTGCTAATGAGCTGATGCATGCAACTTATCAGCTCATGGCCGGCATCCTTAAACAGCTCCGCCGGCAATCCATCGGCTTAAGCCGGGCAATTGCTGTTCTGACCTCGTCTTGGTTATCTTGAGGGCAATCGACGTCAACGTACATATTGTGATCGATTGTCTCATCGTCATGGGATATCTAAGGTACCAGTAGCGCGGAGAAATGATCTCTCCACATTCGCAACATGCTCTGCACATCTGCGATGAGATTTTTGTCCTTGTCTTTACAGAAGAAGGGCCCTGAACTATGTCCATTAGTTCTGTTTATGACCTTCTGCTGGCATTTTTGGGCTTCGTTCTTCCTTCTGTATGTCTCAATTTTCTCACATTAGCGCTTTTTCCACTGCAGTTTCTTACGTCTAACGAGACGGTTTACCTCCTTTCTTTTTTCGCTATACCGCTCAGTCGGAGCTCGCGTTGCAATTGACGGAAGCTTTTCCATACGTGCAGCGTTGTTTTCATCATTTGCTATGCGACAGTCTTCAGCGTACCAAGGTTTGTTGCGAAGCGATTTTTCAAAACCAAACATGGTTGTCGAGACAGTTTTTATAGAGTCGGAATTGGGTTTCCACTGCGCTTCAGGATCGTCATCGAGAGGGGATGGTTTCTGTGCCTAAAGTTGCGAGAGTTTGCCTGAGTACGCTGTGGATACATCTAGTAATTGCAGCTGCCCGATGTCTAGCTTCCTCTACAGCTGGTTTCGTACGATTTTCGCTTTACTTAATCTTGTTCGAACCTTTGCTGATACCAGGTAATGATCAAAATCGATGTTAGCTCTTCTGATCACTCGTACGTCCATTGCACTGGGTTACTACATGATCAATTTGGTTCTTCGTTCTTTGTCAAACGATATAGTAATAGTCAGTCGTTATACGGTCGGTAGCTTTTTTTCTGGAGACCAGATTTTCCTCGGGATGTTGTACTGAAATTCAACTTAGGACTTGAAAAGTGTCGATTTGTTTTAGATAAAGTGATCAAGAATCCCGCTATTGCATATTATAACTGTATGTTGTTGTGCGGCTTGAATATGTTATCAATTCCAAGTGTCGAATCTCGGAGTTGATGTGAAAGTATGAACAGTATTTTACTAAAAATAAAACAATTCTTAACAACACTTATTTAAACTGCATTTCTTGAATGTCACCTAACTTCGCAATTATATTGAATATTGATATTCATGATAAATTAAATTTTACAAAGTCGAATGTTCAATATCCTACATATGGGAATATTGATTGAAGAAGTAAAAACGCTTTATTAGCATTGTAATGGGAACATATTTGCTGGCTACTACTTCCTATCCTGGTGATTGATTAATCCCTGCCAATTAAAAGCTTTCCAGAGTTCTTTGTGCAACTCGCACCTCGATATTGCAACTCAAATACATATTTATATTTAAATAGGATCTGCAAATATTGATTAATATGTCTACTTGTGCAACACATAACAATTTCATAGTTCACCTAATGTGTATAATGACCCAAATACCATTTGTATTTATTTAAACAAGACATATAATAAATTACATTTGGAATTTGTTTATAGCATCCTATAATTTCACAAAATACAATTTAAATACTGTGCGATTTACTAATCCTGTTGTTGTAACAAGCAAGTATTCATTGTAAGTCGCAAAATGACAAATATTTACATTGGATATTTTAACTTTAACTTGAAGAGCTGATGGCTCCGAGTAGGGTATTTAAGAAATGCACAGACAAGGAAATACACTCACATACTCCCACACTCACGCACACACATACTGGCATAACTACTTATACAACTACAGCAGCAGTGAACATACTAAGCTAATATTTTCCTAATAATGTTGACAAAGTTGTATGTTAGTAGAACGACACATATATAGATACGACAACGCATACACTAGCATCCTATGAACATTTACAATCTTATCTGTATTAAGAGTACGCAAAGAAATAGATGTCAGTGTGCATGTGTGCGTGTGTGGAAACCAATACATACTTAAAATAATGTTAAGTATGGATAAAAGTTAATGTAATTTTGTTTGAACGTTTTAAATGACAATGTCATCTAAAAAGCAAACTCACACACACACATAACGCTACACTCGACACATAGAAATGTGTGTGCATGTATGTTTGTATAACAACACAAACACTTGTTTACCAAAAATACTTGTACACATACTCATATGTACTCTTGTTGATATTCGTTGTTATCCTTATAGTACGTACAGTACCTGCTACATAAATTATGAACTCTGGAGAAAGTTTTAATTGTTCAGGTTAGTGTCGAAATAGAAGGCTGTGTATACAAAAAGTACTTCAAAATTTCAATACTATCTTTTTGTTTTGGGTAACTCCAGCAACATTTTGTACAACCTGTTGCCAACATCACATGTTGCGGAACAACTTCCTTCCTAATGACCTTCCATTCCATAACTGATGCCACGGAACACAAAATAAATTAATCAGAAAATATTATCAGCAGCTGATATGGTGTTCGTCAGAAGAAATTGTTAGTTTGTCAGAAGAAATTATTAGTTTAACCGCAATATCTACAATATCTACCAATATTCTAGCAAAAACTCAAAAACGGAACTAATGGACATGGTTCAGGGCCCCCCTTCTGTAAAGACAAGGACGGAAATCTCATCGCTGTTGTGCAGTGCATGTTGGGAATATGGAGATATCACTTCTCCGCGCTACTGGTACCTGAGATATCAAATCGATCACAACATGGACGACGACGTCGATTTGCCCCCTCCTAACCAAGACAGAGCCACAGGAGCCGATGGAAATTTGGTTATGCCCGGCGATTGGAGTCTCAGTCTACTATGCCCCATATTTATAAAAGGTGACCCGAGTCTCTGTGCCAACTACCGTGGAATAAGCCATTTATTCATATCATATAAGGTTCTTTCGTATCAAGCATAATGTGCGAAAGACTAAAACCAATTATCGCTGACCTGATTGGACCATACCAGTGTGCATTTAGGCCTGGAAAATCGACAGCTGACCAGATTTTCACGCTACGCCAAATCCTGGAGAAGACCCATGAGAAACAAATCGACACCTATCCTATTTGTGGACTATAAAGCGGCCTTCGATAGCGCGATGCCGGAGAAATTCTACGAAGCAATGTCTGAGCTTGGTATTCCTGCAAAACTCATACGCCTTTGCAGGAAAACCAAATCCGCAGTGAAAGTTGGTAAGGATCTTACCGAACCTTTCGAAACTAAGCGAGGCCTCAGGCACGGCGACACCCTATCGTGCGATCTCTTTACCATCTTAATGGAGATCATAATGAGAAAAGCTGCTGTCAACATGAATAAAACCATCAGCAGCAAAAGTCACATGCTGCTCGCGTATGCTGATGATGTAGATATCATTGGGCGCACAATTAGGGAAGTTACTGCGGTAAGCAAAAGTGGGTCTGACGGTAAATGAGGACAAGACAAAATTAATTGTTTCAACGAACAGGGCCTCCACGCGATTAGACCAAAGCGTGAACGTTGATAACCGTTATAACTTCGAGGTAGTGGACGAATTTATATACCCAGGATCTGCCGTGAACAAAAACAACAACGTCAGCCTTGAGATCAAGCGGAGAATTGTGCTTGCGAATAGATGTTATTTTGGGCTAAGCAAGCACTTTACAGATAAAAACCTCTCTCGAGTAACAAAAGTCTAGCTGTACCAGACTCTCATTCAACCTGTCTTGCTTTATGGCGCAGAATCCTGGGTCTTATCGCAAGTAGACGAAATATCTGTAGGAGTCGTCGAGAGGAAAATACTCCGAAAAATTTATGGCCCTATAGTGCACAACGGCGAGTATCGGCGACGCATTAACCATGATCTGTTTGAACTTTATCCTGACATTGACATAGTTAAGCGGATCAAGATAACGCGTTTCGAAAACGAACACACTTTTGTGTCTGAAATGGATCCCTGTGGCTCTGATCGCAGGCCTTTGTTCAAACGATGCCGAATTTGTTGTGCACGATGCCGAAATGCTGTTGGCGGGCTTTTGGCGACACAATCATTTACAGTATCAATGTTTTCGAGAGACCAGCCGGCTCGTCGGCGCGCAGAAGATTTGCTGCCCATAATTGACCTAGCTCCTTCAAATTGGTTGATCATTCTTGGAATTGTTCACTTATTAGTTGCACTTCTATAATCTAAAATTCCGCTAAGTTTGCGAGCAATATCGATTGTGTTATGAGCCGTGTAACATGGTGCTCCATCCTGCTGATACCAAAGATCATAAAAGTTCGTATCTTTCATTTGTGCCCATAAAATGTCCGTAGCGCTCGCCACTGACTGAAATTACGTTTCCAGTAGAGTTTTCGAAAAATTATGGGCCAATAAAACGACCACTCCCAAATCCACACTAAAATATCATAATCTGTTTATGCATTGGCTTCTCGACAATGACGTATGCATTTTCTGATCCCCATATTCGGCAATTTTTTTTGTTGACATACCCGCCGAGAAATAGAATATAGAATTTGGAATTTAGAAATATATATAGAATTTAGAAATAGAATTTTTTGGCCTAATTCGATGTTCGATTGGAGTTTCAGTAAGGTCCATACTGAGAAGCCGTAATGAAGTGGATGATCGCTTACCTTCAAGTGCTCAGTCAGTTGGACCTTGTAAGCAAATAATCTGAAATCTTTGCGAAAATGCTCATCATGCTTGTACATGAAATACAGAGTTCTTGAGATCGATGAAGAGTTGATGTTATTATATTGAGTGGCGCATTTTTGGCCACAGTATCCACATTATCTCGTCGATAAGCACGGTACGACGACGGTGACTATGAGTGTTGACCATTAGCAAGCCAATCTCACCAACTTTGTGCACGAAATTGCGTGGAGCACGGCCGGTGGGTGCTTCATTTCGGTCAAAACTTCTTTTCAACAAACGCACAGTTTGGGAAACTCACTTTGGAAATAAGTTTGCAGCATTTCCCAACGTTGCTTAAGTGTAAAGCAACTCAGTTTGTTCCACATAGGTATGATATTGACTGATAGTCAATATTTCGAAAAGAATAAGTCTACCAGTGTCAAAATAACTTATGATTTAAAACCATACCTGCATTTGAGCGACATGCTGAAAAAAACATGTTTGCAAGCACTGTTTTCTTGAATTGAGAATCTGCTTCTTTTTTGATCCTTCGTTGTCTGTCACGTTTTTGTTGTCACCAGTGTTTAACAAACAAAACCATATTTGGGTCACAAAAGTATATATTATCATGTAATAATCATTGTGTCTCCAATATGAAATATTGAATAGCAAACACAGTGTGTTTGGACACAAGTACACTATATTTTCGACAAGCTACAAACACGTTATAACAATATCAAAAGACAGGGTTTTCAGTGTGCACCCGTTATAATGTAATAATAGTATGTAGAATAATTTCAGGCGAAAAAATCTCATTTTGTAAAATTTCTTAACATTCAAATGTAGAGGTCGCTCAAGAGAACACTTTTGCAGTATATGCAAAACTTTTGTATTTTTTTTAATAAATTTAAAATAATACGAACAATTCTCAGTTACAGAAATGTCTAAAACGAAAGCAGAACATAATTAAATGAATAATTTTTTTCAATACCTCTGGAATTCGAAACCATAACCTCCATTATCACCCGATTTGTGGACGGACATGCTACCATCGTGCCAACTGATATATGTTCTATTTTTGCTAAAAGTAACTTGTTGATTTCGTGACAATTTCGAACAACTATAATCAATGGTAGAACATGAATTACAAAAGAGTGGTTTAGAATATAAGAAGATCCACAACTGTTTCTTTGCAATCGAATATTTTGCTGGGTATAAAAAGATCTAAATAAAGTGCTGTGGACATGAATGCATGGAATCAATGGCTTATCCAGCTGAAGCTGTGAGACTAAATGAGACTAAGGTTTAAGAAACTTTAATTGGTTAAACCTACTTGGGACAGTGTATCATGTAAAGCGATACATTCGATATCTATTACTGCGAATAATAAAAAACATTTGTTTTACATTTCTTTTAATCAATCATAATTTGTATTTCATTTTCTTAATACGTAATTAAAATTCAATTGTGTTACAATTCACTGTTCCTAATACTTTGGACGTGTACTGTATATATATATGTGTGTATAAGTTGTGTTGGTAAGATCCTTGAGTAATATTTATGACCATTATTTTTGATTATAACTGCCAGCAATCCTTGTTTGCTGTTGATGATTACTGTTGTTGCTGCTGCTGTTGCTGCTTCCGCTTCTCATATGTGTCTTGCCACTGTTGCTGCTGACCATAAAGCGAACGACTCTTACTCAAGGAACATTTTGTGTGCAAGTGTGTTTGTAAATAACAACGGATTTTCGTGAGAGCCTTGCAAGGTCTATAAATGAACGCCAGTAAGAAGTGGCACAAAGCATTTCAAATTGAACAAAATCCATATGAAAATCGTATAGGGGTTTTAAATGTTCTCTGTTCTTTTCTTGATTTGGTCTCTTGCTATATGTCAGCAATATCTGTTGTTTTAAATTGTTGGAAAAAAAATACTGAAGGAAAACAACCAAGCTGCCTGCAATGTCTTTTAAAATAGGGTGTTGAATTTGGCTATAAAAATTCAAAAACCTACATGTATGAAATTTACAGGAGAGCTAGAAATTAAATATTTTCTTCCAACATTTTTTCCACAGCTTGGATATTGCTATTACTAAAAATAAATAAATAGTTTTCCATTACATCCTATGAAGGGATAGAGGAGAGCTTCTCAGAACCAGTGAGCTCTATGCTTTATAGTTTTACACTCAGTGATCGGGACCTATAGTTTTACACCGGCTTTGAATGGTATTTTGAGAAGCGTTTTCATGGCCAAGTAGTCGATAGTGTCGCCGTCATTAAGCAAAAGTGAGGTGGTCAGAGCAGTGATCAAACCCACGTTATCATGTACAAGAGTCGCGCACACTAACCATTGCACCACCGACGGCCACCATTGCTACTACTATTATCTTCTAAACAACTAGAAATTTTGGTATACCAGTGCGTGGGCATATGTATGATCCAATAGGCTTCTTGATTGTGCAATAATATAAATTTTTGCTAAATCCGCGACGATAAATTTAAATACAAATTGATAATGCGAAATTCAAATTATTATTTTAGAAATTCAAATTGGTGTTATGTCCACGCGGAAAAACGATCTCTGTAACATATTCTCCCAAATACATTATGCAGGAGCGATGTATATATTTGGAACACATTCCAAATATTCATATATTTTCCTGTCCCAAGCTCACGTATATTTAACTGCAAACATTGAAATATTAACTTGCAAAGCTGTATACTTTTACCTGCAGCCGTATGCGTGTTTCGTCCTAAACATCCATATACTTATGTGACAGCATGCGTATGTTTCCCCCCAAATCTCCTTGTAAAGGGTGTCTCAGTAAGTATGCACTTTTTCATTCTAAAATAAAGTCACGAATTTTTTGAGAATTCTAAAGAAGACATGTTCCGATGAAGTATGGAATAAAAAATATCCGTCAAAAGACCCCCGCGTTACTCTTTTATGAAATTTTCTATGACTTTTTCACAGAGATGTGATTGTACCTTACCATTGACACGTTGGATGTCGGATTTGAGCTTAGGAATTGTTTCTGGTTTATTCGCATAAACCCGAGATTTCACAAAACCCCAAAGACAGAAACCGTACGGCGTTAAATCGCATGATCTTAGTGGCCAGTTACATCAGAATATCTTGATATAATGTGTTATGGAAATCTAAATCGATTGTTTCGTGCGCAGTGTGGCAGGTGGCATCGTCTTGTGGATTGTCAGAGCCCAAAATTCGACAATTTTGTATATTCACGAAGCCATTTAGATGGAAATGCGCTTCACGGGAGAAGAATACTTTTTTTATTTGAAAAATTTACATTGATTTCACTTTGCTCCATACCCATTGTGCGAATTGCGGGCGCTTTCCATAGTTACCTGGTTTGAGCTTCTGAGTAAGCAGACTTTTCTACGAATGAAGGTGGAGGTCGTTTGTCGATGCGTAGTGCTTCGTGAAATTTGAAGTTGTTGAAAACGATGCCGAATTGATGTTTTCGGTGTCACTCTCGTTTATTGCAGCAATGTTTTCAAGAGACCGACCGGTACGTTGACGCACAGGAGTCTTACTGTCGATAACCGATCGAGTTGCTTCAAATTTGTTGACCACTCTTCGAATGGTTCGCACTTTCTCGACTGAAAATTCTTCGAAGTTTGTGAGCGGTCTCAGCATAACTTTCCATATTGTTGTGATAAGTTTTCACAATTATATCGCGTTGTTCTTTCATAAAGCGCTCCATTTTTAATAATCAGAGTAAACATGTGTGACGGCTGTCAAATTTCAGAGTTGCCACTTGCACAAAAACTCCGTCATTAACTCAAGAATAGCTGATTCATGAGTGGTAATTAAGGAAATATATTTGTTCATCCAATTAAACATTTAGTTAATTTGGTTCGCGTGGAATTACAACTTATTTAAATTAAAAAATTAATCAAATATTCACTTCATTTTGCCATATAATTTAATTGCAAGAATTAAAAAATTAATTGAATTTTAAACAACAACACAATTTTGATTTATTTATGTATTTAGAGTTGCCATTTGTAAACAAATTTGAAAACAGTTTTGTATTTAGCCAACTTGTTGTAAATCTTTCACCGTTTTCCTGTGATGTAGTAACCCTAATCAAATTGAAAAATATAACCAACTAAATACCGCCGTAGACTATCAGAGAAATCATTGGATATGTCCAACTTTTCATTTGATGAGAGCGGTTTAAATAGTGCATACTTGAGGCTAAAGATTTGCCGAGAAAATTTTCACAGATCTGATAGATTTCTCTAATTTTTTTAGATTTTGCTCAAAAAATGATTCGATCAAAATTCCATTTTGAATGAAATGAACAAAATAAATGAGAACGATATTGACACCTTTAATTTTCCCACTATTTTCGAATGTTTAATCTTCCTATTTTATATCTGTCGTATGTTCTTTGTCAGTTTTCTGACAATCTTATTGAATTCTTCAAACTGATAGCTTAAATATCAAGCAGAGGAATAGTATGATTTCTTTGAAATGGAAATTTTGCGTTCAGAAAGGGGAAAGCTCATTATAACCATGTATAGTGTCAGTGAGAAATCGAGAGAATACAAATTCTTTTTGGTTCTCATGCTTAGTGTTTCTATAAAATATTTGTTTTATTCAACAAAAACATTGTTCAATTTTCAATTTGTGATCAAACAATGGCTTAATTGAAAATAAATCAGTTATTATTTTCTGTTTAAAAAAAAATGACTTCCCATTACATACAGTGAGGGTATTTGGAAGAGCTTCTCACAACCAGTGACCAGTGAGCTGTGCGCTCACGGTTCCGAACGATGTTTTTTGAGAACCTTTTTCGTGGCGAAATACTCGATAGTATCGCCGTCACTATGCGAGGTGACCGCCGCCGAAAGATATTTAAGGTGGTCAGAGCAGTTACCGAACCTAGGATCTCATGTACAAGAGGCGCACTCTAACCATGGCACCACCGCCGACCACTGTGTAAGCCATGCCAAATATTTTTATTCTTCGTATATTCCATTTCAGATGCGAGTGTAATAATATAATAAGATTGAGATTTATTCCTCTTTGAAATCAAAATTTTTCAATGAAGTTTCGTCATTCCCATTAACTATCCTTTCACTCTGTGGACAATAATTTCGAACACCATTGTATGTGTAAATGCTTGAGTGTCGGTTGGCTGTTTGGTTAAATGAAGTTCCTTATTCCGATGGGGGCTTTACGAAAATGACTTTTTTGATTGCGTAATTTTTACGACATGAAATTGATAACGAGATTTTGCAGTTGTAAAAAAATCATCAACCAGAATAGATTCAAATGGTAAAGAATTTAAAACAGAAACCTTTTTCAATCTTTCACACGCCCCCTTCTTCTTATACTCGTACACAAAATCTGATGAAAAGAGTGGGGGTACAATCGCTTACTATGTTTTATTCACAACAACAACTAAACCCTATTCGGCTTAAAAGTGTGGGAAACTAGCAAAATCAAATCGCTTAAATTTAAACCAAATCTAGCTAGGAACCCCCCCCCCCCTCCAATTCGCACTGTTTTAACATACTCACACATACATAAGCATTACATATTTGCCCTGTTACAGAATATATGTATGTACATATGTAAGTAAACTTTTTAGTGCTTTAACATGTGAGAGAGTATTTGTAAACACATACACATACTTATACATTTGACAGTTTGTGTGTGTGCGAGAGTTTGTTATGTTTTCAATTGTTATTAGTTTTATGTCCTTCGTTGGAATGAAAAGTAATTGGATTTGTTGATGGTTTTGGATGGCTTTGTTAACTCAAAAGACCATGAATTGTTTGGTTGTTATTTTACTTTATTCTAGTTTATTTTTTTAGTTCAAGTCTATCATCTCCACCCCGTCCTTATTGGGCTTTTGCTTCTCTTTCTTCCTCTTCATCATCGACATCATGCTGCTTAGATCAATACCCATAGAACATGTCATACTTGTACAGTTGGTTGTGGCAGTACAAGTGTATGGTTCATTGGTTGGTTAGTTAAGTGCATGAGATGAGTTTGGTTGGTTACATTAAGGAGCAAATGTGTTTGTATTTTTCTTCCCATGCTCTCGAATCGGGATAATGTTATGACGCTCATTATGTTGTTTTACACCTACACACGGGAAAATCTGTCTTCTTCTTGTTGTTTGGATGCTAATATAAGGTGTTTGTAGCTTGTCGCAAATACAGTATACTTGTGTGCAAACACATTGTGTTTGCTATTCGATATGACATATTGGAGACACAATGATTAATAAGTCATAACATATGTATTTGTGACACAAATTTGGATTTGTTTGTTGAAAATTACTGAACACAAAACGTGACAGACAACAAAGAAATAAAAAAGGAGCAGATATTCAATTCATGAATGCACTGCTTGCATACATGTATGCTGAAAAATAACGGCCCCGGCAACATATTGCAAGAACCATGTACATGTTTGTAAGCATTGTTTTCGTTAATTGACTATCTGCAGGTTTTTGCTTCTTTATTGTCTGTCACGTTTTTGTGTTCAGCAATTTTCAACAAACAAATCCACATTTGTGTCACAAATACATACATCATAACTTATTAATCCTTGTGTCCCAAACATGTTATATTGAATAGCAAGCACAATGTGTTTCGACACAAGCATACTATGTTTGCGATAAACTAAAAAGTCGATATATGTGCTCCCAAACACCAAAAACAAAAATAAACATTTTTGAACGTGTGTCTATGATTCCTGTAATATGTTGCTGGGGTCGTTTTTTCAACGTATATAATGCTTTCTTGCACCAGAAAGGAAATTTCTAAAATTTGTCAATCCAAAATCTATATTCTTTTCTCCCGGATTATGCTAAATTTTTTAGTATATGATTCCTTTCATTTTGATTTGTTTAATTGATTTTTTTGTTTGATAAATAATATTTAATTTTAGTTTTAAATTATGTTTATTTTTTAGTTTGGTGTAATGTACTAATAAAGTCAAGTCAATATTATCCTCCAGTGTATGTATTTGTTAGGGATAAGACTTTTTTTGTTGTACATGGTCGCACGTTATGGGAAAGGCAGGAAAAATAAATAAAAAAGAATTCTTGGTTTAATTGATGCCATAATCTTTCCAGTGCAATCAACCATAGTTTTGATTTGGTATTTTAGCACTTTCTATAATGTTTTTCAATCTTCTATGAAAAGTTGCAATTTTTACGTAATTTCGAAAATTTTCTCGGAGTTGATTAAGCTGAATTCAATTATTTTGTGGTAAAAGGTTTAAAAAATTACAATTATTCTAAGAATTCCAAATCGGAGTTTGAAAAAATTTAGTTTTTGAAAACAGTGAAATTTCAAGATTTTCAGTTAAATATAATGCATTTAGATGACCAAGATGACCATTATAACTACACCACTCTTTTAGCTGAAGTCTGTACGTTTTCAGTGAGGTATAATACGTCCGACTTTCTTAACGATTTTATGCTGCGATGATGGCTCAAATTAGGGTACCTCGAGGAAAATCGTCAAGATTCTCTAATCTGGTTGTCAGAGTATTAATGAGTAAAAATATGAGTGAGAAACATAACTCATTTCATCCAACTTGTTGAAAGTATATCCAATAACCGGTTTTAGGAAGCGGTTATAAGACCAGGTTTTAAAAACCCTGCAATGCAATGCAATGCAATTCAATTCAATTCAATTCAATTCAATTCAATTCAATTCAATTCAATTCAATTCAATTCAATTCAATTCAATTCAATTCAATTCAATTCAATTCAATTCAATTCAATTCAATTCAATTCAATTCAATTCAATTCAATTCAATTCAATTCAATTCAATTCAATTCAATTCAATTCAATTCAATTCAATTCAATTCAATTCAATTCAATTCAATTCAATTCAATTCAATTCAATTCAATTCAATTCAATTCAATTCAATTCAATTCAATTCAATTCAATTCAATTCAATTCAATTCAATTCAATTCAATTCAATTCAATTCAATTCAATTCAATTCAATTCAATTCAATTCAATTCAATTCAATTCAATTCAATTCAATTCAATTCAATTCAATTCAATTCAATTCAATTCAATTCAATTCAATTCAATTCAATTCAATTCAATTCAATTCAATTCAATTCAATTCAATTCAATTCAATTCAATTCAATTCAATTCAATTCAATTCAATTCAATTCAATTCAATTCAATTCAATTCAATTCAATTCAATTCAATTCAATTCAATTCAATTCAATTCAATTCAATTCAATTCAATTCAATTCAATTCAATTCAATTCAATTCAATTCAATTCAATTCAATTCAATTCAATTCAATTCAATTCAATTCAATTCAATTCAATTCAATTCAATTCAATTCAATTCAATTCAATTCAATTCAATTCAATTCAATTCAATTCAATTCAATTCAATTCAATTCAATTCAATTCAATTCAATTCAATTCAATTCAATTCAATTCAATTCAATTCAATTCAATTCAATTCAATTCAATTCAATTCAATTCAATTCAATTCAATTCAATTCAATTCAATTCAATTCAATTCAATTCAATTCAATTCAATTCAATTCAATTCAATTCAATTCAATTCAATTCAATTCAATTCAATTCAATTCAATTCAATTCAATTCAATTCAATTCAATTCAATTCAATTCAATTCAATTCAATTCAATTCAATTCAATTCAATTCAATTCAATTCAATTCAATTCAATTCAATTCAATTCAATTCAATTCAATTCAATTCAATTCAATTCAATTCAATTCAATTCAATTCAATTCAATTCAATTCAATTCAATTCAATTCAATTCAATTCAATTCAATTCAATTCAATTCAATTCAATTCAATTCAATTCAATTCAATTCAATTCAATTCAATTCAATTCAATTCAATTCAATTCAATTCAATTCAATTCAATTCAATTCAATTCAATTCAATTCAATTCAATTCAATTCAATTCAATTCAATTCAATTCAATTCAATTCAATTCAATTCAATTCAATTCAATTCAATTCAATTCAATTCAATTCAATTCAATTCAATTCAATTCAATTCAATTCAATTCAATTCAATTCAATTCAATTCAATTCAATTCAATTCAATTCAATTCAATTCAATTCAATTCAATTCAATTCAATTCAATTCAATTCAATTCAATTCAATTCAATTCAATTCAATTCAATTCAATTCAATTCAATTCAATTCAATTCAATTCAATTCAATTCAATTCAATTCAATTCAATTCAATTCAATTCAATTCAATTCAATTCAATTCAATTCAATTCAATTCAATTCAATTCAATTCAATTCAATTCAATTCAATTCAATTCAATTCAATTCAATTCAATTCAATTCAATTCAATTCAATTCAATTCAATTCAATTCAATTCAATTCAATTCAATTCAATTCAATTCAATTCAATTCAATTCAATTCAATTCAATTCAATTCAATTCAATTCAATTCAATTCAATTCAATTCAGTTCAATTCAATTCAATTCAATTCAATTCAATTCAATTCAATTCAATTCAATTCAATTCAATTCAATTCAATTCAATTCAATTCAATGCAATTCAATTCAATTCAATTCAATTCAATTCAATTCAATTCAATTCAATTCAATTCAATTCAATTCAATTCAATTCAATTCAATTCAATTCAATTCAATTCAATTCAATTCAATTCAATTCAATTCAATTCAATTCAATTCAATTCAATTCAATTCAATTCAATTCAATTCAATTCAATTCAATTCAATTCAATTCAATTCAATTCAATTCAATTCAATTCAATTCAATTCAATTCAATTCAATTCAATTCAATTCAATTCAATTCAATTCAATTCAATTCAATTCAATTCAATTCAATTCAATTCAATGCAATGCAATGCAATGCAATTCAATTCAATTCAATTCAATTCAATTCAATTCAATTCAATTCAATTCAATTCAATTCAATTCAATTCAATTCAATTCAATTCAATTTAATTCAATGCAATTCAATTCAATTCAATTCAATTCAATTCAATGCAATGCAATGCAACGCAATGCAATGCAATGCAATGCAATGCAATGCAATGCATTGCAATGTAATTCAATTCAATTCAATTCAATTCAATACAATTCAGTTCAGTGCAATTCAATTCCATTCAATTCAATACAATTCAATTCAGTTCAATGTAATTCAATTCCATTCAATCCAAAACAATTCAATTCAGTTCAGTGTAATTCAATTCACTGCATTTCCATCAATTTTGTCCGACTTGATTCAATCCCATCTAGTCTATCTAACTCTAATTCAGTACAATTGTTTTTATCTTCTTAATTGAATTGAACTGATTTGAATTGGTTTGATTGGAATTGAATAATTTTATTGGTGTTTCAATCCCAAAATATCACAGCTGTATTTAAATTTAACAATAACGTTTAATTTTTAAATTAAAATGTAGATCATAGTCCAAATAGCAATGCCTGTTTAATGTAAAACTGACAAGTTTAATTTGAAAAACATTTTCGACTTTTTAGAAATTTCGCAATTTTCAAGAATGATTATCTTAAAAAGTGTAAAAAATTAATTGATGTACTAATTTAAATTATTGAATTGTTTTTCGAATGGAAAATCTTATTACTATTATATTTAATTCCAAAAAATTAATATATGAAAATAATATCTTTTTTTGTTTAATTATTAAAAGTTTGTAACGACTTTTGAGAAGGTTTTTTAAACTCCCGACACACGGTTAAATGCACGAAAACCAGATAACTGGGGTTTTCCGGTTTCGGGTTGGAGCACTCTGTTTCCCACTCATATTATTGATAAATTTAATTTTTTTCAAGCTCAGAGTTGGAATCCTTAGAGGTGATGGAACATTTCTAAACCTTTCACGATTTAATACCTGGGTTGAGCTTAATCAATTCCCGGAAAATGTTCGGGAGTTAAATAAATATTGAACATTTTCTAACATTGGAAAAAGTGCAAAAATTCCAAAATGCGAAAGCTTTGATCGATTTCACAGGTTTTGCCACCAAATTAACCAAGAATACTTGTTTATTTATTTTTGTAGCATATCTTATAACGTATTCATGCTGCAACCTCTGTCTTTTTTGTTGGTTAGATACAAATATAACATGATTGTAGCTTGTCGCAAATATAATGTACTTGTGTCCAAACACATTATGTGTACTATACAATATTACATCTTGGAGACACAATAATTACTATGTTATTGTATATGCTTTTTTGAGCCAAATAAGGCTTTGTTGGTTGAAAATTGCTGTAAACAAAAACGTGAAAGACAAAAAGGAACAAAAAAACCAGCATATATGCAATTCATGTAAACAATGCTTGCACATAAGTATATGGATATTCCAAACATATACATTGTTCCTGAAAAATAAATTTTTAATTCTAAAAATTATGTGTTTGATTTCAGTATCGGCTCGAAGTCATGGAAATAAAAACAAAACAATATTGTATGTTTTTCTCTTTATCAGAATTTCGTTTTATTTGTGTCCAATATTTTGACCAATTTCATTGATCGGTTTCGAAAAAAATTCAAAAAAAGTCATATCCCTAGTAGACATTATATACAAGTATTTCTATTGGTTACAATTCAATAGAAATCCCCCAACAAATGTTCATTATATTTGTAAGGACACACAAACAAACACACACACACACACACACAAGATATGAGTGTGTTTTCTTTGTGGCAAACAACTCACATATGTAGTGGGAATAAGGATGGATCATCATCCCGAGATTATTTCACAATTGTAAAATGTTATTTATTTTCCACTTGATAACAATTATCTTTGAAACTTTGAAATTTTCTGTAGCCTGTGTCTAGTACAGTAATAATCCTATTATGCCGATGTGTTCAATTAAATATTCCGGAATGTTGAAAATTGTCCTATGAAACTTGTAATTGTTGATATATTTTTTTTAAAACACAGGGATAAAATGCCTGCAATATTCACAATATGACTGTTGCACAATTGGCGATCTGTTGCAAACAAATTGTGCAGCGAAATTCTGGTTCGAAATATGTGATTTTTATTTTTTGAGAAATTATGTTTTGTTTATAATGTCCAACACACGATACTTTTTTCAGATATTGGTAATTCGGTTCCATATAACTCGTGATCACAGGTTATGCAAAGCGTAAACGTCTCTGATAAATTCCAGTACGGGTTCCAGCTCCGTCCCCGCCATGCATTTCTTTCGATGACAGTTACCGTGCTCTGTAACAGCGATGCTATCGAGCTACAGGTTACGACGAAGCCTTCCAAATCAGCACTGTTTAAAGTCAGTGGCAAACTGAAGGCTTTAGCCGGGAGTCTAAATCATAATCAGAAAATTAAATTCACTTCGTGAAAAATAATGGATACTAAATTTGTTTAACTTTCCAGCAAATCAGATATGGTGATGAACAACTAAAACCGATATAATCGATCCAATTAAAAATAATTAGTAATTACAGGGCTGACATTGCAAGTGAATATCCGTAAATCGTGGTCCTTACAAAGTTCGCGGGAGCCATCAGAAAATTGGGGTTGTTTATATTTTCTTTTGCGACTTTGTATGTTGACTGCCAATATATACGGTGGCGGGACACGAACCCAGTTCACCGGGATTTGTATTTTACCTACTGGCATGGTATTTGATTGCAGCTGCCCATTTTGGATCAGATTCTGACCAGGATGCAATACGTCGAACCCGGATTTTCTTCAGGCTGCTCATCGGAAAGCCTTGACTTCAGCCGCTAATAAAAAAATAGTCTACCGTTGCCACACGCTGAAAAAAACGGCGTCTGTAACATATTCTCCCAATATATTCTGCAGGAACCATGTATATGTTTGCAACACACTTCAAACACTCATATGTTTGCAGGTCCCAAACTCACTTGTATCTAAATGCAAGCCGTAGCATGTTTACTGACAAACACGTATGCTTTTATGTTGAAGCAGATGCGTAGTTCATCCCAAACATATATACACTGACATGGAAGCACTCGAGTATTTTCTCCCAAACCTCCAAATACTTATGTGGAAATATGTGCGTGTTTCCTCCCAAACATAATACTATATAGAAACTAATTATTCTTTGATTTCAATATATATGTATTGTTTATTATTCTTAATTGTATCCATATAAATCCACGTTTATAAATAATTAATAAAAAATTTAAAAGATTTAAAACGACCCTTTTTACAATTACTTGCATTGTTTTTGTTTTTTTTTATGAAATGAGAATCGACTGGTCTTTTACTTCTCCTTACTTTGTTGTCTCTCACGTTTTTGTTTTCAGAAGGTTTCAACTATTCGTTGGTACACAAACAATATACTACATAGAAGCCAATCGTGGATTTACTACTTGTGGTTTTGCTTATTAAATAATTCACAAATGGTCCCCCGTTCCAATTTCCCAAGCAACGTCACAAACCATTTAGCTGTCCGCACCTTTGTTTATTCTTATTCCCTTATCAAGCGCTTTTGATATCCTCTGTCCGATGAACCATTGACGACTGAATACAGGAAACTAAAACGCAATACATCAGTCTAAATAAAAAACACTGACTTTATCTGTAATTTTCGCGCACATTCAGGAATATTTATTAATCACTGACTGAGAGAATAATGCAAAACTACACTTACACTCTTACAAGATAGACTCTCTCGTTGTTCCTCTATTATTCTCTTGCTCTCCAGGGAGCATAAAAAGTGCAACAAACACAGCTGTATTTATATCACAAACACAGATATATTTGGGGTGCCAACACATATATTATAACATATTAATCATTGTGTCTCAAACATGTAATATTGAATAGCAAACACAATGTGTTTGGACACAAGTATATATGTGTTTGGACACAAGTATACACATATTATAACATATTAATCATTGTGTCTCAAACATGTAATATTGAATAGCAAACACAATGTGTTTGGACACAAGTATATTTCATTTGTGCAGGGAACCAACACGTGGAGGAAAAACTAATAGGCACATGATTGAGAACAGATGGCTGCTAATCTTTGACAAAAATTATACAGATTTAATTTCACTTAAAAATACCGATTTTGGAATGAGAAGTGGAGGAAGTCAAATTTTCCTATGAAAAAAAGAATCCATTTGGATGGACCTAATCACTCGGACAAATATTGGCGTTCCAAATTATGCGTCAATGGCGACATTTTGGCGGTGGCTCCCTTATGGTTTGGGCAGGTATGATTTATACAGGAACCACTCCAATATGTTTTGTTTCTATAAAAATGGACTCAAGTATTATATTCGATTGTTGGATGAAGTCATAGTAAGTTTTTGAGAGGAAATTTGTGTCCCAGATTTTTTGTTCCAGCAGGAGAACACGGAAAACTCGAAAGTTACTGGAATCCAGAAATATACCAACTCTCAATTGGCCTGTACTTAGGGTTAATCTTAATCCGAGAGAACATCTGACCTATTTTATTTACTCAATTTTTTTTTCACGTAGACGAACAACCAGGGGATAACCCCTATAAATGTAATGCATTGCATTGGACTTAGGAAGTGGGTATACGCGTAGAAGGCATGAGTGAATAGTGTTTGTTAATATTCGACTTAAACTTGCAGACATCGTAAGTAAAAGGGAATTCACTAGCCGGTAGCTTTTTTCTCTTACGTTCTTTTCGACCGCAGAACTAATTTTTTCCTGTACTGTGTAGTCCGATCCACTGGCCAAGTGACAATAAACGGATATGATTCTCTGGATAACCGTCTCGTACGGTTAAATAAAACAACCTCTGGAATGAGGCCATGTATCCCAAAGAAACACTTTCCATGAAAATATCGGTGGAATAACGATACACCGCTAAAATTTCGCCAATGCTCCAGGGACACAGGGAAAAGATTAGTTGGAAATCAATTCAGGCATTGGAAATTTCATGATAAAGTCTATATATTTTGATCAAAATTCGTAATTGTCAAACATCAGAATTATTTGTCGATGTTATTGATAGATTAAACATCGGCCTTACTAAATACAAGTTGCTATTACCAAATTTTAGTTGTTTTAACCAATTTGAGTATTTCAAAAACCTCATTCATCTGAAATGGAAGATACAACTAATCAAAAGTACAATATTAGAATTCGTGTTCATAATCATAATTTAGTTTTTGTTAGAAAAACACTAGTTACAAAGTTATGTATTCGTTTTTCACAAGAGGCTTTGTTGTTAAAGAGAAACTACGTATATTTGAATATTACAGGAGGACTTTACAGAAAAACTAATATTTTAAACAGAAAATGATAAACAAAGTTGTGAAAAAACAATAAAGTGTATACTTATAGATATCAGCCAGCGAAGAATACATATCATCATAAATTGAGGTGAAGTGAGACTTTTAAACATAATCGTTGAATATGACGCGACTATTGACGCCTTCACAAACACATGCAAACAATTGTTTGTATATTTTCGATCAAAACTGGGCACGAACTACGAACCCTGGTTATAAATAATAATAATTTTGTTTATATTTAAATGTAAAATACACAATTTTAATAAAAAATATTTTTTTCTACTTTTTTCTATAAAATTCATAATGGGTTAAAGCAACACCAAATGGTTGTGACAGCCATCAAATTCAAGTAATTACTTTAGTTGAGCATACCAATATATTATTTGGTACAACCGAATTAGTTTTTACAATTTTCGTTCATCCAACTAATAGGATTTTCACCACTACAGGATAATTTGATTGCTACAACTACATCTCGATTGACAGCTCACATTTATTTATGGTTGCTGTGACTTCAACTAAATATTTCAGTTCTTGCAACCAAAATTGAATTACAAATCAATTGATATGCACAACGTTTGTTGATACTAAACACAATTATTGGTAATCACAACTGAATAATGTGAACCGCCAAATTTTAGTTGGCTGTAAACATAGTTGTGACAACGAATCTCTTCTCAGTGTGTATCAACATCCACGCTCTCCCCTGTACACGGTCCAGAAGTTTACCATACTGGGCGCCAGATTAAGAATGTAGAGGATCCAAAAGTAGCAATTCAAGAAAAGTGAAAGATTATTGATCCTGCGCATATTCATTCGCTGATAAAACTCAATGCCAAGGTGCTTAGAAGAGGTTATCAGCAAGAATGGAGATCATACGTCTGGCTAAACTTTTGAAAATATTAAAGAAAATCTTTTGCATTTATAAATATTTCTTACTAGCCAATAGTTTTTTTTTTCTGAAAAGTATTTACTTTTGAAAGGATTAATAAAATTTAAAATGAAATCTTCGAAATTGCTCTCAACAGCCGGAAAAATACAGAAAATAGTGTTGCCTTTGTACAATAGTTGACATCGGAAATTGGAAATTTTGTTGATTTTGTTTCAAATTATTCGGCCCTGTTCTGTAAAAAAAAAAAAACAAACAATTCAGAACGAAATTATCCGTTTTGAATTCGAATGCAAATGCCTTGTGATTTTAAAAACAAGGAATTCAGAATAAAAATATCTCATGTTTTAGGAACATCAAAATTGTAGACTTTTTATTCTGAAAGAAAATGCTGATTTAAAATGATTCTGTATGCAGAACAGGGCCGATTGTTTTTGAAAATAGATTGAGATTTACAGAAAAATAATAAGTAAATAAGTACTTTAGGAAACTGTTGGACCCTAACTATCCATTTTAGTATTGATTACACCACTATATTTTGAATGGGAACTAAAAGGACGTATACAGTTGATGATATCGCATTCCTGCTTTTGAAGATCCTTAGTCAAACGCACTAGCTGTACATTATATTCCATTGTGTTGGTTATTCCGAAACAGAGAACTAAAGGGACCGTCTGGAAAATAACGGTTTCCCATTACATATCATGAAAGAACTGGGGAGAGCTTCTCACAACCAGCGAGCTGTGTGCGTTCTAGTTTTGCACTCATTGATTGGGACCAACAGTTTTACATCGGTTCCGAACGGTATTTTGAGAAGCTTTTCCATGGCTAAATAATCGATAGTGCCTCCGTCACTAAGCGAGGTGACCGCCGTCGAAAAAAATTTAAGATGGTCAGAGTATGGATGGAACCCACGTTCTCATGTACAAGAGCACCGCACACTACCAGTGGACCACCGACGGGCACAGTACATGTATTTATTCATGATATCTTAATATTTTTCCGACAATATCTGGCATGAAAATTACAAATTTTGGGTAGAACGTAGAAGAAAAGGTATATCTACAATGCGGTCTGAATTTTGTGGATTTGACTACATGTAATCATCATTTTTATCCAAAGGTGCTATAACATCTACATTTTATCGGAACGGATAATTTTTTTTAAACAAACCAACACTTAGGGGATGCAGTGCATTGTGTTGGCGATGGCAAATTGAGGTAGTGGAGGGTGGAAAGAGGGAGTAGTGTCTGTTGACATTTGCCTTGAATCTTTGTATGTCACAATTGGTGGGAAATACACTGGCCGGAAGTATATTCCACATAAGGACTGTACGGCTGAGGAACTAATTTTCTCTGTAGTGTGTAGTGCGGTCAGCCGGCCACTCGATAAAAAACGGATGAGAGTTCGTGCTTCGGTTAAATATCCTCACGTCTGGCATAAGTTGACGGATGTCCGAGGAACACATACCGTGGAAATATCGATAGAACAGCGACGCGCAACCCACATTTCGACGATGCTCAAGAGAGGCAATAGAGTTGGATACCCTACTGTCCCCTATCAACACCGTCGCTCTCCTCTGGACGCGGTCGAGAAGCTCCAAAGATGCCCTATTAGCACCTGCCCATATATGGGAGTTATATTTCATCTTTGGCCTGATGTAGGTGGTGCAGATATTGAGAAGGTGAGATGGAGTGAAGTATTTCTTGCTCCGCTTTAAAAAGCCCAGACACTTGAATGCATCTTTCGACACTTCAAATACATGTTTTGTCCAACGGACATCACATTGTATTTTCATGTCCAGAACATCAAGAGCGTCTGATTCATCAATATCCACACCGTCCATAGACAATGACGACACACCTGGGTTAGCAATCCGCTTATGCGACAACAAACAACACTGGGTCTTACCCGCATTAAAATCTACTCTATTCATTCGACCCTATTCAGCAATGGACACCAGATCTCGGCCGAGTGTTACATTCATCGTCCGGCGTTTGACTTCAATCTCTTGAACAGTTGGTCTACGGCCGCATGAATAAGAATGACAGAGATTACTGTCATCCGCAAAAGAGTAGATTGGATTCACAGTCTGACCCAGGAGATCTCTAATGAAAATAATAAAAAGAGAAGGAGAAAGAACAGAGCCCAGTGGTTCACCTGCAGTCAATTTATGCTCGTCGGATAAAATCCCATCTACAACAACTCGTATAGTGCGATCTCTGAGAAAACTCGATATAAATCGAGTGAAGTTATCACCGACACCAAAAGCAGCGAGCTTTGACAAGAGTGAATTGTGCCATATTCTGTCAAAGGCCTTGGAAATTTCAAGAGCCACTACCTTACTCTCACCAAGCCGGTGGATGGATCGACTCCACTGTTCCGAAAGGAACGCCATCAGGTCTCCAGTAGATCTCATTCAATAGAAGCTATACTGCCCATCATTAAGAACGTCATTGGACTCAAGATATTTCCCAGGATGGTGGTTAACAATGCTCTCCATAACCTTCGCGAGAGCAGAACAAATTGCAATTGGGCGGTAATTTGCAGGGTCACTTGCATCACCTTTTTTAGGGATTGGCTGGGAAGCGCCGGGAAGACTCCGGCACAGTATGCAACGTTGAAAAGGAAGCGCAGTGGACACGCCAGCGTCGAAGAGCACCTACCCAAGCCCAGTGTAGATATGCCACACGGCCCAAGGGATTTATTTACGACGAGATTCGCAAGAACCTTTTTAACTCCTCGAGGTTAGCTTTATCAACTGGTTCAGTGATTGTTATGTCATCTTTAAGAAGAGTTGGGATAGAGGAAAAACTATCCTTTATTCTTCTTGCAAATAACCAAAAGCTCTTACTTCCACTAGGGAAAGAGAGTACTTTAGCACGAATACGCTGTTCGTGAAGACACTTTTCGCGTCGAAGTACTTTGGCACACTTGGATCTTTCCTGTTTGCGTAGCAGTTCAGTATTAACGATTTTATTAGAACGCCAGTCTCTGAACGCGTACTCTTTGGATATTTGCCCCATAACTTATGCGGTTTTTAAAAATGCGTTTTAAAAGGCAAAACAGGAAAACTCATATTCTCAGCCTTTAACTATGCTTAGAAAAACTATATGAAAAAAGCTATGGAAATGTGTGTTCTTTGATGTGTGTTACTTTGAGTACCAAATCATCTCCACTACCTGTAACCACTACAAAGCGTCGTTACTCTACAATTTCCCTCGCAAATTCAAAATTCACTTGCAGGGTTTCTAAAGTATTTGAAGGGAAATCAGATTAGCATACGACAATTCAGTGCAACATTTCGAATCAGATTTTGTTCTAATTAAAGACTTGTTTACATGGAATCGTTGTGATCCCAGTGAGAAGTAAAATTGCGGAAGACGGAAGTCGTCAGGGGAAGAAGAAAATGTCCGTAAACGAATTGAAAAACATTTGTTAAAAGCAATCTGTTGATTGCACTGCGATGTGGTAAGACAAATCTCCAAGATGGGACAAACACAAATCATTTCTATCATTGTCAGTCATTTAGCAGCGTGTTTGATGGGTGACGGTAAATGGGTGTGTGTCAGTGTCAGTGTAGGTGTCGGTGTAACTGTTAGTGCGTGTTACTGTGTGTGTGCGTTAGTGTTGGCTGTTGCTGCTTGTGTTGTTGTTAAAAAGCATGTTGCTTGCTTGTTGTTTTGCCAGAGCTTAATTAGTGACGCACGTACATTCAAATTTGAAGAGGGCGTTGCAAGGATTTCTTTTCACTTGGGATTTTTTGCTGTCTCAACAAAATGTTTTAACAAATTCGCAAACACTCACACATATAAATACACATACACACACATCACTAATCCTAACACGCACTCTAAATACAGGCAGACAAATAGACCGACTATAGGTAGCATTCCCCTCTCGCTCTGTCTCTGATCTACTGAAGAAGACGAATGTTTCAAGTGTTTTTTTCCAGTTCGGTATGAAATGAAGGAAATAGATTAATTGGTGTCTTGTTAAAGTACGACAAATAACAACAAAAACTATAACATTAATACCAGGAGTAACAACAACCAAAAGCAGCAGCATAAATATCGTGCAGGAGCAGCATCAATGTGTTTCTTACTTATATTGGAACTATGACATTAGAATGACACGTGTTTCATCTCAAACAACACGACATCATATGCGATCTCTTCAACGTAGTAACGATATTTGGATAAGTAGAGGCTGCAGTAAAATGTCAATAAAGTTAAAAATGTATGCATATCTTTAATTAATATCTGTAGTCACAAACAATAACAGCCTAAGTCGATTCTACATTTTTCAAGGGAGAGCAGTTTAATATCTAATATCTTTACTGGATATCAGGAGCCAGAGTTTTTGTGATAACTTTGTTACAGAAAACAAGGAAACGAATTCTTTTACTTACTTCTTCACAAAAAAGAGTTGCTTATTTGAGTACGGTGACTTCTCAAAAAAAATTTTTAAATTTTGTCCTAACTCGAGTTAGGCTGTTATTGTTTGTGACCACAGATATAATGAAGAAATCGCATGTCGTCACCTCAGTATTGGAGTGATTTAAAGGACAAAAATCTAAAAACGTTTTAAGAATTTCATTCCTAAAATCAGATCCCTAAGAGAAGAAATGAAAAGACCAATAGAAAGATCTAAATTTTGAAGTAAGATGGCAGCCCTACCTGAAATTCCCACAAAATGTAGTTGTATCACTTCAATACTCAGATGACGATATAATATCGTGTTGTTTGAGACGTCGCACAGTGGTGCTGTTTGAGTTTTTTCATTGCAAAAATCAGATCTTTAGAATCGAATAAGATAACACAGTGCAACTCGAAAAATATAACCATATAGGGACACCACTACTTGATAAAGGATAGAAAAAACGACCCGTGTCTCCCAGTTTTGCCTAAAGTCATGCACTTTTTTTGTAGGGGTCCCCAAAGATTTGGGGCCTCGGTGTCATTTTTTGCAAAAAAGTGATAATTTTGTCAGGCTCATATCTTGCAAACCGTTAGGAATTTTGATTTACTCTCTGAGGGGAAGCTGTAGCTCCTGTCATACAGAACAACAATTGTGAACATAGAAAAAAACGTAATCTTCAGTATCAAAATCGCAAAAAACTTTAAAAAATTCATTTTTTTTACCTTTTTTCCACTGTTCAGGTCCATAGGTGGCAAACCGTTCAAAGTTCAAGAAAACAATCAACTACAAAAATGTACCCAAGGTCTCAATAAACAACTTTCTAGAACATATAAACTTCCTAGGAATGATTTTTAACACCGTTTAAGTAGGCAAATTCCCGAAAATTTTTTAATTTCATTTGTTTTTGCTTTACTTCAACATTCAGATACTATGATATCTATTACAAAAATAATAAAAACAAATATTCGTATTATGTTTATAATGTTGATGGTCCTGGACTTGCAAATCGCACACTCTTAAGTTGTGGATCCAAATCGTCCGAATCTGACTCTGATTCAGAACTTATGGTTTCCACAGGCACGTTGCTTCCAGACTGTCCTCCATCATCAGCTGTTTCTTCTTCAAATACTTCATTAACATCATGCAGGGTGATCTTGTGACTCCACCAACATACCTGAAATGAATTAGACAAGAAATCAAAAAAGGAATGCAAAACAAAGCATCAATAAATTTGATATTACCCCTGCAAACAATGCGTCGAGTTTTTTTTTGCCTTTGTGCCGTTTTTCCATGGGCATTGTGGTTTGTTGACACCGTTCTCCTTGCTCATCGGATTCGGTAGGGAGTTGTTTGATAAAATCGTCAAAATGAAAATGAAGAAAATGCAGCTTTAATGTTATCGATCTGCCGATTTTCTCAAAATAAGGCAGCATTTCTTTCACCCATTCTCTTGCTTCCGGTTCCGCGTCTCGATCCCCTCCCAAGACTCTGGTAAAGACAGAAAAGAAAACATTAACATAGTGTAAATAATACAATGAGGTGAACAAAAATACGTTTTAAATTTACTACAATACCTTTTTTAATTTTGTCATCGCTACGCTTTGGGAAAACGCTTTTCAAATAGTTGAATGCGTTTGGACCATTTACAACGGCCACTTCGATGAATTTTTTACCAAATTCGAATTTTATTGTTCAGCCCATGAAATTAGTGTTTTTTTTTTAAATTATTTTTTACATTTTCTGTAAAAATTCATCACAATTCGTAAGAGTGGGTATATCTAAGAAGACTAATCATTTCTAAACTATAATTATTTTCTAACTCTATTCATGACTTCACATGCCGCAGGGAAGGAATAAGTGGATCGAAAGATGCTGCCAACAGGTTGAAGAGGTTCTCATTTTGCCTCACCCTTGATGCTTTGAACGTGTTCTGTAATCTCTATTTTTTATACAATTTGTTAAGAGACTCCAGTGCTGCGTCAGAATGCTCTCCAATTGGCAAAGACTGGTATTCAATTATATCTTCGCCATTCGCCAATATTTTATGGACTGTCGGGGTCGACTTCTTCTCTGGATACATTTCCGCTAAAAGTGGTGCAATTTTCGATGCATATTCTCCATATTTTTTAGAATTAACATTTTCTTTCTAGTTTAAAATTTTCACGATCGTTCCCTATCGCTTCACGATTTGATGTTAATTCTAGTGATTCCAGTTATAGGCGCATCATTTTTAAAAAATCTCCTAGAAGTGTTTCCATCGTTTGAGTTTCCGTATGCGTACTTGGGACAGTCTACTTTTAGTCCAACTTGTTGACAAAAGCATCCTGTATTTTATTCTTTTTTATCTTTTCCTTATCCTTAATTGATGTATTTTCATCGAAGTTTTCCCGCTCTTCTTGTAGGGTATACGCCAATTTTAGCTGGAACTCCATACATCTTATCCTTGCGTGCAATGGTGACATTTCATATACGTTAATCTCCTCGTTTGTAGAATCGTTTAAATTACAGAAGTTCTTCTGATTCTTTTTGCAAATCGGGCGTGACAATGTTGAGGTTGTTCCTGTCAGTTCGTTTATGACTTTTCCGTCAACCACACTGAAAGAAAAACGCTTCGTCGCATGGATGAAACATTTTCGTTAATGTTTTTACGTTGTTATAGTGAAAATTGTCGTATATCCGACAATTTGGTAGTCGCTGCAACGAAAAATTTCATACGTGACTTCTTTGACAATTTTTCATTTCGTTACTGCACCAACTTACTTGTTGTTCCTGAAACACTTTTATTTAATTTGAAGTTTGTAGAAAAATGAGTTGAAAATTAAATAAAAGGGCATGAATTTTAATCTACTGCTATTTGGTTTATCTCTCACTTTTTTTAGTTTATATTTATTACTTTTTTATTTTGGAGGTTGATTAACATTTTTAGTTGACGAAACAATTTCGTTATTGCAGTCCAAAAAAGTGAGCGAGCGTAAAAAAGGCAAGCAAGAGAAAATGGTGAGCATGAGTGGTGGGCCACGTACACATCTTAAATCAGCTCCATTGCAACAATCGATAGTGGTAGACATATTTCTCCGCCGGAATAATTTAAATAAATTTGTTAGAACAGACTGTTATACTTAGTAATTATCTTTTATTGTGAAATCTAAATTGTGTGAATTTATGTGTTTGTTGTGATCGTTTGTGTAACTTCGAAATCTATAAATCAAATAGATAAATAAACAGAATGCAAGGAGCAACACGACAGCAAAGAAACTGATGCATCGATAGCAGAAAAACTACCCCGAAATATGTAACTGAACTTTTGTGTGTGTGCAAGCGCGTGACGGTACAAGTCGCGACAAAATGTTCGTGTTTTTGTGATTTAATCATAAATCGGTCGCGCCTGTTTCGTTGCGTTGGTATTTGCATTCGGGCAGTCGAAGTCAAAGAAACAAAGTACGACGAACATAAACAATAACAGTTCAACGTACAGTCAAATGAATCCAATCCAAATTTGGTTAAAATAAATAAAAGAGCAGTTGAGGAAAATGCTTATAGAGCGATCACTGGCTTAATGACGGGGAGATTTGGCGCTACAATTGAGTATCAATACCCTCAACACAACATCAATTGCATGATTTAACAAAACAATGATGTGGTTCTATGCTAAAGGAGTAGAGCATAGGGGAGTAGAGCTTGTGTTCATGGTAAGTACAGACATAGATATGTACATATCTTAAATAGAAATAAATTCCTAGTGTATATTTTAAATTACAGGACCTGAATATGACGGCCACAATAACACTCAACCCCTCGACTACCACAATCTTCTCCAGACGAGTGTTCCAACATGGAATGAATATAATCTATTTAGCAAATAGGTTTTCGAAAACAAAAATTACAAAAATTGTTATCAAAACACTTGCAATGTAATACTAACAGTGTATTTATGTACAATTGTCAATATATAATTTCACATGCACTTCAAGACATTCATTGCAGCAATGAAACAAAATCATTGTAGTAATGAAACATATTCAATACAACAATGACTCAAATTCGTTGCACGAATGAAACAAATGCATAGCAGCAATGAACAAATTCATTGCAGCAATGAAGCAAATTCCTTGCAAGAATGAAACCTATTCATTGCAACAATGAAACAAATTCATTGCAGCAACGAAACAAATTCGCTGCAATAATGAAGCAAATTCATTGCAGCAACAACCATACTTTCACCACAGTAACGAACATTTTGCAGTTGATGAACACATTTTCATAACGGGAATGAAACGTTACGTTAGCTCACTTTCGATGACAAAAGTTGTTGGGGTGATGAACATTTTCATCCGTGTGACTATGCTTTTCCGTTCAGTGCATGGTCATATATACATATACACATATTTCCCTTGCTTATTTCTTCTTCAGTGTCCTTCACCGTGGTCCTTATGAGTTCTGCCGATTTCCTTGCAAACTGAAGCATTATTGGTCGGCAATAATGCACTGATGACGGTCGTGGATTTTCCCGGTGTAGGGAACATAAGATTTTAGCCGCAAATGAACAACAGATGCCATAAATATATTCCCGTCTGACAATGTAGCCTCATCGGAAGATATCTTTGCTTATAAATGCTTTGTCTGGATTTATAGATCGCAGTCCCATTTACTGATCAATGCCAGTTTTATAGGAAGACTTTCCACCTCATTTTTAGGAAGACTCTCCAACAGCCGTTTTTCTGTATGGCCCATAAGATTCTGCAGATTGGCTTTCACAGAGACTTCCGTAAACTCCGTATGCAGGGTAAATTGTCAGGCCCGTATCGAATTAAAATACTATTTTCAAACTATTAGATCAAACTAATTGTCAGTCAAAACATTACAGAAAGAACAATGTAAATCATATCCGTGGGTTACCACGGACATTTGTCTTGAATATGCAATACAATTTCCATACAATTTTTGGACCATGCCTTTTTTACCTCTGGAAGCCAAAGAGGCGTCGACAGGAAGATAAAACCTTTTGAATTATGTAAAGGAATAATCAAATAAAATATTTTGAAAATACGGCAAATGTAGATAAACATAAATATTTTTATGTTCCGTCAAAGTTGAAAAATAGTGAAAAAATTTATACTTTTTAAATAGTGATTTACCTGGAGAAACGCAAAGCAAACATAAATGTTTTTTTTTATTATTATACATTTAATAAATACATCAATTCGTAGAAACAAAAAAAGTGACATTCGTTACCTAGTTTTCGTGATATTACACTTGAAATCGGGCCAAATTACCTAAAAATGGTGCGCGGTTTTGAAAACCGAAAATGGCTCATATTTGAACGGTTATATATTTTAAACTAAAAATCTGACATTATTAAGGGTAGCATATTTGAAATCGTTGAAAAATTTCCTACAAGATGGGGTTATTCAAAATTTCGTAGACACACTTAAAAATTTTGATGTTTGCAAAATTGTTTGCTCTATTTGCCCCACTGTGCATCCTAATCGTATGGTATCTGATATATAAGCATAATTTATATTAATTTGAATGCGAGGGTGCTATCAGCAAATGGTCTATTTCCGCCCTGACCAACTTTAATTTCTTTCGGCGAGGGTCGCCTCGGTTAGTGAGGGTGATAATATCGAGTAATTTTTTATTAGATTCGCAAAGAAAATTATGATCGGAATCGGTGTAAAATTGTGGATCCCCGTCAGTGGGTCTGGAAATAGAACCCACATGGATGACTGATTTTGAGAAACTCTTCCCTATTCCATCATTAAATGTGATCGGAAAATAAGTTAAGAAGTAAGGAAAGGTAATGACGTTCATGGTATAGAGGGACTTATGAATTTCTATACGGATGAGTCGAAAATTAATGAACAGGTTGGCTACGGGGTGAAATCTAGGGAATTAGGGTTGTCCCTTTCTCGTAGACTAACCCATCATTGTAGCGTGTATCAGACGGAAATTTTGGCTATTAGAGAAGTGACCGACTGGCTGAGGGATAATACTTCAACAGTCACTGGAGTCAACGTCTTCTTGAACAGCCAGGCGGTCATCAAGTCCCTGGCATCAGTGTTCCTGAATTCAACATCTGCCCAGGGCTGCTAGAGATTATTTAACAGTACGATATTCACCTTATGTGGGTGCCGGGGCACAGAGACATTCCGGGGAACTACAGAGCGGATGAGCTGGCCAGTATAGGGAGCAGACAGGATCTGCAGCAATTGCAAATTGTTGAAATGCCCCTAACGACTTGTAAGCATATCCTGCAAGACCGTTCATATTGGGGAGAGCTTCTCACAATCAGTGAGCTGTGCGCTTTCTAGTTTTACACTCACTGATTGGGATCTAGAGTTTTACATCGGTTCCGAAAGGTATTTTGAGAAGCACTTTTATCGGTAAATTCTCAATAGTGTTGCCATCGCTAAGCAAGGTAGTCGCCGTCCATAGAAATTTGAGGTGGTCAGAGCAGGGATCGAATCCAAGATCTTATGTACTAGAGCCGCGCTTACCCTTACACAACCCACGGCCATGAAATGGTGTATTCTCAAGACGAATCTGGTCTATTATAGATAACAGGACATCCATGAACTTTCTGTCGTAGGCCTAACACAAGATATCAATGCCGGTTTCAGTTATGACGGGACAATGTCTCATTGGTGAGAAGCTCTTCGCAATTCCTTCATGGGATGTAATGGTAGGCATGATTGCGGCTGATTGGGCAATTAACTTCTGTAGAACCTGTAGCGATGCGGAAGAATACACTGATCCTCTTCTTTGCACGGATGTCTACTATGGGATCCTACTTATTTAGGGACCTTGTGTAATTATTTCAAACAGATGTAGACAAGAACTTGAGCTTCTAAAGTTCTCCTAAAAGGTTTCCTCTAGGGCTAACGCTATGGACTATTAATTCTAAGTGAGTCGTATGTCGACTGAATCCAACACCTAACCTAACCTAATCAAAGACATATCTTTGTCGTTTTTTAATGTCTGGAGAAAAGATAATAAACTAGCCACCCTAACATATATGTTCTTCTTAGGTTGTATGTCTATGTACGCATGTATGCAAAAGAAGTAGTTTTTTCTTTTGCTTCTAAGCAACACAACATGCAATATTACTAACAAGAACAACATCAGTAGCAGCAGCAGCAACAACAGCAACAGCTTCATACAAAAGTAACAAAAAACTAGAAATCGAGCAAAGAAATTTCCACAGTGACACCTTCAAAGGCATCAGAAGTGTTGAATTCAAATGAATCCATTTGTGGAAAATGAACGAGGATGACGCGTACATTTGATACATTTTTGTAGCAGCGATAAGTTTATAGTACGATCTAAATTATTTCCAATTGAAATTCAAATAATATCAATTTCATTTTGAAAAATATCAATTAAAATTAATAATTTAAAATATATCAAGTGAAATATTTGAAATTTAAAATTTAATATACATCAATTGAAATATAAAAAAAAATTAATTACAATTTAAAAGAGTAAACTGATTTTGAAAGTTTATTAAATTTTAAAATTAAAATGTTCGAGCGTTAGGATTATATTAAATTATTTTATTCTTCAATATTGAAGAATAAAGGGTTTTTCAACAGAGACGCTACAAAAGTAAATTGATAGGGACAGCAAACGACGCCATATTTTTTCCCGCTCTTTTGACATTTCTCTTCAGTATGGTTTGCCATTTCATCATGGAGAGATATACGAGCCAACAACGAGTCGAAATTATTAAAATTTACTACCGAAATTTGGAGTCAGTGGCCTCAACTTTAAGAGCGCTACGTCCAGTTTCTGAATTCTGAATTTCATTTCTGGCTGAATGGCTTCGTCAATAAGCAAAATATGCGTTACTGGTCAGACAGCAATCCACACGTAATCCATGAGTTATCATTGCATCCCGAAAAAATTACGGTTTGGTGCGGTTCATGGGCCGGCGGCGTCATTGGGCCGTGCTTCTTCCGTGATGATCAAGACCGGCACATTACTGTGAATGCGAATCGCTACCGTTCAATGATAACCGAATATTTTTGGCCCCAATTGGATAATATGGACTTGGAGGACGTGTGGTTCCAACTGGACGGCGCCACAAGCCACACAGCGAATGCCACAATCAATTTATTGGAAACAAAGTTTGGTGAACGTGTTATCTCACGAAATGGCCCAGTCGATTGGCCGCCTCGGTCGTGCGATTTGACGCCGTTAGATTATTTCCTGTGGGGCTACGTCAAGTCTATGGTCTATGCCAACAAGCCACCGACGATTGATGAACTTCGTAGGAATATCGAACGTGAAATTGCAGCAGTATCGGCCGATTTATGCTTGAAAACCGTCGAAAATTGGGTTCAGCGTCTGGACTTCTGCAAGCGTGCCCGTGGTAACCATGCAAAAGAAATCGAGTTCCATACATAATTTCATCGAACGTACTGCCACAGGAATAAAGAATTTCATTGGTATCTAAAACAGGTTTTGTTTTATTTAAAAAAAACTTTTGTAGCGCCGTTATTGAAAAACCCGATATAACAATAATACATACGAAAGGTCGAAATGATAAGAATTGAAATTTAAAAAACTCAATTGAAAATTCCACTTGGAATTTAAAATACATCAATTGCAATTTAAAATACATCAATGGGAATTTAAAAGAACATCAATTAATTTCTAACAGACATTCAATTGAAATTTAAAATTCGTCCGTTGAAATTCAAAAATTATTACCCGATTGTATATAGATTCTAATAGAATAGATTATTATAATAGATATCTTTTAAATTTAAATTAGTGTGTTTTAAAATTCAATTGATCTCTTTCAAATTTTAGTTCATATCTTTTAAATTTCAATAGATGTGTTTAAATCTCACAATGTCTTTTGAAATGCGATTGGAGTCTTGTGGAATTCCACTGATGTCTTTTAAATTTCAACTCATGTCTGTTAAAATTCAATTGATGTCTTGTTGATTGCAACTGATGTAGTTTAAATTGCAATTGTTGTCTTTCAAATATCAATTTGTGTTTAAAATTTCAATTGATGTGTATTGAAATTTTAAATTGTTGCGTTGAAATATAAAAATTAATAACCGATTGTCTATAATAAATTTTTGAATTTCAATTGACGCCCTTTAAATTTCAGTTGATCCCTTTTATATTTGAAAAGGAATTTTTGAACTTCAATTTATGTATTTTATATTTATAATTTAACTGTTAAATTTCAGTTGAATCTTTTAGATATTGATTGGAAATGGTGTAGTTTCTTAATGTATTGACGAGCAATTTGAATGCCACTAGTGTGAATATATTTTCGTTTTATTAAATTTTACTTTTGTCCAAAACCCCAATTTCCAGTTCGGGCGAAAAATATTTTTTCACAACATTTTTGATAAAAACCGTCGAAACCGGGATTTTCAAAGAAGCTTAATTATACGTGGACCAAAGTGAATTTCAATAGCGACTGGTGGATGTTAAACTTGAATAAATCAAGTTGTGTGCGAGATAACAATGTCAACGATATCAAGTTTTCATTTGAAAGACCTATACCCAAAGACAAAACAGCCGAATTTGCCGTAACCGAATTTAGAGGAGGTCTCAACCACGTTATATATCATCGCATCCGAATTAGAGGTTGTCACAATCTATTAGAGGTTGCTTCAGCCGAATTTCAGTTTTGAGGACTAAATTCAGTCGTAACAAACTCAATTCGGTTGTGACAATTGCAATTCGGTGGCAACAACCGAAGTCGCATTAGAGGTTGTCACAACCGATGTTACGTGTACTACAACCTGTTTTCATCGCATTAGAGTTTGTCGCAACCAGACTAGAGGTTATCACTTCCGCATTAGAGGTTGTTACAATCTATTAGAGGTTGCTTCAGCAGAATTTCAGTAATGAGGACTAAATGCATTTCGGTAGTGACAACTACAGTTCGTTGGCAACAACGCATGTTACGATTACTACAACCTCTTCTCAGGCAATTAGTAGTGCGAGTGTATCAAAGACATTATGTGTGGAATTTTGCATTGTACAAATGATCTGAGAGCTCCAATTTTCGATAACTCTGGCACATAGATCAGGCTGAGTTTGAGCGATGGCACGCTCTCCACAAGGAAGGCCTAACCGGATCAAATCGCTCTTGTGGGATGTTTATTCTCCCATCAGCTGTGTGGTACCTAGCGCCGTCCTATTGAAACCACATGTCGTTCACATCCAAATAATCAAATGTTTGCCTAAGAAATTGGTTAGGAATTTGAGTTTTGTGGCCGAGTTTGTTAGTTTTAGTTAATGTATGAGAAGTTGATACTACAAGCTTGCATGCTCAGGAACATTTTTCTAATATGAAGAATAGTTGGATTTTGTTAGAATAATAGACAACTCTCTGCCATAACTAGTTTTGAACTCCGTGGCAAGATGCCTAACTACTGTGCGTGAATTGATACGATCGGTAGATCATCAATCGCATATATTTTAAAAAGCGAATTGGTATCGATCGAAAATCCGAAGTACCAACACTCACTGAAAGGTCCATAATTCCAACACAAGAATATAAAGATTTTTTTCAATGTTCTTATTTTTCTCTTGCATACTCGCATGGTTGCAGTGCTTTGTGGGGGGGAGTTTTGAGTCTATACCACAGAAGAACAAAATTGGTCATCAGTCGGCACTTCCCCGAAACATTGATAGCAATGCCATCATCATTTCGGGGAAGTGCCGACTGACCAGCCCACCAAACCAACCAAGTACTTTCTGCAGATGCTGTGAAAATTGGAAAAGGTCGTGTGGATTGCTATCGTCGAGAACTGGGAGCAACGCGATCATTGTTGCCACAAGAGAACACCCATTTTTATAATTAGGTTTATCATTTGGACGTGTTGCTCGACGTAGTAACTTGCACGGGTGATTTGTCTTTATTTTCTGAAAAATTAAAAACAACAACATAACCGACATGAATCTGTCCATATTGAGATGCGATGATTTGAAGATATGAAAATATAAATCCTGATTCTATTCATTAACTATTTAAAATCAATAATTGTTAATTTTGATAAGGATAAACGACACAATTTGAGTAATAACCGGTTATCCTCATATAACTGGCTCTCGGGGTCTTCGAGTATTTCACTCAAATAAACAGCCACACTTTTCGGTTTCGGGATTTGATTTATTTTGACTGTTAATCAAAATATTGATATCCCTCACTCTCTCTGAAACTTATTACCGGACAAATGAATTAATAGCAATTAAGGATCGCCGCAAAAATGGATGAGGCTTACGACACAAATGTTTGCTATTGGACATTAGAACTTGGATTGCTCAGTCCACCTTACATTTCAATCGATGGTAGTGTACTGGCTTAGTGGTGACGACACTACCGAGTACCTATGCATGAAAAAGCTTCTCAAAACACTGTTCAGAATCGTTGTAAAATAGTTGGTCCCAATCAGTAAGTGTAAAAGTAGAAGGTACATAGTTCACTGAACCCCTTTATGTGATGTAATGGGAAACATTTTTATTAGCCTTGATTTCATTCTGATATTTCAATGTTGCAAAAATACATACACGCTGAAAAATCTGTAATTTTTCTTTCTTGGAATCAAATATAACGCTTGTCGAAAATACAGTTTACTTGTGTCCAAACATATTATTTCTCCTATTCAATATTAAACGTTTGCGACACAATGATTAATGTGTTATAATATATGAGTTTATGATCCAAATACAGATTTGTTTGTGATACAAATACAGCTGTGTTTGGTGCAGTTTTTGTTTCATGTTTTTGTCGCTATCGTCGGTGCAAATAATAAAAGTTAATGTTATTGTATTCTCTCAGTCAGTGATTTATAAATATTGCGTGTTTACATGAATTGAGTGCTTCTTATGTTGACTGATTTATTGCGTTTCAGTTTCATGCTTCCAGTAGTCAACCATTCGATTGGGAGGAAACACGCGAATGCTTCCACGTAAGAATATAGTCGTTTGGTATGAAACATACATAAGGTTCCAAGTAATCGAATGCATATTTGTAAGTAAACATGCTAATGTTTGTATTTTAATATAAGTGAGTTTAGAACTAGCAAATATACGATTATCGGGGGTGTTTTTCCAACATATATATGGTTCCTGCAGAATGTGTTTGAGAAAATATATTACAGTATGAATTTTTTCGGCGTGTACAACCGGTAGCAAATACGGTTCCTATTTTTTAAATGGGAAAATTTGTTTCCTTCACCAGGTGATTATTGACACATTATTTGATATATGAACACAATCCGGCAACCTTCAACCATCCATCGAACCAAGACTAATGTTTGCAACTCACAACTCATACATTCATAGTTTGCCAAACATCTAACCTTTTGTACTTCCCTCGTATGTTAAACTTGCAACAGCAGCATCAGTAACAGTAGTAATATCTTCAAATTTAACCTTTTGAGGCAGCCAGGAAATAGAAACGTACACATGATAATAAAGAAGCAGCAAAAATGAAACAAAAGTACGGAATAATTGGTTGTTTGGCTGTTGCTTTTAATGGAATAAGATTAATTCATATCTGTACTCGTAGTACATTCAAGCAGAGTATGACTGAAAATATTTATCATCTAACGATCCAGCACTCGAAATCGCATAGCAGAAGAAGACTGAAGCGGAATACAAGATGGGGATGGGTGGCAGCACAGTAATCAAGCAACCTAAGTTACCACAAACAAATGCTGATACGAGTAGAAAATGAAAACTTTTTTGTTCAGATTTTTCAAAACTGATTCTCATTCTCCAACGTTACTTTGTCTATATGCATAGATAGAGTAATATGTATGTATGTATATATACTCGTATGTCTGTTCATATTTACATATGAACTTTACATATACATACTCATGGGTCTTTGAATGGCTGTAAGTGTTTGCGGTAGAAAGTGTTGAAAAATTACAATTCTCTCAAAAGAATTTATTTGATTCCATTTTTATTAGAGTTATTATTTGCCAAAAGGAAAGAATAATTGATTTCGTTTCTATGATTTGGTTGTGCTTGCATATGAATTATTTTAACGAATGCAAAATTTAAATATTTAAGTTTTGTGTTTAGCATTTATTTACATTATATTTTGAAAGTGGGAAAATATTACAATTTTAATTAAAAAAAAATCCAACAGAATACACAAATATCGTTGTTATACGGAAATAAAAACCTTTATAAATTCGACTCATTCCAAGATGGTAGCACAGGTGACGCAGTAATCTCCCACAATATCTCTCAAAACGGAAGCACAACATACACCCACAGAAAAAAAAACGGAGTTTGACGTAACCCAGTTTATAGTTTGTCACAACCACATTAGATATCATTGCATCAGAATTGGGTGTTGCAATAACCGCATAAGAGGTTGTCACAACCTTTTAGAGGTTGCTTCAAACGAATTTCAGACGTAGGAACTAAATTCGGTCGTGACAACCTCAAGTCAATTGGGGAAATTGCAATTGGGTTATGACACCTGCAAATTCAGTAGTAGCAGCCAAAAATACAGTTACTACCAATTCGTTCTAAAGAATTGGTTCTGGGAATGTATACGTAATATTTTTCCAGCTGATGCAATTTTTCCCATTTTCTCTCAAGATAGTCAAACCAAGATTCATAAGGTATAAATGTACCTGGTGCTTTCACTGGAGTATGGGTCGCCCAACTCTTCGGCTTCCTTCCAGCATACCTATCATGCTGCTTCATTTGTATCCATTCTACTAACATGACCTGACCAACAAAATCGGTCTAATTTGATTCGCCTAACTATGTTGATATTAGGATATAAGTCATACAACTCTTTGTTCATACGGCGTCGATACTCGTCTTACATTTTTCGCATAACTTTTCTCTGGAATACTTCTTTGTTTCATTTGCATTGTCATGGAATACGACAGATAGTACAAAAGTAGTAGTAGTATCGAGTGAGGTCTGAAAACTTTGAAATATTTGCTAAGGCTGAAATAAAATTTTTCCGCAAATACTGTTCTCCGGTTGATTTTATGGTTGACGTCTTTATTTTATTTTTGTGGGATACGAAGTAAATAAATTTGTTCACTACCTCAAAGTTATAACAGTTGTCAACATTCACGTATAATGTAGTCGTAGTCGTATAATTCGAGTCTCAATTAATTATCCTGTCCTCATTCACTGCCAAACCCACATCCTCTGACTCCTTCTCAATTCGTGAAAATACTGCAGTAATTTCCGTAGTGTTTGCCCAATGGTACCTATGTCGTCAGCATATGCTGCTCGCATATCTTGTTAACTGCAACTTTTCCCATTACGTTTTGCATTAAGGCGTTGAAAAGATGGCCTGATAGAGTGTGACCTTGCTTGAGGTCCCGCCAGGTATCAATCTTCATAGCGTATTTTATGTTAAGTAGTGTCATTCTGCAAATGCGTATCAGGTTAGCAGGGATACCAAATCGTAAAGTTTTTCCAGTATACACTCACCGAAATAATTGTTTGAAAAGAGGTTGTAGCAAACGTAAATTCGGCTGCTACCACCGAATCGCAGTTGCCACAACCGAATTGAGGTTGTCACGATTGAATTTAGTCCCCACAACCAAAATTGGGTTGAAGCAAAACTGCTGCTGTAGCTGAAAGTGGGTTCGAACTCTCGCACTTCTTTGAGGATTATGCCCGCGATGATAGGCGGATTTAACCCTCAAAGTCAATTTGGGGGTTATGTCACGGCACCATTTTTTTCTTACAGAGTTATACATTTAAATTTAGTTTTATTTAATTTTATTTAATTTTATTTAATTTAATTTAATTTAATTTAATTTAGCTGCAATTAAGTCTTTAATCCGTATTAAAATAAAGTTTTATCTGGAGTGCTTGAAGATTTTTAATATTAAAAATTTTACGTTTTCTGTTTTCCAATGTATTTTTATTGTTTTATGCCAAAATACGGGGTCACAGAGAATGACAAGATCTAAATGCAGTTTCTGATAACAAATACGAAATATATAATTCATACGAATATCAGAGCGAATATGGTGCGCGGTAATTTGCTTATTTGGGAATGAAATAAAAAAATTATGAACCTTAGAAAAATGTATTTTATATTTTAATTATATTGAACTGTAAGGGAATTTTTAAATTACATGGTTTTAAATGGTGTATCTGGGAAATGTCGACCTTCGCTATCCACATACTGCTGAATACGTTTTCTGAAGTTTTCATGATATCTAACAAGCATGTCGACTGTTATTCTGCCAATTTCAGCCTCAATATTGTTAATTAGGTCTTGCAAGTTGTTGGGACGGTTGATATACACTTTCGACTTCAGGTAACTCAATGGAAAAAATCGCACGGGGTTAAATCTGGTGAGCGTGCCGGGCAGTTCACATCACCCCAGGAAACATTTGCCTCAATCAATTCATTCATCCTGTTGGAACCATGTATCCTCTAATTGCATTGCCTCAAGAGCCGGCTGAAAAAATCCTGTTTCTTAGTCAAGTACCATTCGGAGTTCACAGTTACGGCAAGACGTTTATCCTGGAAAAAGTAAGGGCCAATGATGCGTACTTGTGATATGGTGCACCACACAGTGACGGGGTCCGAATGCAGAGGTCTCTGGTGACATATATGTTTGTTTGCACACCCACTGAGGTGAAAATGTGCCTCATCAGGAAAGAACACAATTGCGTCACGGGCTATAGTTGCAAGAATGTCTTCACAAGAGGTCCGCCGTGTCAAATAGTCCCGTGCTGACAATTGTTGGACCACGCACATTTTATACAGGTTAAAGTTCAGTTCTTTATGAAGAATCCGGTGGAGAGAACGTCTGTCAATGTCAAGAGCAAGTGATTACTTCCGAGCAGAGCGTTTCGGAGATTGCAGTTCTGCTGTTCTAACTCTCTCGATGTTTTGTGGTGTTGTAATCCTTCTCTCAGGTCTCCTTCGTACACATGTCACATTCCACGTCCAGGAACACGTTCGCGTGGGGGAACAGCGAATCGTAAACGAAAAGCACGCTGCACTGTAATGATCGAAAAAAAATATGCTTCAACACAAAATAGCCTCTCCTCACGTGTCCAATGCATGATGGCAACTGAAAGGCAGACGAATACAAATCTCCCGTGCCGCCACAGCCTGCAGTGCAAAAAAGCAAATTAACTCGCTCCACCCTGTATATGAGAAATTCATACTACAAGCGTTCACGTCGGGAACATTTTTTTAATTGAAAAATGGTTGGTATTAATTCAGACACAGTAGTTAGGCATCTGATAATGAACTTGTCACTGAGTTCGAAACTAGTCATGCCAGTAAGAGTGTGCTTAACTGAATTGTCTATTATTTCCAACAAAAACCAACCATTTTTCAATCAGAAAAATGTTCCTGACTTGTAAGCTTGTAGTGTGATTTTCTCATACATTAACCAAAAGAATAATCATTTAGGTAAATTTTGGTGTGAATCAACAGAGTTGTTCCATACCTTGCATTAAGTAACCTGGTTTCTTATGATTTTGAAAAACAGTCTTACAAGACTACTGGAAATACGGAATGTTTACTGGAAATGGTTTGAAATTGTTGTATTTATTTCTTTGGAATGTTTGTTACATTTTCTAATTCAAGTAAAACAGCAAAAAATAGCGCTAATGTAATCACGATATAAGTCAATGCTAGAAGGCCCTTGAACTTTGAAAGAAAATGTAACCCTGATCTTATGGACACTGGGAATCGAAGTGGCAAACAAACAGCATGAAAACGTTTAAACGCGCGTATAATGTCACATATTCCTCAAGAGAATGCGTAGTTGCACAATCAAGAAGGGGGATGTGTAGAAGGACAACAATATCCTCATTACTATGATGGACGAAGCGACGATAACGAGCTGCAGGGCGTGTAACACCAATGATGCCACTGACTTTGCCACTGTTGCTGTTGTGGATGCTGGAAGGGGAGCTTGTGCTACTTGTACTCCCGTTTAATTCGTGAAGCCACCATCAATTTGTTACATGTGTAAATGTGTGTGATGACAACACTCGAGGGACTTTTTAGCCAATATAAAAATAAAATTTGATCCGATTCGCAATTGAAAATATTCTGTAGAAGAAGAAGAAACAAACAACACAGCACAACACAACAACAGCAAACGTACACAAAATATCAAGTGATGTGGCGCTGGTTGGGCAAGGGAGAAAGTCAATTCAGAGAAAAAAAAAACTTAAATACTTGGAAAATATCAAACACAAATTCAAGGGAAAATGGACTCTACACATCCATACATATGTGTATTAAACCAGCAGCAATCTAGCAATGCCAGCGATTACGATAGTAGCAAAAGCAACAACAAGGACTTGAAATGAATAGTGAAACAATACGAAACATCATACGAGAGTGGTATGATAATTTGGAAAGTGTATCGTTTTATTTCGATTGAAACAGAACTGCTACAACGACATGTCTTTGATTGTCATGACTTTCCTTCCGATATGAAAAAAAATAGAAGGAGGGAATTTTCTCGGACCATGTATATGGCTGTCAGAAAATAAACGCAAGGTTTTGAATGTCGTGCCATGTGTGCACGAACAGGGTGACAGCTGACAGTTCAGGGTTGTTAAAAGTGGAGCTCTAAATTAAAGGAACAACTCGTTTCCATTGTTGATTAATGTTTGAAAAATAGTGAAGGGGTTTCGTACAAAATCATCTTCAGCGATGTTAAGTTTCATATTGATGGTCTGTCAAAATTCTTGCATTTGGGGTTCGGAAAATAAACGACTGAGTGCTGAGAAACAAAAGCATCAGACAAAGTTTCATTGTTTGGTGTAAATGCAAATGTGGCCTGGGGACATCATCCAAACATTTTTTTCGAAAATGGAGCTAGTCGGGCAATATCGGCGACATGAGAATCAAGTTTTATTTGTTCCTCAATTGGATGATATGTCTGTGGAAAATATGTGGTTTCATAATGGCGGTGCCACATTTCGCACATCCCGTAAAACAATTCAACGGGAGATCCTTAATACATCATACTTTCTCTTATGTTCTTCATTCGTTCTTGGTGTGTTTTCTTGTTTGTTTAGACTATAAAACACAAACACACACTGAAAAATCTGCAATTTTTTTGTGGTTTGGATTCAACTACAACATATTTGTAGCTTTACGCAAATATAGTATGCTTGTGTCCAAACACATTGTGGTTGCTATTCAAGTTTGCATGTTGCAAACACAATGATTAATAGGTGTTAATATATGTTCTTGTGATTGATTGTTGGAAACTGCTGAAAACAAAACGTGACGCTCAAACAAATAAACAAAAAACAGCAGATCTTCAATTCATGTAAACAATGCTTGCAAACATATACATGGTTCCTGCAATATGTTGCCGGGGCAGTTTTTTCCGGCGTGTGTATTAGTTAGCATAAAACCAACACAGAGAGTATTCAAACAGCCCATGATAGTGTTATATAAACAATTGTTCCAAATCATTAAAATGGAATTTATATTTATGACCTGCTAACAGATTTGGCTGTACATTAAGTACCGCCTATGGTTAACTGATAAAAATGGTGGCAATATTTACATACACATACATATACAGATGTATGCAAATATATGTTCAGTCCTTTTATTTGTAATATTGAGTGAACTGTCCGACTGACTAAATGACGTAAAATACTGCGCACTATCTGGATTCACACTGCAACCGTGTATGAGTCTCTTGGTTTATAACAATTTTCTGACTGATGGACTGACTCAATTTTATTCTGCTCAAAATGGTTTTGTTAACGATCTACGGATTGTTGTTGCTATTTTCAGTTTAACTAAAAACTAAGGCCAAAACCAGCAGGACATACAGGACACACATGTGTGTGGAGCAACACAGTGAGTTGGATCTCTAAAGAGTGGGACACTCAAACTCATCCAGTTTCGCCATATAAAATTAAGGTAGAATTGTATATAAATGACAAAAATAAATAGAAAACGAAACAAATAAAAATGAAGTTACGACCACATTTGCAAAAATACATACATGCATCTATGTAATGCATAGATGTACACACTAGGGTGTACTGAAAAAATTTTTTAGGGGGTGGGTGGTGTCTCAGATGGTGCGTATTGAAGAGCTGATTACAGGAATGCCAAACGTTTTTTTATGCCTGGGTACTTATAGTCCCCTACCGGCTATTGAAGTGTTGATTTCTAGTGTAGTTGGGTAAAAGCAAAATTGTTTTTGGTCAATACGAGACTCAAACGACGTGTCATGATGAGCATCAACAGAAAAATAAATTTGTAAAATATCGATAGAATATTTTTTTCACTGAACCTTACGAGAAATCGGATATCGGCTTCTAGTACCTCCCATACAATCGGTTCAAACCTTCGGTCACCTCCCATATAAACGGCTCGATTTTCCTCGAATTTATGCCAAGTTTTTAAAATTTTTCACGTTTTCCTGATGATAATTGTTATTTTCCTGAGAACCGTGACATTTCACTACAACATTTTTTAGCACAGAATCAAAGAAATATTTGATCTTTTCTTGATTCTGATTCACACATTTTTGGATTCGAACAAAGGCGTTTGAGAAAATCACGAAAATAAAATGAGATGATCTTTGAATGAGCATCCAAATATCATTTGTATTGGCTCAAAAAAAAAAAACGAAGTAGTGTTTGGATTGTGAGTAAGAAAAATCAAAACAATCAGAAACAAAAGCCCCAAAAATTATTGCGAGTTTACTACAGTCCATGGTAGAATATGTAAGGTAGTCGCAGTAAGTGTTGTTGTATTTGTAGGCAACAGTAATAGGCATTTTGTTTTATTGGCAGCAAATAGTTATTTGAATGATCGAAAAACCAGAACAGTTTTTGAATTACAATTAATAAAAGCCAATGCGAGCAAAAATGTTTTAACGAAACTAGTATTAACATTTCCCAGTCAACTCAATACCAAAAATAAAACCGAACCAAAAAGTATAAAATCAAAACACATTAGAATTTGACGAGGTCGGACCACAACAAGAAAAAAACATTAACAGCCAAAGTCACGATGTCGAACGTTAACGTTCGCATGCTTTCTAAGCGACAAACAGCTGATTTCGAAGTCAGTAACACTCATCAGAACGACAAGTCGAATGAAAATCTATGCGAACTAGACTGGACCTATGTTGTATGGAGAAAATTAAAGTTTGTCGAAACCTGCGGGCCATGGGCTCATTTTGTTTATATTTATATCAAATATCACCGTGCAAATTTTGAGCGCGATCGATAAACCTTTACCACTCTCTCAAGAGCCTTAAAGTTACAAAAATAGTCTATTTTTGAAAAATTTTCCAATTTGGACCACCCAAACGGAAAAAGGATGCACCCTAATTTCCAGACTATATTTTTCCTGATGCAGGAATTCATTACGAACAAAATGACACCTCACAAGCTAAAATCGGAGTAAGACTCACGAAGTTATAAATGATTAAAAAAGGTCAATTTAATAAAATGGAGGAAATTTTCTCTTAACCCTTATTAAGGTCTGTTTGTTTGACTGAAAACCTTTAAATCGATTTTTACCCCATTTTAATAAGGGTTAAGAGAAAATTTCCTCCATTTTATTAAATTGACCTTTTTTAATCATTTATAACTTCGTGAGTCTTACTCCGATTTTAGCTTGTGAGGTGTCATTTTGTTCGTAATGAATTCCTGCATCAGGAAAAATATAGTCTGGAAATTAGGGTGCATCCTTTTTCCGTTTGGGTGGTCCAAATTGGAAAATTTTTCAAAAATAGACTATTTTTGTAACTTTAAGGCTCTTGAGAGAGTGGTAAAGGTTTATCGATCGCGCTCAAAATTTGCACGGTGATATTTGACATAAATATAAACAAAATGAGCCCATGGCCCGCAGGTTCCGACGACTTTCAAAATAAGGACCAGTCTAATGCGAACGAAACGTAAACATTTCAGTACAAAATCGGTAGCCACTAATTATTTTTTCTGTCATCTGTGCGAACGCAAATGTCAAAAACACTCACTTGTTTTTTTGTTTTCGTGTAGTGCCAAAAAAAACACAATTGAATTTAAAATTCTTATAAAATATTCAACAAAATGGAAAATAAATGGTAAGTAAACGGTTAATCATTTTTGTTTTATTAGAGTAATTATTGTTTGTACATATGTTTATCTATTTCAGCATAAAAAAGTCAACGTTGCTTCAGCTGAAAACATTTGTGAGATATATGGAGGAGAATCCCGAGTTCGTTAGAGGAACGCCATTCTTTGGAGGCTCAAAACTGTCCACAGAGCATTTAAAAAAAATGGCAGTATTTTATTAAGAAGTTCATGTCAAATAAATAAAAAACAATAATAAACAAATAACAATAAAAACAAGCAAATAAATTCACATTTATTGCAAACTTATATCAAAAACCCACCCTTAATTACAAATTTTTTGGTCTGGTTGCATATGATTCTTTTGTTTGTTTTGCTGTCAGTTTTTTCCAGCTGAGTGGTACAGAGATGTACTTTTTTGTAACTATTTAAAAAATTGTAGCGGTTTTTCACGAATATTGCGATTTTTTTTTGATATTAACCTTTTTTTTTGGAATTTTTGATATGGTAGCTTTGTCATTTGACAATGGTTTAATGCTTTTGTTTACAACACGTAAGGCCATACGAACGACAAGTCGAAAGATAGTGACTACCAATTTGAAGCGAAAGTGAGTGCATTGCTGTCGTTCGCTTAGGCTTTCTTTCGACATCGTGACTTTGGCTGTAAATCAGCTGACGCTTCCACCTGTACTGGATACATCTTGGCACAGTCGTGAGTTTGTTGTTCGCCATGAACCCGAAGGTTGTCACAAAATGTGTCTTTTGTTTGTGCGGAGACAATATAGTGGCGATTGCTAATAATTTCTCTTAGAGCAACTCACAGTGTTTAGCATATATCGTCGTTCCGAAGTTGTCTTCACGTATCTCCATAATTTTTTTTTTGATGTGTTAACATCTATAGCGGCGTATAGGGACTAAATCTATCAAAGTCAAAATCTGCTAAAACCAGATTTTATGCTGCTGCTAAAACCATTTCTGCGACTGCGAAAGAGAATAATGACGTGTTAAACAAAAATGAGCGAGCAAGTGAGCAATGAAATAGTGGTGTGGCAGGGGTGAGGCAAACGAAATTGTGTCTATAGCGTATATATTAACATAATAATGTATGTATATACATGTGTCTGTTGCTGTTGTTGAACGGAGATATAAAGCATAGCCACGCAAAATTTCATTTGCAAGCGCATGGGCTATGGTGACATACTAATACGTCAGCTACTTCGTACACAGTATGTGTAATGTTGTGTGTTTGGCTGTTTCGTTGCTGTTGATATGGCAAGCATGTGGTTATGTGACACACGTATACATCACCTACTTCGGACAAAGTATGTGTGATGTTGTGTGTTTGGTTGTTGTTGCTATGGCTAAACAAAGCGAGTCATTTGATGTTCAGCACTGGACTAGTGAAGTAAAAAGATTTTTCGTAACGTAGGGATCAGAAAATTCCTTTGCCCAACGTTTAATAAAGTTCAGAACGCCATAAGCCTTGTTCACCATCGTAATTATGTGGGAGTTGAAATTTAATTTTCTGTCCAAGAGAACACCAAGATCAACAAATGAATCCACCGATTCAAGAACATTGCCACCTAAAACGTATTTTGCCGAAAATAATGATGACCTACAGAACAGCATATGCTTACATTTCGTAAAATTAAGCTCCATCAAATTGGTCTCGCACCACGTCTGGAAAGTAGACAAATCCCTCTGAAGTAAAGAATATTGACAAGGATCCTTGTAAGAAAAATAGATCTTCACGTCATCAGCGTACATTAACAATTTAGAGTGCATTATGGAGGCGGGTAAGTCGTTAATGAATAACAAAAATAGAACCGGCCCAAGATGACTGCCCTGAGGCACCCCAGATGACACAAAAATAGATCTTGAGAATGATCGACCAAATGATACCATCTGTTCTCTGTTCATTAAATAAGAACTAATCCAATTCAGCATGTTACAATTAAAACCCATTGCCCCTAGTTTATATAATAACAAATTGTGGCTGACTTTATCAAAAGCCTTACTAAAATCGGTAAAAATCACATCAGTTTGATCTCCATTAATAAAGCCGTCAATAATAGAAGAAGAAAACTGAAACAAATTAGTCACGGTGGAACGACCCTTCCGAAAGCCATGTTGACATGGATCTAAAATAGAGGAAACCTGAAGAGAAATTACCTCTGTGACTAACTTCTCAAAAAGTTTAGGAATGGCACTCAATTTTGCAATTCCCCTATAATTTGCAACATTTACTAAACTACCAGATTTGTGGAGAGGGATTATATAAGAGCTCTTCCACTGTGCAGGAAAATGAACGAACTTCAACGAAGCGTTAAATAAGAGAGTCAACGGTAAGCTGAGAGAATTCGAGCAGTATTTCAACATAGAGTCCGGGATACCATCAGGACCAGCTTTATTCGAGGCTTTCAAGCTGATTAAGTTATCTAGCAACCACGAAGAATTTACGACAGGTGCATCAAACGGAATGGTAGAGCGGACAGTGTACGGGTATGATTTGGAAACATCATAGGCTCGGGTGGAATAAATAGATGCGAAAAAATCGGCGAAACAATTAGCAATAGACTCTTCATCTGAATATTCAATACCGTTCATTTTGATCCTACAAGGTGTGGAAGACGAATTACGCTTCAAGTTAACAAATCTAAAGAATGATTTGGGGTTCCGTTTAAAATTAGCCTTCAACCTATCCAAATATAATCTGTAACTCTCACGAGATTTAGAGTTGTATCTACTCCTAGCAACAATATACCTAGCATAGTCTGCTAGCAGTCCAGATTTTTTATACTTTTTCGAACATCTATTCCTTACATTCTTGAGACTATTTACAGCCCTTGAGGACCATGAGGGACCAGTATTGCCCATTATTGGCCTCTTGGGTACAGACTTAGAAATATAGCCATTAATAATATTATAGAAATCATCCAGGGCGATTTCAAATTCAAAAGAATTATCACACTGACAAATACTATGCCAGTCGGTATCAAAGATAAGATTATTCAAAAGTATAAAGTTCGCACGCGAAAAGCATAGGCCAACATAGGACGAAGAGCAATTGCAACCAACCAGCATGGTATCATATGTATAATTAATTCCCAGCGTTGGATGGTAACTATCCTCAGGAGAAATTAACGGATCAATTCGAGAAATATCAAAGTTGTTAGAATCATCCACTAAAACTAGATCAAGGACTCGATTCATAGAATTGGGAATGTCGTTCAATTGAATCAAACCAAGTTCGGCAATATGCGTAACAAAATCAGATGACCAATCATATGGTGTCAATGGAGTCAATTTTCTACAATCCACGCAACACCAACGAAGACCCTTGTCATCACTAAGATTGTCCGCCACTCTTGCATAAAGGCCAACACATTTGACATGTACTAAGCCATCACACAACCAACACGAAATAAGAGTATCGGTATCCGATCTAACCTTACAGTCTTTGTTCATGCAAGTCATCATTATAATTAAATCAGAGTAAAAAAAAAAAAAAATAAAAAAGAAATAAATAAATAAATAAGAAACAAATACTAATACAGAATTACAAAATCGACAAAATTCCTAAAAAAGTATGAACTTATTATCCCTTTGATATTAATTCCCAAAACCAGATGGCAACTCTGACACACAAATAACGAAACAAAGAGAATGAAAGAAAAACAAAAATCAAACAACTACAACGTTAGATGTTCTCAACAATGTTGTTGTTTGTGTTTTACCCGATCAACAGAATTTCCAATTGCACACAATAATACAAAAACAGTATAAACAAGCACTGCACTGAACACACAATTATATCAAGCAATGTATTTTAACTTATCTTTGCACTATTAACACAACAAGCACTATTTAAACTTTTAAAATACGGAAATAAAGTAAATTCACGGAGCACAACTAAAAAAACGAACTAAACGAGAGTAGAGTTGCCAAACCAGTTTGACTTTTGTGGGAATAAAACAAAAAGTATTGAGCAAGACACATGTGCTTGCACTGGGTCTTTAAATAATTTTAAGTATTAATATTATTTAACTGTAACGTCATCATATGATTGAACGCTGTTTTATAGTTTCCAATGTAACATTTACTAAGGTGTTCATAGAAATCGAACAGGTACCGTGTAGCAAAAAGGTGTTAACACATCGCCCGTGAGTTCGAACACTCATTGGATTTTTTTCTTGGAAATTGACTTAAAGATTCAACAATTTGTATAAAAAAATTGGTGCGAAAAATGTGGTCCACCAATTTTGCCAGTAGTAGTGCCTGAAATTCAATATCGATTGGAGTAAAAACATTTAAAGTTATTGATGAAATTTTCCGAGTTATGGGTATATTTATCTCCAAAAAAATTTCACATTTTGTTGTATAAGCCACCTTTTGGGAAATTAAATTTCTACGGCCGGAAGGAGACTGTAAGTACCCTGGCCTACAAATGTTTGACACTACCATAAGAGAAATTACAAAAACGCTGTTTTCAGTACACCCTAATCCATGCACATACACACATGGTTAAACTTTACAATACAACATTGTTCTGAGAATTGGCTTGTGAAAAAAGTCTCTAAAGGAATTTTGATTCTCTTTTTCAATTGCTGTTTTTAAAACCGGCTATGATGAAAATAGCTACAACACAAAATTTTTTTTTTGTTTTCTTCTTTTTATTTACAATCTGTCGGTGGACAATAAGTAAATCTGATAACATATTAACAATGACAGGGGTTATGCAGTTCCATTGAACAACATAACATAAAAACTATTATATATATACTATATGTATACATATGTATGTGTAAGCACTTAACCTATTCAACAGTTTACATATTTACAAGATTTTAAATGTCTACATATATTATTCTAGTTATACTAGTTTAAGAATGGTAAATCTAATACGTGCTTTCGCTGCAGTCTTCTGGTTTCCGTGGTGCTATCGAGTAGGGAAATAGCTATAGGATTGACGTGGTTGCTAAGGCGTTGCAGATATGTTTGGCTGATATGTCGTATTTCTTCGTTTACAGAACGTATATCTAGGTCCCTCCTTATTGATTTATTTCTCACAAACCAGGGCGCACCGGTTATCAGTCTTAATGTCTTTGATTGGAATCTTTCGAGAATGTCAATATTTGATTTGGAAGCTGTTCCCCATAGCTGTATGCCATAAGACCATACTGGTTTTAGAATAGATTTATAGATTCTGAGCTTGTTGTTCATATTAAGTTTTGACCTCGGTCCCAACAACCAATAGAGTTTTCTCGACTTGGCCTTTAGTTGCGCTTGTTTGGCTTTAATATGTGGCTTCCATGTAAGTCGCCTATCTAGAACCATACCAAGATATTTTACAGTTCTGGGATTAGGTACTATAATTCCATTTAAATAAACTGGTGGACAGTCGAGCCGTCGGTATGCGAATGTCATGTAGCAAGATTTTTCAGCATTTACTTTGATGTTCCATCTATTTAGCCAAGCTTCAAGTTCATTAAGATGGCGTTGTATGTATGCAGATGCCTCTGCTGGACATTCACTTGTAGCAATTACTGCTGTGTCATCAGCATAAGTCGCTAGTGTTACATCCTCATTGGTTGGCATGTCTGATGTAAATATAGTGTAGAGGATAGGCCCAAGAACACTACCCTGAGGAATGCCTGCATTAATTTCTGTTAAGTCTGATCTTTCATTGTTTATTTTGACGTAAAAGTACCTTTGACTCAGGTAGCTTTTAAAAAACAAGTAGTACGGGGCTGGCAAAACATTTTTCAGTTTATATAGCAGGCCAGGATGCCACACTCGATCGAAGGCTTGCTTTATGTCAAGGAAAAGTGCAGAGCAATACTTTTTCTTCTCAAAAGCATCAGTTGCAACATTTACAATGCGGTGAACCTGTTCAGGCGTACCGTGGTTGGATCTGAATCCAAACTGATGATCTGGAATTATATTTCGATTCTCTAGTATAGGCGACAATCTACGCAGAAATATCTTCTCAAATATTTTGGAGAATGTTACCAATAGACTAATTGGCCTGTACGATGACACCAAATGTTCAGTCTTATTAGGTAATTTTGCTGTACTCCGCTTAAAACTTTATATGCGATTGTTGACTTAATTAGAATACCGGACCCGGCACGTGCAGTATTAAGTGGATGATTGGTGTGGACGAAGTCATATCCACTTATTTTAATATAGTAACTCCGACTTGTACAATGTGTTTCAGAAATTAATAGCATGTCTATAAAATTTAGTTTAAGAAAAGTTTCGACTTCTCTGATATGGTTGGAAATGCCATTGGCATTCCATATAGCTAGGCGTAAATTTAGTTGCATAATTTTGATAGTATTAATGACATCATATTCAATAACGTATTTGTTAGTTCTGTTTGTTTTTGTAACAGTAGCTCGATATTTTTAAAAGCATTTACTTCTTGTGGCGTGTGACTATTCGTGACCGCATTTGCATAAGTGTAATGGTCTGACGGAATATTATCGTTTTGGTTTCCATTAACATATGCAGTTTGATTTGAACTAAAGGAGTTATTTACTTGTTGTATACGTACATTTTGTCTGTAATTTGTTTTTCTTTTTTGCTGTAGTTCTCGATAGACTTTACATCCTTTGTAGTTTGCTGGGTGATGTTGTACACAATTAACACATTGCGGGGGTATGTTTTGTGGTTTGGGACATTCTATAGTACGGTGACTTAGTCCACATTTAACACAGCTAAACGGGTTTCGGCAAAAGGATTTTGTGTGACCAAATTTTTGACATCGATGACATTGAACAATTTCATTTGTTTTCAAAGGTGGTTCAATTTTCACTATAGCCTTTGCTATATCCCTGACATTATAGATATCTTTATTATTTTGCCGTGGTTCAAGATCGATAAAGAACATAGACATTGGTGGTTTTGACAACACAAAATAAATTAAATTTTCAAAAGCGAGGACATGCTATCCAACAATAATGGTTAAACAAAATTTTGGGAGAATCATATCTATATTACTTCGAAAGCCACAGATCTACTTGCTTTTTTCTTTACGTTTAAGAAGTTCTTCGAAACAACTTCCAAATATGTTAATAATAATTTATTTTGTTAATTTAACTTAATGGAAATAAAATTAGTGGTGCAATTGTTTTTCGTCCTTTATACACGCTGTGACTTGTAATAATGTTACTTGGGTTTTTAACTGCTCATCGAGGATGAAACCGGGACTAATTGTAAGTACTTCGTTTGATTATAGTTATAGCTATTTTTTTTATTTGGCGATTTACTTATTTTGTCGATTTTTAAATTGAACCACTTTATGCAAAATCCTTAGAAACCTGGAAAAATTGGTAATACGTCAATTGAACGCTCCGTTTCCGAAATATTGTCATAATGACGTTTTAACGATTTCTTATTCGACAAATTTTAGTTTTAGCGATTTGTTCCCTCTCGCGTGGAGGTTTCGGGGTTATAGCAATTTTTTTATTTAAGCGATTTTTTATGTAGGAAAGAGCATAAAAAGACCACGAAAAACATTGTGCAGGCATTTGTGCAAAATTTAGTTTTAATAAAAACTTCAATAACTCAGTCAAATATACTTCTCAGTTTTCTTAAAGAAAGGTCTAAGTTTCACGTTTTTAAATCCGGGGAGAAAATGAAAATCGGTTGATAATCAACTAACTTACAGGCTTATAAGTGCGCAAACGTACGCAAAACGAGAGTTTTAACCGCTTTTCAAGATTTTGGGGGTGTTTGGGAAATTTCACAAGCAGATTATTGTTTCATTCGACAATACGTACAAGAAAAACACTACCATTTCCCGTTTAATTCTACTTTAGTCTTTTTATATCACTGTGTTATACGTACGTAGTCACTACTTGAAAAATCGAAACTAAAACAGCAAAACTCGAGCAGTCATTACCATACCTTATGTATCTATTGATCCCATGGAGATTCCATTAGGAAATTTGGCTATGATGTAGAGAAAAATATGTACTTTTTTTGGTAGGGGAAATCAAAAATTGAAGATACGTAATGCCAGGATATTCAATAAAACATACTTTGGAGTGTTCAATATCATTGAACCACAACGACATGATTGTTATATGGACTATTATTAAAGCGATTTTGCAAGCTTTCAAATGATATCCAACATTTTGAAATCCATCTACGCATTCCAAAGTTATGGAATTTTTAAGTCAGGTCCTTTTTTCAGAAAGTGCCATACAATACCTATTTCAACGAACCATAAAACAAAAACCGCTTTGAATTTTGACTCAATTCTGGTGTCATAGAATTCGTATGGACGATGAGAAACTTCTGTCCAAATTTCATTCAATGCAATAGGGGTCGGGTCCTGGACTGTATTGTATATATTATTGGTAACAATCGAATTAGTTTTTGCATTTGTCGTTGGCCCAACTAATAGAATATTCACCAGTATAGGATAATTAAATTGAGAACTAAAACTCGATTGACAGATCACATTTATTTCTGGTTACCGTGGCTTCAACTAAATATTGCAGTTCTTGCAACTAAAAATTAATTACAAATCAATAAATATGCACAATTCTGCCATTGCACTTTCTTTCTTTTAACATTAGATGTAATTTGTTAAAACAAAAAATAAAGCAATATTTTGCTAACTGAAATAATGGTTTTTGTTTTGTCATAAACAGAACGACGACAAAAAGTGTGGAATAGTATAAAGAACTTATTGCACTGTTTTCCCACAAAATGACAATGAGGAATGAGGTAAGAACAATGGTAGCTCTATACGTCATTACTCTATGCTTTTTCCGCTCTCATGTACAGAGCCTGAGTAAAAGAGCATAAACGAGTGTGTATTCTCTTTATAGAATGATTCTTATATTCTCTTATAGCATAAAAATGGCAGTGGGAGCAGAGAGAGAGCGGGGGAACCGAATTGTGCAGGATGAATGGTGAATCCCGACAGTTTTCCCAGAGGGTAAAAGGATTGAATAACGGGATAGCCTATCCGCTGAACTTTTTAAGGCAGGCGGCGAAGAACTACTAGCCCACATACATCAACTTATATGCGGTATATGGCTAGGGGAATCTATGCCCGACGATTGGAGTCTCAGTGTATTATGTCCTGTTCTCATAAAGGGTGATCCGTGTGTCTGTTCCAACTATCGCGGTATCAGTCTTTTATCCGTCGCGTATAAGGTCTTGTCGAGCGTATTATGTGAAAGACTAAAGCCAATTATTGAAAACCTGATTGGACCTTATCAGTGTGGTTTTAGACCAGGCAAGTCCACGACTGATCAAATATTCACGCTACGCCAGATCCTGCAAAAGACCCACGAAAAGCAAATCGATACATACCACCTTTTTGTCGATTACACAGCTGCTTTCGATAGCCCCATACGGGAAAACTGTCTGAACTTGGTATTCCGGCAAAACTGATCCGCCTCTGTAGAATGACGCTGACCAACACCAAATCAGCAGTGAAAGTGGGGAAAGACCTCACTGAACCATTCTGTACCAAGCGAGGACTTGGACAAGGCGACACACGTTCGTGCAATCTCTTCAACATCTTAATGGAGACAATAATGATAAAAGCTGCGGTAAATACGAACAAGACCATTAACACGAAAAGCCATATGTTGCTGGCGTATGCTGACGCCATAGACATCATTGGGCGAAATTTGAGAGAGGTTACTGCAGTATTTTCAAGACTCGAAAAGGAATCAGTGAAGGTGGGTCTTTCTGTTAATGAGGGCAAGACAAAATTGATGGTGTCAACGACTTGAAACACCTTTCGACGTGGTCCGCACTTGAACGTTGACAACCGATTTAATTTTGAAGTGGTAGATGAATTTGTCTACATTGGATCCGCCGTGGACAGGGACAACAACGTCAGCCTGGGGATAGATAGGAGAATTGTGCTTGCAAATATATGCGAGTTTGGGCTCAGCAAGCAGTTTAGGAACAAAGACCTCTCCCGACGGACAAAAGTCCAGCTATATCAGACTCTCATTTTACCTGTCTTGACATATGGCTCCGAAAATTGGGTCATATCGCAAGCGGATGAAAAACACCTGGGAGTTTTCGAGAGACAAATTCTCCGTAGAATATATGATCCTGTTAGGGGAAACGGCGAGTACCGACGTCGATGGAACGCAGAGCTATATAGTCTATATTCTAACATGGATGTACCTAGGCGAATCTAATTAGGCCAATTGCCTTGGCTAGGCCATGTTGTCAGAATGAATGAGGATAAGCCAGCGCGAAAGGTTTTCGATAACGTACCCGATGGAAGCAGGAAAAGAGGACAACCAGACAGAAGAATCCCTCCGTATCCTTGGTGTTACCCACTGGCGAGAAAAGGCGAAGGATAGAACCAGTTGGAGGAATATGTTGAAATTTGTTTAATTTGTTTGTTTAATTAATATGTGTAAAACGTCTGACCTCATGAGGTTGTTAAATAGTCAATAAAAGTACAGAATATTGCAATATAAATGCACCTTTTCGATAATGTTATTAAATAAAACAATTCAAAAAGCATAAATGTTACAAAATGCATCAATGTTTCACATCAAAATTATGAATGAACTAAGTTATGACAAAAAGAGAGCAATACGTTTTGAATCATTCGCCAGTGCTTTTGAGTCATACAATTCGTTCCATGAGTTCTCTATACTGTTCTATACTCTTTAGCGGCGACGACCTGCTTGTTTGTTCGCTGCCGCTACATCAATACCACCATACTTATTTTCAGCCAGAGATAAATGTTGTACAACAACCACGTATGTGATGCTAACGCTGTGTGTGGTTTGCATGTGCTCACTTTGATAGATTGCCCTACCCCTGCCTATTGATGTTAAAATATCAAAAACTATTTTAAAAAAATCCGTGGACAAATTTAAAAATTAGTACAATTTAAAATTGTTTGTTAAAATAACGGGTGACTGGGAAACTCTTTTTAGAGAAACTGGTAAAATAAATATTTAACAAAAAATATATAAAGTTTTAGTTCTTCTTTCAAAAAAATTAGTCGCACGACAAAATCATAAGTAAAGGTCTGTTGAAGTTGTATGTGATAAAATGACTCCCTAGATCCATTTGGATCATAGTTACATGAAAATTTACGTACACAATACAAAAAAAAAGAATTGTTGAGTTTAAATAAGCTTATAGTTGAAGCAATCACGTCTTTTGAAATCAGTTTGTGCATAATGGGTTTGTAATTTTGAATCCATAGTTTTAATTTTATTTACCTAGAAAAAAATCTGAATTCAATTATTTTTGGTTTAATGGCCATAACTTTTAAATTTGTCCACAGATTTGTTTTAAAATAGGTTTTAATATAATCGGGAATATAGTGCTTTCAAGCCCTATACTCACATTTAAGGAGTACATTTTTGCCAACACCTAATTCTATACCACATGTGACCGCAATCTGTTTGTTTACATTCTAATAAAGGGTCCGCCATCTAACGTTTTTTTTTTCAACTAGTGCTTATTTCGTGAATGGTAACACTTAGCTCATGTCTGATTTGACAGATAATTAGTTTTATCCTTCCGCTGAACGTATATGGTTGTGTATACGCTTGAACAACGCTGGGAAATATTGCGACAATAATTTTAAAAATCATGGTAGTGTTGCAGAATGTGTGCAGAATGTGTGCGAACACTCGATGTTTTGCGCCCTGTTGTTGAAGATCGCATTTTCAGCCGCAGAGCTGATGTCGTTTGGCCACCTCGGAGCTGCTATTTGACACCGTTGGTCTATTATTTGTGGGGTGCCCTCAAAGATAAGTGTTACGCCGACAAGCCAGAGACAATTGACGCTTTAAAGGACAATATTCGTGAAACCATTTGTGAAATACAGCTGCACACAATCGATAATGTGCTTAAAAATTGTACCGATCGTGTAGGCTACTGCATGGCCAGCTGAGGCAGCCATTTGAATGAAATTATTTTTCATTATTAACCGGAAGGATTGTACTTTCAAATAAAAAAAGAAATTTGAGAAAATATTCAGTAGTTTTTTTATAGCATTTTCAAAAAAAAGTTATTTGGCGGACCCGTTAGTATTTTCACATCCAGTAGATGTAAATGTTAGTTAAGTTGAAATTGCAAACAATTTATAGCAAAAATATTAAAAACAGTGTTGGATATTCAACCTGTTCCTAGTTCATTGAATGAAGGTCAGCCTACTTTATTTCGCTATTGATATTTCGAACAACATGATATTTAAAAACAATTTTATTTACATAAATTGTAAGATGTGTATTTGATTTCATTTAAAATGAATCCAAATTTCAAATATGTAGTCCAACAAAACATGACAGATTTATAGGTAAAAAATGTGAAATTTGACAAAAAATTACATCATCTCGGATCCATTCTGTATTGGTAACTAACTATGTATAGAAAAACTATATACATTTCTTGTTGAATTTTTAAATCTTTAAGATTTACAGACAAGGAAAATAAATGCAACGAAATAGAAAAAATAAATCGAAACCAAGTCACATCTTATAAGGTTTACACCAGCAAGAGTGTCAATATCACACTGTTCGTATCAAAAAGAAAACACAACATCAATGACAACAATAATGAGGACAACACAGAAATCCTTTAGCTCTCCATTTCTTTCTTGTACTCAAAATCCATTTCAAAGATGAAACAAAAAAATTCAAATCGAATATACAGTCACACATGCCGTAATCGTCATCCGAAGAAAAACAAACATATTCGAACAAAAAAAAATCCTAAAACTCAACAATAGAACAGAAACACAGTATTTTAAAGGAGATGTGAAAGATGGCAACAAGAAATCAAGTCAGATGTGATATTAAACACATACACAAGCACACGCATTTTACTAATACTAATACTAATGCGTATAAGAGACGCATTGTACTAAGTGCAAACATTCACATACTACAATCATACTTTTATCACATAAATATAATGCCAACACTCACACATGCTCACATACTCATTTATAGACTCAAGGATATTCTCCATATGTGTGTATGTATGTATGTGTGGAATGTATGTATGCATGTATGAGTGTATGCGTCTCGTTTCTGAATGGGTTATACTTGTATGACTACAATTTAAGGTTTGGGTAAGTGGCAGCTAAAACAAACGAACCAACTAACGATGCGAATGTGAAAAAAGGGAACGAAATTGTAATGAAAACGAGCGCATTTGTAATACGAGAAATCTGTTAAAACAACAAAACGAAAATTGCTGCATACACAAAATATTTACACATACACACACACAAATGTATAGGATTGTGTTACTCTCTGCTTACGTGCGTGTGAGTGCACGCACGTCTGACTGAGTGTCGGAAGTGCGTAATATTATGGAATAATGCAGGAACAGTGATTTCGAATGCATTTTGTTGATCCCGATGCACAAAGCGAACCGAAGACTTGTCATGAGCTTGGACGAAAAGTTTTTATCTGGCTGATGGATTTGAAAAACCTATAACCAACAAATATTGTAAACATGGTAATGAAGCGAACAACTTCGATTACATTTTTATGTGGTACCAAGACCCATTGCATCCCGCGGAGCGATGGGGGAGAGGATTGGGGTCAGGGCAGGAACCGAACCAACGTTCTCATTTACAAGAGCCGCCCACATCAACCACTATACAACCTGCTGTAATTCAGTTATTTTAAGAAGGCTTTGTTTTGTTAACAACTAAGAAATTATAAAACCAAGAAACTCACCACGGGTTGTGTAGCGTATCTAACTGAATTACCCATTACAACATTTATTGATATTTATCTAAGAGAAAGTTATTATTGTAGCCAAAATTTGCCCGATTTTCTATCAGATATTATAGAACTAAGAAATTCAGTTCTAGGCTTTTGAAATATTTTCTATCATTTTGTAAAAGGTGCCATAAAAAGCTACTGTAAAACCTGAAGCAATTGTCGCACGGTTGCATGTCGATAGGCTATCTCACACAAAAATGCAACTGTGTGTTATAGATAGACTACCCTCAAAACAACTGCTCAGTGAGAATATGAGAGGAAAGGAGAACTTGGGGGAAAAAGCCTTCTGCTCTGCTTGTTAGAATAATTCACTTTTAGGTTCAGTTGATACTGAGGAATTTTCGATCGATACCAATTGGCCTATGCGAATTGCACATAAAGTTGGTTTCCCATTACATCCCATGAAGGGATTGGGGAGAGCTTCTCAATACACGTAAGTTGTGTGCTTTCTAGTTTTACCCTCACTGATTGGGACCGACAGTTTTACACCGATTCCAAACGGTAGTTTGAGAAGCTTTTTCATGGTTAAAGACGCGATGATGTCGCCAGCACTAAGCATGGCAACCATTGTCGAAAGAAATATAAGACGGTCAGAGCAAGGATCAAATCCACGTTCGCATGTACAAGAGCTGCGCACAATAACCATTGTACCACCGACCCCCGACTGGGCAATATTTTGAGAAAATTAACAGTGTGGCTACAAATTTCTTAAACGTAAGTGTGTCCATATTGTAGAAACGGTACGTGCAATCGCAAGAAGAACAAAATTGTGGTTGTGTGTAGTTCTACATTCCGATGAAATTGTATATCCTAAAGATAGGGGTCAGACTCTCATTCAACCTGTCTTGCTTTATGGCGCAGAATCCTGGGACCTATCGCAAGCAGACGAAACATCTGTAGGAGTCATCGAGAGAAAAATACTCTGAAAAATGTATGGCCCTATAGTGCACAACGGCACTATAGAATGGATGAAGACGATCCAGCACGAAGGGTTTTCGAAACCGAACTCGAAGGAAGACGAAAAAGAGGAAGACCAAGACTCCGCTGGAGAGACCAGGTTGACGAATCCCTGCGTACACTTGGTATTTCCAACTGGAGAAATAAAGCAAAAGATCGAACTGGTTGGCGAAATATGTTATCTTCGTTTTGTAAGGTCCCTGACCCTCCGGGGTTGTCCGAGACCGGATAAGTAAGTATAAGTAACGATAGGGGTGCAAGCTGTAGTCAAGTAGTTTCATTCTCACCCGGACATTCAACAACAAGTACGTATGTCTTATCTTAAAATGACCAGTTGAGCGGACACAGACATTTCCCGCCGAAGCCATTAAATCAGTGCGAGCTTAATGATGTAATTAGAGTCCTTAGATTGTCGAAAAGATCTTCTGACTTACTTGCGTCCCGGCTGAAAGAAAGAGATCTCATAACTAAAGATACGTATTAGTGCTCTCGAGAAAAAGGCTTAATTAATTTTTTCCTGAAGATGATGATTTTGAGTATTCACTTAATTGTGAATAAAAACGAAAAGCCTTCAACGATTTTCATGACCCATATTTCGTTTAATTCATAAGATAGGTAGCAGGGTTTGCAGTTTTCGATTTTTCCGATTTTTTTTCTCAAAAAAAAATATATAGTGGTTACTCATCTAATTTGTGACTATTGACCTGTGTTATTTTTTTTTTTTTTTTTTTTTTTTTTTTTTTTTTTTTTTTTTTAAATCGAGCGAACCCATCGCCGCCACTCTTACCCGCCCCTACCGACCGAGAGGGCCACGTCCCCATAACGTGAGGACAGCGTACACATTATAGACCGGTCTATAACGGGAGAGCAAGGATTATAAGTTCACACGTTACAACCAACTACAGAAATTCTTCACCAGTTGGTATTACACTAACATAAATAAGTATAAAAGCACATCACGAGATATTAACATAAGATACTTCAATATATAATAATTACGAGCAAAACGAAAACCAAATCATAAATCAGACCAGATAGTAAGGATAAAGTAAATTAAATTTACATATGTACGTCAACGAATATACAGCACTAATGCAATCGGTTCAAATGACAAATTATGCTAGACTTTGTCGTTTCCCAACTACCTGTGAAATCAATAAACTGATATAGCTCATTAAAGTCACGACACATTCTCCTAACTGGATCAAAGGACGCATAATTCGAACGCTGAAACTCGATGTTTACGAGTTTATAGTACCTCGTTGGTCTCAATGGGACATTTATGAAAATCTTAGATAACAGAAATTCAGAACATATACATCCATCAATTATCTTCAAAACTGTAATAGAGTTTATCATGGTACGTCTACTACTAAGAGTCGGCAATCTGATCAATGCTAGTCTACTGCTATACGAAGGAAGATTATGGTTCGGGTTCCATTGAAGATTTCTCAGACAAAAAATGAGAAACTGTTTCTGGACCGATTCAATCATATTAACATACAAATTGTACTGGGGGTCCCAAACAACTGATCCATATTCGAGAATAGGGCGGACTAGTGAAGTGAAAAGATTTTTCGTAACGTAGGGATCTGAAAATTCCTTTGCCCAACGTTTAATAAAGTTCAGAACGCCATAAGCCTTGTTCACCATCGTAATTATGTGGGAGTTGAAATTCAATTTTCTGTCCAAGAGAACACCAAGATCAACAAATGAATCCACCGATTCAAGAACATTGCCACCTAAAACGTATTTCGCCGAAAATAATGATGACCTACAGAACAGCATATGCTTACATTTCGTAAAATTAAGCTCCATCAAATTGGTCTCGCACCACGTCTGGAAAGTAGACAAATCCCTCTGAAGTAAAGAATATTGACAAGGATCCTTGTAAGAAAAATAGATCTTCACGTCATCAGCGTACATTAACAATTTAGAGTGCATTATGGAGGCGGGTAAGTCGTTAATGATTAACAAAAATAGAACCGGCCCAAGATGACTGCCCTGAGGTACCCCAGATGACACAAAAATAGAATTGGCATTCATGTTTCTCGATCGACACACATCGATTTGTAGTCAATAAATGGTAGAATATTGTGAAAAGTTGCGGTTTTTAAGTACGTAGAACTATAATTTTCGACCTGAAATATTTCGAAAACAAGAGCTAACCTAGAAAAAGGGTTAGCACCACTGGGTTCAGAGTGCTCGAATTATGTTCACCCATTAGGTTCCCCGCTTGTCACAAAAAAAATCCCGATTCGAGCAGTGATTTTTATCTTTCATTTTCTTTTATTTCCCATTAGAAATGTTGTCTACAATTTCATTTCTTTTGTACCTTTTAACCACTGTAACTCTTGATGCGAAGGAAAGAAATCCAACAAAATTGAAACAAATACTCTCATCTGACTTAAATATCTGACAAATGTAAAATGTCTACGCGGACATAAACAATAGCAGTAGTAACAACTTGCCAGAGATGGAAATCTTCGTCCTTAACAGTAAATTGAAAGAACCAAGCCTTTGTTTCCCTATATACTTTGCATCATTCCGAACCAAGACCTACTCATCGTCTCTCATTGAGGAGGGACTATGAGAAGCAGGAGGGAATTTTGTACTTAATAATTTTTGGTACACTGAATGGAACTGGTGTGTTACGAGATTTCGAAGAGAAGTAGCGTGGTTTTGCCGAGGGCTGAGGCATATCATGTCCAGAGTCTCTCTTTCGTTAGGATCCATCAAATCTTTCGAAATAAGAACAGAATAATTTATAATAATTACCCTGAAAAGGGGTTCGAATTCAATTTCGTTCGTAATCCTTCATTTACAAATTAATTTGATTTATAGAAATATCTATAAGTGTTTCACTCGTTGAGAACACTGCTGTTTGTTTGAGAACACTCGTCTTGGTTTGACAACAACTCTTCTGGGAACACTTGTCTTGGCTATACAACACTGGTATCAGATTACTAGTTTCAGCTTTACAACACTCTTCTGATGCCACTTGTTTTGTCTTGACAACACTCTTCTGGCAACATTAGCCACTTTGCGGACTGGTCGATTTAAGATGATCGGAAACTTATACCCCTGACACACATGTAGTATAGAAACCATTGCATGAATACTATGGTTTAACATACTACAGTATAGTGACACACATGTACATTGTGGTTTCATTTGTTATTTGATCATGTGATCAATTGACATTTCATCATATGGTAAGAAACATGGAAAAAGAAAACAAGAAAAAAATTTATCTTGTTACAATAAATAATTATATTTTTTGGTCAAATTGTTGATTCTCGTCCACAGATATCAATAATAATATTAATATTTTTTGTCCCGAGGATATTTCTTGTCACCGGTTTCGACATTCTAATTAATAACAAATAAATGATTAACAGTTGATCAAATCACAGCTGATCAAAGTGTTTTTTGGCTAGTGTTAGAAAATGTTTTCGTTGGAGCTATGTTTAGCTATATTTATTACAATACTACATTTATGCTACGTTCCGGAACATAGAATACGAACTATAATTAAACGCCCTATAACCCAGTTTGCTCAATGGTTTAATGGTGGTATATGTTGACACACATGTGGTATTGAATGCTAGTATGGTCTGTAGACCACATGTGTGTCAGTGGTATTAGTGTTTTGCACACGCAATTATTCGGATTCGCTGTGTAGATCGGAATCGGATATGAAGGGTACTGGCTCGATGTGTGCTTTCGTGTCTGATGAGAACTGTGCGGGATCGGTTATCATTGGTTGAATTAGTAAGCCGAAGCCACTATGTGAGCCGAAGCCACTATGTAAGCATAGTCAACCGGAGCCGCTATGTAGTAATAGTCAGCCAAAGGCGCTATGTAGGAAGAGTCAACCAGAGCTGCCATGTAGGAATAGTCAGTCAAAGCCGCTATATAGAAATGGTCAGCTGACGCCGCTATGTATGAATAGTCAGCCGAACCCAATATGTAGGAATAGTCAGCAAAAGCCGCTATATAGAAATAGCCAGCCGATGCCGCTATAAATAAATACATAGGTACCGATGGTACCGATGCCACAGCTGATTAAGTAAGTGCTTGGAAAAAGTACAGAATATATGCTTTCAAAGAAGAAATAGTGATAGGTGACTGAAAGAATTAGGTTTGCGTTGTAAGATTTTCATACACTTACGTCTGTGTATCAAACCAAAAGTACAAAACAAATCAACTCATAGTCAATTTTTCCAATTAAATCGATGGAAGAAAGGGATATTCAGTAAAAATAAAATCAAAATATAACGAAGTGTTAGAGTAAAGTCATTTGTGACACACAAATTGTTATAATTAAAAATTTCTCTCATTCACTATTTCGTCGATTTATAATTTTGTTTTCTCATAAACGCCAATTGTTTGAAACGGAGATATCAATATTCGCAACTGTACCACTATTACCAACTAGCAATTTTTAGGGATATAGAAACAAATGTATATCAAAAATCTGACAACAGATTCGGAACGGGAACGCACAAAATCCTGTAGACCCAATATCGACTCGAGAAAAAAAATGTTGTATAGAACAAAACAATAACACAGTGCAACATGAAAAAATATAACCATATAGGGACACCACAACGTGATAAAAGACCAACAAAAAAAAAAGACCCGTGTCTACATGTTTTGCCCAAAGTCATGCACTTTTTTTATGGGCCCCCAAAGATTTGGCGCTTCGGTGTCATTTTCGCAAAAAAGTGATCATTTTGTCAGGCTCATATCTTGCAAACCATTCGGAATTTTGATTTACTCTCTAAGTAAATCTAATACATTTCAGGTATGTTGGTGGAGTCACAAGATCAGCCTGTATGATGTTAATGAAGTATTTGAAGAAGAAAAAGCTGATGATGGAGGATAGTCTGGAAGCAACGTGTGTGTGGATCTGAATCACCATTCTAAACATAATACGAATATTTTTTTTTATTATTTTTGTAATAGATAGCATAGTATCTCAATGTTGAAGTAAAAAAAATACAAATGAAATTAAAAAAGTTTCGAGAAATTTTTCACTTTTGCGGCTACCTAAACTCTAACTAAGCGCTACCTAAACGGCATTAAGAGTCAATCCTAGGAATCTCATATGTTCTAGAAAGTTGTTTACTGTGATCTTAGTTATATTTTTGTGGTTGATGGTTTCCTTGAATTTTGAACGGTTTGCTACCTATGGACCTAAACAGGGGAAAAAAGGGGAAAAAAACGATTTTTTAAAATCTTTTGCGATTTTTACCTTGAAAATGAAGTTAATTAAGATGTTCACAATTTTTATTCTGTATGACAAGAGCTACAACTTTTCCTCAGAGAGTAAATCAAAATTCCGAACAGTTTGCAAGATATGAGCCTGACAAAATGATCACTTTTTTGCAAAAATGACTCCGAAGCCCCAAATCTTTGGGGGACCATAAAAAAAGTGCATGACTTTGAGTAAAACTGGGAGACACGGGTCTTTTGTCGTTTGTCACGTAGTGGTGTCCGTATGGTTATATTTCCATGACTTAAAAAATTGCGCACAGTGTAATCAACCGACGACCTGTATTCCAAATATTCCACGGATTTGTGTGTGCAAGTAAACCAGCTGTTGCAGCCTCTTATAAACACTACTCTATTGTATTTACACTGTCTTCAGACAGACATAACTTGCAGAACTAGAGTTTTAGATCGAGTGCAATGCTCTTATCGGGTTACCTACTTGTCTTTAACCTTACAGGGTTAATCATATTTTACATACAGTAAGGTAATCTTCGTCGAAAAGACGAAGTGCTATTTTACTTCGAAGTTTTTAATGAAAAATATAGCGTACAAGTCCGACACACTACTTTTAATGAAAAATATACTTTAGTGAAAAAAGAGCATCGGTGTTCGTCGAATCGACGAAGATTTCTCTTCTAGGTTTAAGTACCCTGGCTGCATTGACGCGTATGAGAATTACAGCAAAGCACACGTTCTAGTGTAGCCACTGAAACTAGTTCGTTGGTGCTGTGGATACACCGACGACAAAACTTTGGTGTTTGTCAGTGAGTGTGATTGTTCGTGATGTTCTGCGTGAGTGATGGATGTTGTGTGGTTTTAGGTGACGGTCACACAAGGGAAGCATGGAGGTGTGAATGGCGGTAAGTGTATAGAAAATATGTTGACTTAAATTATGTACGCGCGGATTACGACGTCACGTTACAAAGATTAGTTCAGCTAGTTGTACTCGTAAATGGCTTGCCCATTTAATTTGAAATTTATAGGGTTCAGTTGTAGTACAGCTTATGTTTAAATTTTGGGCACCACAGATCATAGTCAAGCTGCCCAGTGCACAACAAATTTGAGACCGATTAAAAGCACGTGAATAAAAAATAACGAAAATTTCATGAAGCGGAAATGTAGCTCGTTTTCCCGTTTCTTGGTACCCAGCTCTTTACGAACATTTCGGAGTCAAAATAAATTACAGTGTTGTTATCCAAAGACATTTCGTATGAAAACAATTGTTTGATAAATGTTTGGGACCGGAATTATGACATTTCGATTATATTAACAAACAAAAGTAACACCACATGGAATAGAAAAATAAAATGTAGTACGGAGAGGAAATATTAATAAAATATTTGCCAGGTAAATAGAAATTATGTGGCAATTCTCTGCAACAACATTTTCCATTTAGAGATAAATGGCAAAATTTCTTAGGAAAATTTCGCAAGAACTGAATATGGCACTTAACAATCTAAATAAAATAAAACTGAATTCCTTGAAATATAGTATTTTTTGAAGTAAAACTTCTATACGGAGGGGTAAACATTTTTTAATGCAACGGAACCGGAAGTTTGTAATGTAGCGGAAGCTGTTACGAAGTTCCCCAAAAGTATGCAACGTAAATCATGACAAGGGAGGTGAAGAGTAGAGTTTGACGATTAAAACAAAAAAAGAGAGTGTGCTTTAAGACCACACAACTGAAGTAAAACTTCTTTAGCTCCATCTACATGTTTATATATATGTTTGTATATGTCTATATGTATAATGTATACAGACATATAATAATTTTCTACAAATGTTTAAATTCAAATTCCGTTTCCATTGATAAATAAACATATTTGAGTTGAATTTTTATTTATTATTTGTTTTATTATTTTTAATCATTATTTATATTATTTTCATTATCGGATACATGAGTAGTTACTGTGGTTGATTGTAAGACTGAGACAATAGGCTTATGGTATGAAAAATATGATACATATGTTTTCGAATGAAAATTAGAAAGAAATCTAGAGAAAACTGCATCGATTGTTGTTCCATGTCGTGTGGTAGGCTCATTTCGGTTATTATTGATTTCAAGTTCTAATTTATCTCGAAGAAAGTTTATGAAGAGTTGTCCATCTTCGGATGCGAAATTAACATTGAAATCTCCTGCTAAAATGAGTGGCAACGTATGATAATTTTCTCCTAATTCTTCAGAGCCTACTCGACCGTAAATCATAAGTCTTTTATATATAAACTTTATAATGTTATTGACTGTGTTATTGGGCGAAATGTAAACAACTACCATTATGATGTTTGTTCCATCGTCCAAATCACAGTGAGCAGCACATATATCACCAATTGATGACTGGCCAATATCGAGTTCAGTAATATGTCTTAATAAAATGTCCATGTTCGAAGTTACAATGTTTGAAGTATCATTTGATTTCTGATAAATTGCCACTCCTGCTGATCTAACATTTTTACGTTTAAATTTTGCAATACAATCAAAATTCGGGATGTCAACATTATCATCGTCATTTGATCAAGTTTCTGATAGAAACAAAATATTGCTTGAACCAATTACGGGATCGCTCAAGTCCGCCACGTGTTTTCTGAGACTTTGGCAATTGAAAGTAACCATGGACAACTTTTTCCTGTCATGCATGAAATCAAGAATCGTTCTTCCTAATGTTGACAATGTATTCAACGATAATCGGCGAAATTCATCTTGTAAAGATATGACCGATGTATCATTTTTTCGACCATGATAAAATCTATTATCATTATCTTTTGGCACTATGTACAATCCTTCAATGCTGGTTACTCTTGATAGAGCAACATATAGTAGTGGCAGAGAATGAGTCCTTTGGTATTCATAAACCACTTCATTGAAGGTTCCACCTTGAGATTTGTGAATTGTCATGGCACATCCTGATACTAAAGGAAAATGATTTCGTTTTGCAATAATTGTTTTATTATTATTCATGGCAATGGCAGATGTTCTGCGTTCTATTGGGACGGCATGCTATAATTTTCATTCGAAAACATATGTATCTTATTTTTCATACCATAAGCCTATTGTCTCAGTCTTACAATCAACCACAGTAACTACTCATGTATCCGATAATGAAAATAATATAAATAATGATTAAAAATAATAAAACAAATAATAAATAAAAATTCAACTCAAATATGTTTATTTATCAATGGAAACGGAATTTAAATTTAAACATTTGTAGAAAATTATTATATGTCTGTATACATTATACATATAGACATATACAAACATATATATAAACATGTAGATGGAGCTAAAGAAGTTTTACTTCAGTTGTGTGGTCTTAAAGCACACTCTCTTTTTTTTGGAAATGATATCTTAAGCGAACCACACCACACACTTGTCATTCATGAGCTTTAGCTTGGTAGATAATTTTTTATCTGACTGATGAATTTGAAAGAATATTAGCACAAAAATTTGTGAACATGATAGTGATGCGAACAACTTCGATTAAATTTTTATTTGGTATCAAGAAGAGCGTTAAACCGACAAAAAACATCAACAATAGTTGGTGTTCATGTCAAGTCTGTGGTTCGTTTAAACTGAAAAAGCCGGGTATTTATTTCTGAATTACTATACCCTCAGCAATAGGGTTGGGACGAAATTCATTTTAGGACTTACGATTGAGACATGACCGTCTGTCTGGCTGGCTGGTGAACACGATAACTGTTATAAATCTTAATCGAGCACAATGAAATTTTGTCAGTGACTATTGGTTGTCTAAACTTAGATTGGGATTGAAAATAGGCATTGTGACCACGCCCCTTCTGGGCATGTTTCGTCTAAAACTTTTTAGAATCTTTTTAGCTTCAATACCCATATTCGTTAATAAACAGCAAATGTCTAATTAACTGGAAAAAATTGATATGGTTACCAGGCCCATGCTGGTACTTCCCATACAAAAGTTGGGGTCCGTCCGGTTTGCCGATGCGATAAGTCGCGCAAGAGATAGATTGCCCTCGGTTCTGGGCAATGGTTTGTTACAAGCTATACTGAAACTAAAAATTGTAATTTTTCCCACACCCAGTTGGGCAGCAGGCCGTTTGGTGGACACAATGTTTTCCGTAAATCTCAACTCAAATTTGGTTCTGGGCAGTGGTTTGCCAAAAAGCACTTTGTACCTAAAAATATACACTTTTGCCACTTCAATTTGTTTACCCTGTATACAATACTTGTAGGTGGGGGTTACCGGTTGAAAGACAAAAAATATCCCGGAAACCAAACCCGATCTTAATGAAATTTAGTACAAGCCAATATCTTCTCAAAAGCTATGGTGTACTAGAAATTTAGTACTTTTCGGCGCCCATTTCCGCACCTCGCATACACATGATGGGCGGAAAATTGGCAAGTAGACACGATAAATCCTCAAAATCACAATAGGCCCTAATTAACTTAAGAATTAGATAATATCTTGGGCAAGGTCAATATCCTATTGCATGTGGGCGAAGTTACCACGCCCATTCGGGTAACTGAAGCTTAGTCGGCTTCACAAAAATATAAATATTTTTTAATGATCTTCAAATGAATGAATGACTAAGGGTGAGGTCATGTTTACGTCGGGTCACCCGACTGAAAATTCTGTATCGGCTTCGATTTTTTTCAATAAAGATCGACAGAGTTGGATTATAAACCGCAGACACTAATCATTACAATATCATTAACCACCAGATAGTGTTACGTCATTGTTTGAACAAATTCAAAGGGCCAAAATTGAATACAAACTGCCCGCCCATATGCGTTTGTTTGTTGAAAAACAATCTAAGTGTTTCTGAAAGCCAATAGAAGACCTTGTAAAATACACGTGACTACGGAGGGCAATGTTAATTCCGCCTCTGAATGTACCGAGAGTGAGTAATAATGAGTATCTCATTACCCAATTGAGTATCTCATGAAGTTTTATCGTCAGGAACTGTACTTGCAAAATATACTTACTTACTTATCCGATTTCGAGCAACACCGAGGGGTCAGGGACCTTATCTCTTACCAATACCAAGTGTACGCAGGGATTCGCTAACCTGATCACTCCAGCGGAGTCTTGGTCCTCCAATTTTTCGTCTTCCTTTTGATCCGCTTAACTATGTCAATGTCCGGATATATCTCGCCGATATTCGCCGTTGCGTACTATAGGGCCATACATTTTTCGGAGTATTTTGCTCTCGAAGTCTCCTACAGATGTTCCGCCTTCTTGCGATAAGAGCCAGGATTCTGCGCCATAAAGCAAGACAGGTTGTATGAGAATCTGATCTAGCTGGACTTTTGTTACTCGATAGATGGCTTTATCTCTAAAGTGCTTGATTAGTCCAAAATAACATCTATTCACAAGCACAATTCTCTGGTTGATCTTAAGACTGACGTGGTTGTTTTTATTTATAGTAGATCCGAGGTATATAAATTCGTCCACCACCTCGAAATTTTAACGCTTCACGCTATGGTCTATCGCGTGGAGGACCTGCTCGTTGAAACCATTATATCCTCATTTACTGTCAGACCCAATTTTTCTGCCTGCTTCTCAATTCTCGAAAACACCGCAGTAACATCTCTAATTGTGCGCCCAATGATATCTATATCATCAGCATGCATGTGGCTTTTGGTGCTGATGGTTTTATTCATGTTGACTGCAGCTTTTCTCATAATGATCTTCATTAAGATGTTAACGAGATCGCACGATAGTGTGTCGCCTTACCTGAACTCTCGCTTAGTTTCGAAAGGGTCGGGAAGATCTTTGCCAACTTTCACTGCATATTTGGTATTCGTCAAGGTCATCCTGCAAAGGCGTATGAGTTTTGCAGGAATATAAGCTCATCGCCGCTAGCCTCAAATAGCTCCGCCTGCAATCCATCGGCCCCTGCGGTTTTTGTTGTTCTTAAGCTGGGCAATAGCTGTTCTGACCTCGTCTTGGTCAGGACGAGAGCGACGTCGTCCAAATTGCGATCGATTATTTCATCGTCATTGAATATCTCAGGTACCAGTAAAACATAACAAAATACAACCCATGAACACGTTGTTTGGTTTGGTTTGCCTTCCCATTACATCCCATGAAGGAACTGGGGAGAACTTCTCACAATCACTGAGCTGTGCGCTTTCCAGTTTTCACTCACTGATTGGGACCTACAGTTTTACACCGATTCCGAACGGTAATTTGAGAAGCTTTTTCATGGCTAAATACTCGATAGTGTCGCCGTCACTATGCGAGGTGACCGCCGCCGAAAGAAAATTTGAAGGTGGTCAGAGCCGGGTTCGAACCCAGGATCTCATGTACAAGAGCCGCGCACACTAACCATTGCACCAGCGACGGCCACGTACTGTTTGAATATTATTAGATCTGATTTTGCATCTTGTAGCTCACTTTTGGTACTTAGTGTATTTTTCAACGTTGTGAATCTGAATGTTGCAGGAAATAGTGTTTGGACTGTTTTTACGTTGTTGCAGCTATTGGCCAAAATAATATAACAATATTAAATATTAAATTATTCCTAAGTTTTAGCACTTAGTGCCTTTTACTATCTTATCAACAACAACGTAGACTACAACTATGCAGAATAAACAGCCATGTGACGTATATATATACACAAAGACGAATACAAATATTTTATTGCAGTTTAATAGTACACGACTTTTTACACCTTTATCCTTGTATCCATGGTCCTCTCGAGCGTAATATGCGAAAGACTAAAGCCGTTTGTTGCAGATCTAATCGTACCTTATCAGTGTGGCTTTAGTCCTGGAAAGTCAACTATCTCTAGAAATCACACGAAAAATACCACACTCACAGAAAAATTCGGTTGGAACAGCCGATTCTGGCATTATGACATTTTCTTTTTTCAGCTGTTGCATCTGTTGATTAACTAAATCGATATATACACAGACAATTGCAGCAAATCTGCAATGACCGACATTGAAAAACTTCAAAACTGTTCATATAACTGTTCATTTGGTACCAATTTCGGTTGTCGCATCCTTGATAATTCAAAATTCGGTTGCTCCAACCGAAATTTTTGAAATTTTAGTTGACAGAACGGATATAATTGCAGATTCAGTTGTCACAACCATATCAATTATGAAACAAGTTTGCTGCAACCAAATTTCGGGTGTGGTGACTACATCCGGTCGTAACAACCTCAATTCGGTTGTGGCAACGGCAATTCGGCAACGGCAATTAGTTCTCTAAATGCACCTCTTTGCCTTCGATAGTCCGGTACGGGGAAAACTGTACCAAGCTGTATCTGAGCTGAATATTTCTGCTACCCTGACACGTATTTGTAGAATGACACTGACCGACACGAAATTTTCAGTAAAGATTGGTAACGTTTCACCAAACCATTTAGTACGAGACGAGGCCTCAGGCAGGGCGACACCATATCATGCGATCACTTCAACTTATTAATTGAGATCATCGTGAGAAAAGATGCAGTCAACACGAATGAAACTATCAGCAGCATAAATCACATGCTGCTCGCCCATGCTGATGATTTAGACATCATTGGGGGGAATCTACGAGAAGTTATATTTTTTTTGGAGCAGTCCCAACTTGCATGTCATCAAAACATTGCAGTCCCTCCACTCCCGTGGCTTGGTCAGGGAACAATTTCAGCAAAAGTGGCTATGGCAGTAAACGATGACAAGGCAAATTAATGGTTTAGATTAGTGGTACCCTGAACGTTGACAACCGTTATAATTTCGAGGTAGTGCAAAAATAACCAATTTCAAAACTGAGCTTGTTGCAGGAGCAGAAGTAAATTGCGTGGAAAAAGTGCTGAATTAATTGAATCGCCGATTGCAGAAACCACATAAGTCAATTTTATTCCAAATGGATTTTATGCTGTTTTCACATTTTAAAGGGCTCTAACACAAACTCAAAATCCAGCGTGCAACTCATGTTGTTCTTACCCTCACAGGTAAAACTGATTAATTATTGACTCATGTAGTTTCTGCAATCAGCGATTCAATTGCATTTTTGGTAAAATGAATACAAACGCTTCAGTAACAAATACAGGAAAAATGAGTTTAATATCGTTACAAAAATAATGAATAATCGCGAAAGTTGGGCAAGGAAGAGATGTCACAGATTGCTACGAAGGACAATAAAACCTTGATGGCAAAGAGGAAATGTTCAACATCAGAAACAAAAGAAATCAATATTTTAAAAGTAACATTCAGATGTTGTTTAAATTACATTTATGTGACTTTGGGAGAAGATGTTGTTTGGAAAGATTAAAAATTAAAAATATAAAACTCACACATACAGGCTGAAAAATTGTTTTCGTGTTTTCTTGTTTGGATGCAAATATAACATGTGTTTAGAACTTGTCTCAAATATAGTATACTTTTGTCCAAACACATGTTGTTTGCTATTCAATATTACAAGTTTGGGACAATATGATTAAAATGTTATAACATATGTGTTTTTGTGGCCGTTGGTGGTGCAACGGTTATTGTGCGTGGCTGTTGTGCGAGAGACCGTCGGTTCGATCCCTGCTCTGACTACCTTACACTTCTTCCGATGACGGCGCCCTCGCTCAGTGACGTTGACACTATCGAGTAATAAGCCATGAAATCGTTTCTCAAAAACCGTTCGGAACCGGTGAAATATTGTATGTTCCCTATCATTAAGTGAAAACTGGAAAGCACACAGCTCAGCGATTGTGAGCAGCTCTCTGCTATCCCCTCATGGGATGTAATGGGAAAATATTTAGTTATTTATTTATAAAATACATATGTATTTATGATCAAAATATAGCTTTGTTTGTGATACAAATATAGCTGTGATTGGTGCATTGTTTCTTTCGCAATGCTCTGTTGAGAGCAGAATAATAAAAGAGCGATAAAGAGAGATTGCTGTCAGCCGAAGTTAATGTTATTGCAAGTATATAATTATTTTATTGCGTTATTATTTAGTTAGTGATTTATAAATGTTCCTGAATGCGTGTGTAAATAAATTGATTGTTTCTTATGTTGACTGGTTTGTTGCGTTGTAGTTTCATGCATTCAGTGATCAATGGTTTGTTTGGGACGAAAGACTCGTGTGTTTCGACGTAAGTATACGCAAAAGTATGCATCTTTGCAAGTATACAGGTTAATGTTTGAATGTTCAGGACTTGCAAATATATGAATATTTGAAGAGAGTTCCAAGTATATACATAGTTCTTGCAGAATGTGTTTGAGAAAATATGTTAGGGAGTAAATTTTTTTCAGCGCGTGTTGCTTCAGAGATATTACAATTGCAGATGTAATATGAAATGAAGGAATCATTTTTCACACAGTCAATAAGGATACTCATGCGATTTCCGCACAAACTTTGAACTTCCAAAATGACATCAACAACACCCTTTATTTTCTAAAGAGTTAAAGTTGATTCTTTTTCTAAATAATATGTAGAAATGGTTTGACGTTGACAAAAAATCTACGAATGCTGCAGAAAAGGCCAGTGGCTGTAACAGCGGCAACACTTAGAACAGCATGTTGCATGGTTTATTTTAACAAACTCACATTAACGAGACTCAAATAAACTGAGCATAACACACACACAAAAAGAAGAAGCACAAATATCAAGCAAGGAAAAGGGTCATTTGTTATGTGTTTGTGTGAGTGCTTGCAAATGTATTCGACGTAGAGCTTTGCGGGGAAAAAATATTTCGTTTTTGTTGTAGTTTCCAATCTTTTTTTATATGTTTACCACCATGTCTGGTAATAAGACCTTTGGGAGCACTTTTCCACGTCACACACATGTGTACATATGGATAAATATATAAGTTTTTACACAATTTCACTTGGAACTAGTTTGTTTGATGTGTTGGACGAGGGAGGGCCCAAACTGCAGTTGGGGTTACCAACAACTTTCAGATTGATAGCGCAAATTTGCTATACTAATCAGAGCCATGTAGTGTTAATTCCATAGTATTAATTTGTTAGCGAATGGTTTCATCTGCTCATAAAAAGCATTCACTACATTTTGACACTGCCTAACCATAATTATCACACCAACCTCCATTTTCCATTGCGAATGTTAAAAGTGCGACTACGACTGTGTGAAAAATATGAAGTTTATGATTTTTTATACATTTGTGTTGCCCCATTTCTATTATCCCCTGATTCTGTGTTCCCGTCTTCCTGCCTCCTTCTGTTGCAATAACTGTTGCTACAGCGAACTTTCCATTTGCCCTGTTTCACATTTCACAAGTTCTAATAATTTGTTTTATTTTCTACTCTATATTTTTTTTGATGATTTTTTCCTGCTGCTGCTGTTGTTTGTTTGCCTTCCAACTAAGGTCATGATATATGACTTTTTATGGTGAATACATTTCATCCTTATATTCGTACAGATTTATTCGCATATTCCCATTACCTTATATTTCGCAGAGCAAAAAAAAGAAGAAAATAGGAAAAATAAAACACAAAGATGGATAGACAACCTGAAAAAATGTGACTGTTTTTCCTCAGAAATGGATATTTGTTGATATTATGCTTTATTTGCTAAAGATTCGAGAGCAAAACAAATGTTGTTAGTTTGGCATAAATTGATGTATCCATTAGATTTTAACAAGCATGAAATTTACTCAAATTTCTGAATCGAAAGCAAACCTAGAGTTCACAATCAAATTGGCCAAATTGGTGGAACGACAATGTCAGTAATTAATATTGGTGCGGAGGAAAAGCGACGGGACAAGATTTGCAAAGAAACGTACAAAGGAAGGAACAGTTTTGGTAACACTGATGCCAGGACAAAGACAGACATTTCTAATTGTTGTATTGCAGTAATCACATTAAATTGTTTTCGTTGACGTACTGTGGCCCTGAACCGATTTCTCTCAGCTAAAACTCAATAACTTTTGAGCCAATTAACGTTTTTAAGGTCAATAAAAACCCAATTGAGAAAAGGGAAGGTCAAGAATTATTTCAAGGTATTCAAAATCGATCAAATAAATATAGTCTTCAAATTAGCCTGAAGTTGGCTTAAATTTCTATTTTGCGATTTCAAAGAAAGCGAATTTTAATGATTGTATTTTGTGGTTCGACCTTGCCAACAAATAATGCAAATTAATCGAGCTTAAGGTCAGTTTTGCTTTTTATTTTCAATATTATCGAGAAATATGAACAAAATGATCAAATTACTTGCCAATTGTTAATTTTGTTGATATTTCCTGATGCCGAGTATTCTTATGTACCAACTATCGTGGAATAAGCCTTTTATCCATCGTATACAAGGTCCTTTCGAGCGTAATGTGCGAAAGACTGAAGGAGTTTGTTGCAGACCTGATCGGACCTTATCAGTGTGGCTTTAGGTCTGGAAAGTCAACTAACGACCAGATATTCACACTACGCCAGATGCTGGCGAAAGCCCACGAGAAACAAATCTACACCTACCACCTGATTAAAGACTATAAGACTGCCTGTGATATCCCGACACTGGGAAAACTGCTCCAAGCTATGTCGAAGCTTGGTATTCCTTCTACCCTGGCACGCCTGTGTGCAATGACAGTGGCCGACACGAAACCGAAAGGCAGGGCGACACCCTATCATGCGATCTCTTAAACCTTTTAATTGAGATCATCGTGAAAAAAGATGCAGTCAATACGAATAAAACTATCGGCACCAAATGTCACATACTGCTCGCGTAAGCTGATGATTTTGACATCATTGGGCGAAATCTGCGAGCATTTACTACAGTATTTTCGACAATTGAGAATTAATCAGCAAAAATGTGGGGTTGGCGGTAAACGAGGACTAAACAAAATTAATGGTTTCCTCATCCACACGAATGGATGAAATAGTGAACATTGATAACCATCATAATTTTGAGGTAGTGAACGCATTTATTTACCTCGGATCTGCCGTGAATTGAAGCAATAACGTCAGCCTAGAAATCAATCGTAGAATTGATCTTGCAAATAGGTGTTATTTCGTTCTAAGCAAGCACTTCAGATATAACACTCTCTCTCGAAAATGGAAGATTCAACTATATCAGACTCTCATACAACTTGTTTTGCTTTGTGGCACAGAATTCTGCGTCATATCGCATGCTGATGAAACACCACTGGGAGTCTTGGAGAGAAACATGATCCGAAAAATATGTGGTCCTATAATAGAAAACGGCGATGAACCACGAGCTGTATAATCTGTATCCCGACGCCTACGTAGTTCATTATAATCAGAATGATCCAGGGCGAAAGGGAGATACTCGAAGAACTTCGAAAAATACGACGACCCAGATTTCGTGAGAGGGACCAGTTGGAAGATTGCCTGTGAGAGCTTGTGTCACAAACTGGAGGAGAAAAACTGAATATCGAGATGCTTGGAGAAATATGTTATCATCTTTTTGTTAGGCAGTTTTGGCCACTAAATATGAAAACAAAATTACGCTACAAAGTTGCCAACTATATTGCAGGCTACAACTTTGCAGAAGTCGATGGCTGCGGTTTCTCAATATTGTGACATTTCTAGGCTTCAAAACACAATAAATACTTCTTCCTGATGTTCTATCTATATTCCCATATCTGATGTTATTTTTTTTATTTGTGTGTCTGAGGGAGTTGACCAAGCTGCGAAGATATATTATGTTGCTTAAGAAAGTAGTGCAAAATTTCTAGCGGTTTAGGAAATATTGGTCCAAAATTGTTACAGTTTGTGCAATTGTCAAATTGTCACTTGTGCAGGTCAAGGGTTATCATTCCAGATTACCACTGGGGTAGAAAGAACCAATATACAAACCTTAAGATGATGGTTTCACCTGCCCGGATCCATGGCAGACCCCGTGAAAATTCCATCAAATCCTCAATGGCCACATCGGTGATGCCTTCCCAATAAAACTGAGCATTGGCAGAGAAGGTGCTCAGTGGTTTCCACTTCTTTTTCATTACCACAAGAACGGCAGTAATCAAACTCGTTCACAATCCAGTTGCGAGTGAAGCCTCTAGTATTACAGTGACCCTTGATAACCCCAATGAGAAGCTGCAAGCTGCCTTGCCCAGTTGAAGAAGCGACTTAGTCCTCCCTGAGTCCACTGCCGTCCATACGTTCCCCATCTTTCTCCTTCTCTTTTTCTTATTTTCATTGACGATCTCCTTGGTCAGACTGTGAATCCAATATACTCTTTTGCGGATGACAGTAATCTCTGTCATTCTTATTCATTCGACCGTAGGCCAAGTCTTCAAGAGATTGAAGTCAAGCGCCGGACGATGAATGAAACACTCGGCCGGGATCTGGTGTCCATTGTTGAATGGGGTCGAATGAATAGAGTAGATTTTAATGACGGTAAGACCAAGTGTTGTTTGCTGTCGCATAAGCGGATTGCTGACCCAGGTGTGTCGTCATTGTCTATTGACGGTGTGGATATTGATGAATCAGATGCCCGGAGATCATGATGTTCTGGGCATGAAAATACAATGTGATGTCCGTTGGACAAAACATGTATTTGAAGTGTCGAAAGATGCATTCAAGTGTCTGGGCTTTTTAAAGCGGTGCAAGAAATACTTCACTTCATCTGATCTTCTCAATATCTACACCACCTACATCAGGCCAAAGATGGAATATAACTCCCATATATGGGCAGGTGCTTCTAGGACATCTTTGGAGCTACTCGATCGTGTCCAGAGGAGAGCGACGGTGTTGATAGGGGACAGTAGGGTATCCAACTCTATTGTCTCTCTTGAGCATCGTCGAAATGTGGGTTGCGTGTCGCTGTTCTTTCGATATTTCCACGGTATGTGTTCCTCGGACACCCGTCAACTTATGCCAGACGTGAGGATATTTAACCGAAGCACGCGCCTTTCTAGGAACTTTTTATCGACTGGCCGATTGACCGCACTACACACTATAGAGAAAATTCGTTCTTCAGCCGTACAGTCCGTATGTGGAATTTACTTCCGGCCAGCGTATTTCCCACCAATTGTGACATACAAAGATTCAAGGCAAATGTCAACAGACACTACTCCCTCTTTCCACCCTCCACTACCTCAATTTTCCTTCGCCAACACAATGCACTGCATTTATAAGAGGCATCCCCTGAGTATTGGTTTGATAAAAAAAAATATTTAACAAAAAAAAAAACTCTTAACTCTGTCTAACCAGGAAGCATTGATCTCGACCAGAGATCGATCAAGCCATATAAGTAACAGATCGGTGGATTTTCAGAGGCAATCAATCTCAAATCACCAGAAGTGCATTCTGCTGACAGTCTGCTTCAACATTCCCTATAACATCACTATACCTCGGAACTCAGCAGAGTCTTAGCTTGCCGGGCACTACACTACTCAAGATCAGCTTCCAATCCCTATCCAATTTGGATTTACATGTGTGTGACCTGATCGCTCTGAGGGCTGGATGACTTTTAACGCAGATAACGAATTCTCACGACGGGCACAAGCATGAGTCCATTATCTCAGTCACAGCCCCCATAATCACCACGATATCCGCTTGAAAGACACTGCAGTTCGCACCCAATCTCATCGAAAGCCCGACTTGAAGGTCCTCACTAAGGATCCCCGTTCCCGTAGACGATTCCATTTTGAAACCATCTGTAAAGATCGGATGACCAGAAAGAGAGGCAGGTATACCCCAGTCACTCCTATTTAGCATCGTGATCTCCGGGCATCGCCCAAAGTCTAATGTAGTCAGTGGCCTGACTCAACCACTCGTCCGGGTAATTCTATATCAACTGCTGGAGAATTTTGACATTTCCTCAGGGGCATGTCTCCAGATACTCAATTCTTCTCTCATGCGAAGGTCGCTTCTAACAGCACACCGTCTCGCGTAGACATCAAGAGTAGTCAAATTTAGGATTATATGCAGCGAGGTGCTTCTCCGGAATCTTAGTGGTCATTTCAACTGGTAGCTGTTCCCCAATCCGTTCCACCAGATTACGCAGCCATAGGAGTGGCCGTCGGTGGTGCAATGGTTAGTGTGCGCGGCTCTTCTACATGAGAACGTGGCTTCGATCCCTGCTCAGACCACCTTACATTTCTTTCGACGACGGCTACCTCGCTTAGTGATGGCGACACTATTGAGTACTTAGCCATGAAAATGCTTCTCAAAATACCGTTCGGAACCGGTGTAAAACTGTAGGTCCCAATCAGTGAGTTTAAAACTAGTACCGCACATCTCACTGATTGAAAGAAGCTCTCCCCAATCCCTTCATGGGATGTTATGGGACACCATTTTATTTAGGTGATAATTGGGAGCATGATAGCTGAAAGAAGCCAATACACGATTTTCGGACAAAGACCCCAGCTTCTGCCAATCGAATTCCGATAGTCGTAGAGCACATTCAATCCTTTCTTCATTTTGCCGTCAGTATTTCGCTTCCAGTTCAGTTTCTTATCAAAAACAATACCGAAATAAGAAGATAGATTTAGCTTGATTTCCACAAAATTTCCATTATTTCGCCTGCACGTAAAAAGAGCCACCTCCGTCTTTGCCGGTTTAACACCCAGGCCACAGTGCCTAGCCTAAAGTGACAACTCACCCAGGACATCCTGGATGAGGTCGTTGATCGTAGGAAAAGATTCTCCACCGACAAGAAAAACAACGTCGTCCGCATAGGCAACAATTCTACGTCCTCTCAACTCAAAGTCCTTCAGAATGCCGTCAACCACTAAAAGACACAGCAGAGGCGATAACACTCCAGCCAGCGGCGTGACCCTTGTAGTTTGATTCCGAACTGAGCTCACCCCAAGGTTCGAATGTACAATGCGATATCCAAGCATGTTCGCAATCAATTCGACAAGAAGTGAGATTCGCTGATAGCGTTAGATGACACATTGTTAAATGGACCTTCTATATCTAAAAAGGCAGCCAAAGTGAAATCCCAAAACTTCAAGTTGCGCTCAAGATATCCCAAAATATCGTGCAAAGCAGTTTATACAGGTTTATTTACCACTCAAGTAGCACGGGGTAGTTCGATTCTTGATATGCAAGTCAACCATTCCCTCCAAAACTTTCAAAAGAAAGGATGAGAGGCTGGTTGGTCTGTACTCCTTAGGATAGACATGAGTCCATTTGTCTGGTATCAGGGAAAGTCTGAGACAAGTCCTGTAGATTCTTAAAAGATGAGGGTTAACAAAAGCGTTACATTTCTGCAGCATAACCGGCAGGATCATGTAAGGACCAGTAGATTTAAAGGGCTTGAAGCTATGAATAGCCCAAAGCAACCCCAATTCGTCAACTATGTCCTCAATCACTCCCAGTTGCGAGACATCTGCAGTGGAAGTCACCAGGTGACCAGAACACCAGTCACTATATCTTTTCATTTTATCTAAAATGAGTTACGCCATTAGAGGTATCAAAGCAAAAGTTTACTTAAAATCACAAAACTTTTCTAGAAACTCCGGCTACTTAATTGGGTCTCTGTTACCAAAAGCAGCGACTCGCACTTGCCACAGTACAACTGTAATGAAACACCAAATATTTTTAATTGAAAAACTCATTTTTCAAAATTGCATAGCCATTATTTAATTTGTCCCAAAAAATTGTTACAACCAATTATGACAGAATCAAACAAATAACGCTACTCGACACAATGGAAATTACAAATTTTTCGCTTAGATGCCACAAAAATGCCCCATATCGCATTGCTGGTGTTGTTGGTGGTAATGCTATTGCATTGTTGTAGTAATTGAAGTTGATTATTGAAATGAATGTCCATGACGTTAGAGCTCCAGCTACTGCTGATGAGGACGATGCCAGAGCAACAGCTTCAATTCAATTGCCTACGGTGTTGGGTGAGACAGGTAAATGGAGGAGAGGGCTAAGAGGAATATTAGCGCATTTCGCACGATGTATTTTATAAATTTAGACAACTGCAATGTTTTAACATTATTAAATTGCAAAACCAAAAACGAAATGCAATTTGCATTGACGGCATGGAAACAAATAATAACAAAATGCAATATCAGCTAGAAAAACTAATAGGCAAAAAACTATTAGTTATAATGAAATCATCGTCATCACTTTAAATGTTAAATGGCCGCCAGTTCAAATGGCGGTGCGGCGTTTACCTTTAAATGGTGGTTAAATATTTAACAAATTTGTAATGCAACATTGCGTTAAATGTTGTCTTTTCGTAAAATTCCAAACTAGGGTGGAGTGAAATTCAAAAATGAAAAAAATGTCACACTCGTAAAGAGATGTAGTTTGGGATCCTTAATAAGGGGAAAATGAGGAAAAAATGCCAATCAAACTTTGAGGTCGCGCCACACCCTTGAAATTTAGAAATTTTCGCTACTTTGGTGTTGATTTCAAAAAATCCTAAAAATTAACTAATCAACTTATTCGAAATTTCAAAGTTAGAGCTTTTTTAGTACCAAAACAAAAGTGTTTGTGGCAAAGAAGAGGATGATTGACCAAAATTTGTAGCTTTGGACTCGATTTCAATGTTAAGCCAATTCTTTGAAGAAGCGAGGATTTGGCTTATTTTAGTTTTTGCAATTTTCGACCATAAACAAATTTATTTAAATTTCTCCATGAGCGGGTCTGAGTGGTAGCAAAATTGTGAACTTTGAAATGACTGCAAATGGCCATTTTGACGAAAGTTGAAAAAATACGCATGTTTGAAGGCGTGTATCTTTTGAACCCCTGAGCCGATTTTGAAGTTTCGGGAGAACAAAAGTTCATTAGATTATTTTGAGTTTTTTTTAAAGAAAATTATGGTTGAAAAATTGCAAAAAGTGAAATAAGCCAAATCGTCCCTTCTTCAAAAAACATATACACCCCGCGAAATAAATATAAAGGCAGCACGATTTTTTGTTATTTCCAAATGTTCTGAGGAAATTTCAAGTTTCATATTTATTTTGTATTAGTTCTTTCAAAAGTAAGTACTTTTCAGCAAAAATACTTCGACCCGGACTGCTTCAAGGTGAACCAACAAAAATAAACGAATTACTAATGCGAAATATTTTTAAAGGCAAAAGATTTATTTAAATATTCTAAAAAGTTTCGTCTAAGTTTCATCTAAATTATCGCTGATAACTTCTACTAAGCATCTTGGCATTGAGTTTATCAACGAATGAATATGCGCAGGATCAGTTATTTTCCAATTTCTTGTATTGCTACACTTCGATCCTTGACAACTGGCGTCCTGAGCGGAAAACCTGGATAGATAAAATAGACCATGGGTTCTCGATCGGATAGAGATCAGAACTAAGTGCAGGCCAGTCGAGAGTTGGTTTTAGCTTTTGAGTCCAGGAACTTTGGAGTTTTCTTAGACCGATTTACTGCTGCGTTGTCCTGCTGTATGATAAATCCTGTGACACAAATTTTCTCTCCAGATTTAGCTAAGACGACATCCAATAGTCGAATACTACCCAGAATCCATTTTGTTGAAACGAAACATATTGGAGTGTACTAGTAACTAATACCTGCCCAAACGGCAAAAATTTCGCCGCTGACGCATAATTTTGGAAAAATTTCTGGAATGCCAATATTTGTCAGAGCTATCAGGGCCATCCAAATTTTATTTTTCCGATCGGAAAATACCACCCCTCATCCAAAAAATATGTAAATTTCAGCATAATTTTGCATAATTTTTTGCATAATTTTTTCACATATGACAGTTTAAAGCCACGTATCATTATATGTTGAACACGACGCAACCCTGCTCCCAAGCTCAATTCAGCAATAATTTCCTTATCGCCGAAGTTTTCTTTAACAGCAACCCTTTTGATCTCTCTGGTCGCTTTGTGTTTCCATCTGCCACCCTATTTTATGAAATTGTCAATGACACAGCTAGATCTATTCAATCGCCTCGAAATTGGACAGCCCTTCATCGTGATAATCTTAAATTTTTCCCTTTTCTTCTTTACTTAGGTACATTCCACCAGGTATTCTATACAAATTATTTTCTTTTTAATTTGACCTACGTTAATTTTAAGCCAATAAAATAACAACCAAAGAAAACTCACTTCTGTTTAAATTCCTACTTACACTGTTCGCATTTGCGTTCTTTTCCATGTTGCCTTTATATATATTTCGCACCAGAACCAGAAAAAACAACATCACTTTCAGTTAACATGAGTTCGAATGGTTACATTCTCTGACATATTATACCAAATGATTCATATATGCATTAAAATTCTACACCAAACACGCAAGTCATTGAGAGTACCGAGAAAAAATATATTGCCTTTATAATTATTTCGCTGGGTGCATGAGGTGTCAGGGGACCCCCGGAAGGAACGAAGTTCCTTTCGCTATATATTATGTACTAGTTAGTTCCAACACGCCTAAGGCGCCCGTTGACAAATACGATAATTTAAATGGATCTTTACGAAAAGGATACTTTTTGTAAAATGATACACTTTTTTTTTAATAATTTTTAATTTTTAAAAAATTTATTTTTTTTAAAAGAATGTGTATTCTATTATTACGAATATGTCTTCTATTTTCCCGAAAAGGTAATTTTTTAAAGAAAGGTACTTCATTTATTAAAAGCTAATGTTTTGTTTAAGAAAAGGTACTATTTTGAAGAAAAATTACTTTTTGTAAGTAAAAGCCATAAGAGTGTGATTTGTTTTTGCAAAGAAGTAATTTTTATAAGAACAGGTACATTTTAAAGAAGATGTACTATGTATTCTTTTTAGGAAAAAATATTTTTTAAGAAAATCTACTTATTGTAGTTATCTTAACAAAAGAAAAGAAAAAGTACTATTTTAGTTTTAAGAAAAGGTACTTTTAAGAAAAGGAATTTTTGTCAGAGAAGGTATTTTTTTAAGAAACAGTATTTTTTTTGAAGAAAAGGGGTTTTTTTAAGAAATCAGATTTTGTTTTAGAATTGGTCCTTTCTTCAAGATTAGGTAAAGTTCTAAGATTAGGTATTTATCTCAGGAAAGGTTATTTTTTTTCACAAAAAATTTACTCTTTAAAGAAACTGTAATTTTTTAAGAAAACGCAATTTGTTGTAAGAAAATTTGCTTTTTTAAAAAATGGTACTTATGTAAAAAAATAATACTCTTTTTATGAAAAGTACTTCTCGTAAGAAAAGTTACTTTTTAAGCAAATGACCTTAAGATTAACCTTTTTTTTGAAATGGTGCTTTGGGTAAGAACATGAATAGGTATTTTTTTGAGAAAATTTAATTCTTTTAATAAGCGGCATTTATTTAAGAAAATGTTCCTTTTTTAAACGCCTTCCACTTTTGATTTTCTAAATTTAATCTAATCTAATCTAAATCTAATATTGGTTACAGGTGCTCCACCTAAAAAATTTCCCATTAAACAAGAAATTTCCCAACATATGTTAGTCTAGACACAAACCACAGCAAAAGTACTTAATATAATTGACAATACTGGGTTGTATCGTAGCATAATAGTGTTAAAAGAATGGATTTAATTTTTTCTCATTCAACGTGCGATAAGGAACTTCGTTCCAAAAATGACTTAAATCTACACCAAATCTACTAAACAAGAACAAACTTTGACACTTCGAATGAGTTGACTCATTAATTTTTAGGTTTTTTTTGAAATCAACGTCAAAATAGCGAAAAATTCCAAATTTCAAGGGCGTGTTGGGACCTGAAAAATTATTTAAAAATTGATTCCTTATTTTTTCCTTATTAAGAACCCCAAACTACATCTCTTTCCGGGTGTGGAATTCTCAAATTAAAGAAAAAGTATATTTAAGCTCCACCCTATTGCACATGTGTACTTGTGTTTGCAACTATTTGGTGGTTTTTATAAACAAATATTTGTGTTATTGTGTAAATGTAAAATTAGTGGCATAGGGGGAGTAGGTAGTGGCATGACGGTGCTTCGTATGGGGAGATTTTGATATACTAATACGAATTAGAAACATGCTTTATAACTTTTTGCCCTACCTAACATTTGAACATATGTGGCCGTCGGTGGTGCAATGGTTAGTGTGCGCGGCTTTCTACATGAGGATGTGGGTTTGATCCCTGCTCCGACCACCTTGCATTTCCTTTGACGACGATCACCTGGCTTGGCTTCCTAATATACCGTTCGGAACCGGCGTAACAACTGTAGGTCCAAAACAGTGAGTGCAAAACAAGAAAACGCACAGTACACTGGTTGTGAGAAGTCTTCCCAATCTCTTCATGGGTGGTCAGGGGAAACCATTTATTTATTTTATTCTAACATTTGAATCCCAAGGGACAGTTGCATTTATTGTCTATATTACGGTTTTATTGTGATGGGGGTTTGTCAGAATAATGAAGCTTAATGGAAGTGCCCGTAGGTTGGGAACGAACACATACGACCTAATTGCAAACGGTTGATGAACGTGCTAAAAAACTTTCTATATATAAATCGAGAAATAGAGGGCGCTACTGCGGGAAGGATCGGGAAACGTGTGAATTACTTTTCAAGTTAATTCTATTGATAATGATAATAATGTCAATGAAAACATCATCGCTATTAAGTGAGATCTTTCATGTATGATCTCACCACGATTGGTTGATGAAATCGCTGAATTATTTCTGGACGAATCAAGAAACATATGCCGCTATTGCGATAAGAATCTGCAAATATGTGAACAACTTTTCGTAATGAGTTCGAAATTATGTAAATAGTAATTAACGATGCATTATTTAGTTTGTTTTATGCTTTTAACGGGAATTTGAGAAATTCAGGGGTGAGAAAGGAATAACATTTAAATGTGCTGGGATAAATGAGCATTTTATTCAATACCAATGAGAAATGTACTAACCCTAGCACAAGATGTAGTTAATACTAAGAAGGGGAACATTGTTCCGTAAAGAAGTAGATTAAAGGGTATAAACCTAGTACGAGTCTAGCATTGTTGTGTCAATGTGCATAACCTAGTCAGCAGATATTTCAAGTGATGACACTGAAAACGGCGTGACATGTAAGATCGACTGAATCTGGTAGGGGGGAATCGTCAGCGAGATGGCTTTGTAATTTGTGATAGAGACTGAACAATCAGAGACACCTGCTTAAGAAACCCCACGTAGTGTATCAAATTTCATGAATTCAATTTTAGTTGTTTTTAGATCCTCGTTATGTTTAAAGTTGTAATTTGCTGTAAGGCTGTAAGAGATCATGTTTTCTCCGGTTAGTGAAAAAAATGTAAATTGCCGCTGGTGGGATTCGAACTCACATTCGCTGGACGATCGTTTCGATGTTTGTGAAGCATCGTCTTCAGCAGCGTCTAGCCCGTTAAGCCACTGCGGTGTGTATTTATACAAGTCACTAATCGAAGACATTTATTGATTGTGCACAGTGATTGTTTGTCGCTACTTACACATTGCTTTCCTACTTACACGCACTGATGCAGAAGTTTTGAAAGTGCTATTTATAGAACGAACTATACCACTTTGTTTGGATTTTTATTTAAAAAATCTTAAATTTTCATATGTAACCGCTCGCATGTCCAAAAACATTGGTAAGCAATGTAAAAATACAATTATATAAAACAGTAAACTATGAAAATACAACACAGGGGGGGAGTTTTAATTGCATTTAACTCAAAAACTTGTTTTGACACACTAGGTTGGTTTTCTGATACAGGCTCACACAGGCCAGAATATTGTCTCTTTAATTATAACATTTTATAAATAACGGGTGACTTTTTTGCTATTTAGGTTTTGCTTGTTTATGCGTGATTCGTGACATGTGTTAAAGTCGAAAATGTACAGTTTCAATCATTGATTTTTATTATCAAAATTCGTGCTCTGTGGAAAATATGTTTGCAAGTTACTTCCATTTTATGGTCGTCATAATCGACTCACCGATCAGGCTTTCAAGCCATTGTGACCAAATCTCGCACCAGTTTCACTCTATTGGACATCAATTCACCAATTCGTATCCGTAGATTGCGTAGCGAGGAAAATATTGCTGCTGTATCCACCAGTGTTAATGAAGATCGCGATATGCCCATCCATCGCTGATCGCAGCAATTGGGTTTGTGTTATGCCACCACCTGAAAGACCAGGTTATGAAAAATCCTTAGAATCCATGAAAAATTGGTTATTATTTCAATTGGACACTTCGTTTTCGAAATAAAGACATGAGGGCGTATCCGATTTTTTACTCAAAAAATATTAGTTTTAGCGATTTAAAAAAGCTAATGCCATATTGAAGATATCCAGTGGTTAAAACCTACTATGGAGGTAAAATTGTTATTATTTTTTCGATTGGACGCTCCGTTTCCGAGATATAGGAATTTTTTATAATTTTTTCAAATTTTCGATCAAAAATGGGTAACCCATAACCCTGGGTAACCCATTACCGAACTACCCATTATTTTGTTCATTACCGTGTGGGTAATAGGAAATCGTATTGGGTTTATTCCCTATCTTCGTGGATAGCTCCATGATTTTCCCCATACCCTGTGGGTAATGGGTAAACGTTCATTACACGTTGATGTGTATTAGTTAACCATGCGGGATAAATACGAACTCTGGTATTTGCTTCAAAGGAATAAAAAACGAGGAAGTGTTCGGATTATGAGTACAAACAAATAAAAAACCCCAAATTGATTGGAAATTTTCATTAGTAAGTACAGTCGCGTGTTTTTTTCGTGTCAAACCGAGAGCCGCCGAAACATTTCTTTTAGAGAGACTCACTCAAACTTTGTCAAATATTGCTCAGAAAATGTAATCAATTTTTAAAATAATGCCTATGCAAATTCTGAGCAAAAGCAATCAATCCAAGTCCATTATTGTTGATTTCATCTGCATGAATTTTGAATTTACCTGTTGATGCTCTCAGGGAGATCTGTGTGGTATGTGATTTTCTGAATAAAATCAAACACTGCATTGGAACGTACTTCTTCAAAGTCGAAGATGGCCGCAACGTTACAGTCGATGGAGCAAGGTATCCTTAGATGATCACGGTCGTTGTTTGCCCAGAATGGAAGAATTGGATTTGGTTGACATGTGGGTTCAACAGGACAGTGCCACAAGCCACATACCATGAATGAATTGAGATGCGAGTTTGGTGGGAAATTAATGTTACTTTGTGGCGTTGTCAAGTGGCTGCCATGTTCGTAGGATTTGACCCCACTAGACAATTTTTTTTTGGCACATGAAGTTTATCATCTGTAGTGGCAAACCAATCACACGAACTAAATTTTAAGAAGCAAGTGGCAGGCATTGATTTATGGATCATAATAAATATTTCATTAACTTGTACAAATTTTCTAGGCTTTTTTCGATTTTCAAAAAAAAAAAAATCCAAAGAGTGTTCGAACTCACGGGCGATGTGTTAACACCTTTTTGCTACACGGTACCTGTTCGATTTGAACACATTCGTAAAAGTTACATTGGAAAATAAAAAACAGCGTTCAATCATATGATGACGTTACAGTTAAATAATATTAATACTTAAAATTATTTAAAGACCCAGTGCAAGCACATGTGTCATTATATTCTTGCTCAATACTTTTTTTTTTATTCCCACAAAAGTCAAAGAATGCAAAGCAACAGACACTTGTACATACATACATACATTGTTATATTCGTACGATATAACCGAAGATCAACATAAAATACTTTTTTAATATTACTCCAAATTAATACTCCAAATTAAAACACTTCAATCTCGGCTCACCGATATCGGATCGCCTTAATTTTTGGCCTAAACTCTTCGTCGAAACCCGCACTAGCTTTTTATTCCAAAAATTAATAAAATCGGCTATGAATTTCCGGAGAAAATCGCGTGGGAAAATTATATGAAAATCGCCCAATAATCACTTTCAATACCGACTGCCAAGCAACGAACAAACAAACGATGATAAGATAAAACCGAAGATCAACATAAAACACTTTTTTAATATTACTCCAAATTAAAACTCCAAATTAAAACACTTAAATCTCGGCTCGCCGATATCGGATCGCCTTAATTTTTGGCCTAAATTCTTTGTCGAAACCCGCACTAGCTTTTTAATCCAAAAATTAATAAAATCGGCTATGAACTTCCGGAGAAAATCGCGTGGGAAAATTATATGAAAATCGCTCAATAATCACCTTCAATACCGACTGCCAAGCAACGAACAAACAAACGATGATTTACTCTTACAAACCTAACACTTGCGTATGTATTAAATTGATAGTTTACTGCCCTAGAGGCGCGCGTATAGATGTTAACACATCAAAAAAAAATAGCAAAATATCTCTCATGATATTTCGACAGCATGAAATGAAGCTACGACACTTTAAATTGGCAATTAAATTTCCAACTGTGCTCAAACGAAAATTGTTCACATATTTAAGTTTCATTCAAAATAGGCTTCGTCTATCCCGCGGATTTCCTATTTTCAAATTCCTATCACATCCGAATCACTTCACCCTATTATCGGCATCATTGATAAAGGGCTGGTCGAATCTGCAGTCGGTTTTACCTGCAGTATCAGAATAATGGTGTGACTTTTGATATTCATCTTTTTTAAATTAAAAAAAAAACACAAAATGAACAATAAAAATATTTTCGATTTTTGAATTTTATTATTTAATTTGTAATAAAATATGCAGAGTAAATTATTTAGTTTTACATAATTGCAATTTTACTCTCAATATTACTAATGTGTCAAATGTTGTAGAGAGTTATGAATCGCCTCTCTCTACCACCGCGCCCTTTATTTCGCACTAATTACTTAAATTTTTTCAATAAAAATTCAATTATTATTAATCATACGTTTTGGGTTAATTGAAACGTAAAATTTAGCGGAAAATTGCATAAATACTCATGCAGCAATAACAATTATTGACTTTACTCCATGTTTATGTGTAAACAATTTTACACAGCCGCCTACATAGAAAAGAAAAACTATGAAATTAATTTGTACTAATAACTATTTAATATGAATAATGCATTTTGTTGATGTGTAATAATGTAATTATTTTTACAATATTTTAAAAATTGTATTTAAATTAGAATTTTATATTTACGTACTAAAACTCGTAGGTGATGTTGTGTAACAAGGATATCTGCTGCTTCATTTATCAATATGTTAATATGTATTGATATATTGATAAATTGTGTCTTCAATGTATTTCATTGTAATCGTTGCATTCTGCTGGTTCTGTTGAAGAACTGTACTGATAGTTCTAGTATGATTGAAAGAATATTATATCATACAAGCAAATTTTCGAAAGCACCTACATTTACCTCAAAGGAGTTGAGGTGGGTGAGACAACAAGTTTTCTGCACTTGGTTTAAAAGTGTCTTTAACAACTACAGTGTGTACTTCACACTTTTTTCTACTTTAATTTTGCACTGATTTTGCACATTTTCTGTCCCAAATCTGTCTGAGTCGTCTATGTCTCTATAATTATTTAAGTAATTTCAACTTTGGCAAAAAAGGTTTTTTGTTCTAGAATACGTTTACCCATTTTACATGAGTAACCTACATATAGATTTTGTTCTCTGTGGATTAAATAGTGTAGGTGTTTGTAATTTTTTAACAACGTTTTGGACTTTTATCATGATGTTTTTTATGTGTTTGGTTAAATCGCAAATATCCATGTTTAAAGTGTTCAACTTACGGTAGTTATCAACTCATTTGATAAATCGGTAAATCAGTATTTGAAATGACCGTTTCTTCTAAGCCAGGTTACTTTAAACAAATTCCATGTTGCAATTCATCAGACTATTGTTCTGACAAAGAGTCGATTTCACAATTTTCTTTTACGTGTTTTCGTACTCCTACAACAACTAATTTAAAAGCTGACCAGTGCATACTATGTTAGGCGCATTAGCTATTGTTAAGGTATAAACTATTGAAGTTAATGATATATTAAAGTTTATACTGTGTTATTAAAATTCTTTGAAGTTGTACTTTTATCATAGAATCATTTTGTTGTCTGTGTTGATATATATTATAAAAAATCAATGAGTGTTCGAACTCACGGGCGATGTGTTAACACGTTTTTGTTACACGGTACCTGTTCGATTTCTATGAACACCTTAGTAAATGTTGAATTGGAAAATAAAAGAAAGAATAGTTTTTGTGCTGAAGGCTCTTTTGATATTGCGCTTTCTTTTTTCTTACATCTGCTTTAACATTAGATGTAAAATAATCTAGCTCACTGATAATTATTTTTGTTTTATCATAAACAGAGCGACGACAAAAAGTGTCGAAAAGTCTAAAGCAATTATAGCACTCTTTTTCCGCTCTCATATAGAGGGTCTTATGTCTTATTCTCTTTATAGAATATTTCAATATAAATGCACCATTTCGACAATGTTATTACATAAAACAATACAAAAAGCCTAAATGTTTCAAATGGCATCAATGTTTCACATCATAATTATGAAAGGACCAAGTTATGACAAAAAGAGAACAATAGGTTTCGAATCATTCACCGGATTTCGCCAGTGCTTTTGAGTCATACAATTCGTTCCACGAGTTAGCTATACTATTTAATGATATTTGGCGACAAAAACCTGTTTGTTTGTACAGGTTTTTGTTGTACAACAACCACGTATGTAATGCTAACGCTGTGAGTTGTTTGCATGTGTTCACTTTGATAGATTGTCCTATCCGTGCCTATAGATTCTAACACATCAACAACTTTTTCTCTTTATGTCAGTTGGAAGAAACCTTTTTCAAATATGAAATTGATCACTATTTGTTTGGTTCCAAATTTGGCAGACTGATTTAGCATTGAAAAGTATTTGGCTGAAATGTCGGATCCTAAAAACAGGACCACCGAAGGAACATGCAGGAACAAGCAAGTGTGCTTAGTTAAATGAAAGCTATTCTCTCAATAGTTCATTACCGATTACTTAAAAATTACTGAAGTTAATCTAATCAAATTACTTTCTAAATTAAAGATTAATAGAGAATCTGAATTCGAATCCTCGAAAAGGAGAAACTATTCTGTTCTTATGTCGAAAGGTTTGGTGGGTTTTAAATAAAGACGCTGTATTTCACCGAGCTTAGCTCAGCCCTCGACAAAACCGTGTTACAAAATATATGTATATATATGAACGTGAAGCATACATACATACATGATGAATATATTAATCCCAACTAATGATTACTCGGACAGACAAATACGGACGGATAATCCCGATTCTCCATTCTCCCAATTATATTGCCTAACCAAGCCTGAAAAGAGCAGAAGGAAGCAACAATTAGCTGCAGCTCTTGCTAAACTATCGTCAACTCATATTTTGTTCCACACACGCTGAGAAAACAGCCACTGTAACATATTCACCGAAACATATTCTGCAGGTACCATGTATATGTTTGGCTCACACTCCAAGCATTCATATGTTTGTAAGTCCCAAACTCATTCCTATTTAAAGCAAACATTATAACGTTTACTGGCAAATATGTATGCTTTTACGTGGAAACATATGCGTACTTCATTCCAAACGTCCATATACTTGTGCGGCAGCATTTGTGTGCTTCCTTCCAAACCTCCATATAATTACGTGGAAACATAGTGTATTTCTTCCCGAACATAATTAAAAAAAAATAATTTTTTGATTTTAATATATCGATACCTTAATATAAAAAAGACTCAACTCATGAAAAGAAAATTGAACAGGAGGAGGAGAAAACGTGTTAAAACAGGACGCGGCTCTGTGCATGAGGACGTGGGTTCAATCCCTACTCTGACCACCTTGAATTTCTTTCGACGGCGGGCACTTCGCTTAGTGACGGCGACACTATCGAGTTTTTAGCCATGAAAACGCTTCTCAAAATACCGTTCGTAACCGGTGTAAAATTGTAAGTCCCAATCAGTGAGTGTAAAACTAGAACGCGCACAGCTCGCTGGTTGTGGGAAGCTCTCCCTAATCCCCTCGTGGGATGGGACGGGAAACCATTTTTTTTTTAAATATAACAACAGCAAATCTGACCTCAAGCTCGAAGAATATTGATTATTTATTGATAACGATATATATATATTATTTATTACAAATAATTTTACCAATATAAATCTACATTTACAACAAATTAATAAATAAATTAAAGCGTCCTTTTTTACCTTTATTTGCATTGAATGAATGAATTGTTTTTTTTTTCATGAAATAAGAAGCTGCTGTTCTTTTGCTTGCATTTCTTTCTTGACTCTCACATTTTTGTTTCCAGAAGATTTCCACTTCGCCAAACGCTACAACATTTTAAATCACGATTACTACTATTGACTGGTACGCCAAGTGCGGTTTAAATACAAGTGTGTTTTTATTAAATTTTGCAAATTGTACGTCGCTCCGATTTTCACAGTAAAAACTAGGGCAGACAGAAAAAGGCTTCATATTGTTGCCATTGTCAGTTTCTTTCCTCGAAATGGTTTAACAATAAGACGAAGCCAGATCGAGCCCCTTTTTATTATTTGTTACTGATCCCAAGTATTTTCTACTAAACGTCAAGCAAGCTCATTTAATATCCTCTATCCGATGAACAAAAAGGAGAAACACTCCTTCGTTTGCAATTTACAAACACATGCAAGAATATTCTTAAATCACTGACTGAAATAATGACGCTAAAATACAGTTACAGTTGTTCTCTAATCCTTGCTGTTTACACCACCCAATATGAGATTAAATTGACATTTCAGTTGGCAACTCCGTGCTTTGACAAACTCTGCGGAAAGACAAAATTATAGAAGACGTCGGCACGATTTGCCAGTATTGTACAAATTTTGCCAGTATTGTACAAATTTGGAATGTTTTTGAAATATCTTAACCTTAAACATTGGATCAGTTTAAACCAATAAGAGTCATTTATATCGGCGGCGGCGTGAGCTTCAAAAAGTTTTGGTGGCGACGAAATTTTTCGATCGGCTTCCATCTGTTAAACAGTTTAATTTTTTTGGTAACCAACAGTGTTGCATCAAAATGTGCACCAGTTTAAAATTAGGTTAAAAATTAAACTTCAGTTTCAACACAAGAAAATTGTATGAGTTATCTACCGGGTTAGCGCGGTTTAACGGAGTTAGCATTGGAAAGGCGTTTATCTCGTTTGGTGTAACTGCTATATTACACACTTACTGAACGACTGTGAGTAATCTCTCTTTGTACGCTTTTAGTCTAATAATAAACAGTGCAATAAATAAATAAATACAGTTGTATTTGTATCATAAACACAGATATATTTGGATCACAAACACATATATTATAACATTTTGATCACTGTCTCTCCAGCATGTAATGTTGATTAGCAAACACAAAAACCAAACAACATAAAGTATAGATTTTTTAGCGTGTAATATAATTTTTTTCCATAGCATGCTTATTTAATCAACTAAGCGCATTTGCCACCTTCTGTCCGATAGATGAGTGAATACATGAGACTAAAACGACGCAACAGATGTGGGAAATATTCAATAATCATCTGCAGTTTACAAACGCATTCAATAATTTTTATGAATCACTGGCTGAAAAATAATGCTAAAATGCATTTACATTCATATAATTTTAACAGTGAATAATCTCTCCTTGTACATCTTTTATTCTCTTGCTCTCAATAGAGAGTAAATATTGCACCAAACACAGCTGTATTTGTATCTCAACCACAGCTATACTTGCGTCGCAAACACATATATTATAACATAGTAATCATTGTGTCTCCAACATGTTGAATAGTAAACACGACGTGTTTGGACACAAGTATAGTATACTTGCGGCAAGCGCCAAACCCACATTATATTTACATCCAAACAACAACGGAAATATCGATTCTTCAGCGTGCACGAGACATCAGCCGACATATTGACACTCCATTCCGCTTATAATGGGCTATTCCTAAAAAGATTGTTAAAACTTTCGTTCACAATTACTATTTCATCAACGAAATGTGGCTCAAATTTGATTTCAAAGTTCTTCTTTTGATCGAGTTTTAAATGTATTTTCTAAACGAATTGTTTGAAAGTTATTAATTGATTTTTTAATTTATTTGATTTGTTTTACCTGTTTCTGTGATTAGAGTTCTCTTTAACCTGAAGTATTAAGAAAGTTCTGAAGTTTGACTGGACTTTGGAACTAAAGAAGATGACAATAATTTGTTTAACGTTTATGAAAAGGGAAGGAAGGCTTAAACTAAGTATTGTTTGGTGCTGATACCAACGAGGTAAGTAGATGAGCAGAACAGGGACACCAGTAATATTAGAAGATTCGTGTCATGGTGGTATCCAGAATGATTTAAAGAGGGGGGGGTACCGTATTTCAAGTGTCGTGCGGTTGACAACTGAGTGCATCCGTTGAATTTAATTCACGTTCAGTGTCGTGTTGCTACGATTCCATTTTTAAATACTTATTAGTAATTATTTGGGAAAATATCCTTTTACTTAATTGGGTATGTGTTGGAAATCGATGGATTTATATTCACTTCGATTTTACAAAATAATTATATTCTTTTTCGCAACTTGATGACCATCGCTTAAGTAATTTCTCATTTTCTAGCATTAAATAAGACGTAAGTATTGAAATAATTAAATTACTAATAATGATTATATCAGAATTATTCAAGCCAAACGTTCAATCGTATTTTATTTCTAATCTATACCAGAATAATATTAAAAATTACTCTGTGGTTCTACATCTTCAATAACTTTAAATATTTTACACAAAAATGGGAAAAATTTAAATCAAAACCTTATGAGGAAAAAACATCAATTGAAACCAACCAGAAATTTAATTAAATCCACCAAACATGTATTCCAAATTGCGAAAATTGCATTACAATTGACGTCTGTATAATAATGATGTTGGCGCTGTTATGCCTAAATAACAACGAACAAAATGCGCCTTTTCAAATAACAAATAAAACGCTTAAATGCCTTCGCACCCCTGCCCGCAATGACAAACACCTGTTAAATTGCTGCATCATTACGGGGCTGCTGATGACGATGATGATGATGATGCAGATAACGTTGTTCCTGGTCCAAATGAAGGGAGTTAAGCGGAGTAGAGTGTATTGCAGCACTGCATTACAACAATTCAAAATTGAGTGGTATTGAGTTGTGCACAATGCAGTTTTTGCTGAATGCAAATTAATTTATTGGAATATAATTCAATTGAATTGTGCTTGTAGTTGTTTAAATCGTGTTAGTATGAAGTTGGAAACTGTGTAGTTGTAGCTGTTGCTGCTGTTTTTCTGTTAACATAACAAACATTACAATAATAACTCATGGTCACGCAGAAAATGTGAAATGTTGGTATATCTTCCTTACAATACCCAGCGATATTCTATAGGATGCGAAACCTATAAGGTGTTAAAGGTTGTTACTGGTTCTTTTAAATTTTGGGTATAAAAATATTAAATTGGAGTACTTTTTATACAATTGCACTAAAAATAAATAATAGAACTACTGTGTTTTCATTACTATTATTTAAAATTTAAATTGAATGTTTGATTTAGAAAATATATATAAGTATATTGAAATTGAAAAAAGCCATAAGCAGTAGAGTGGTATTTTTGTGTCTGGAGAATTTTATTTCGTTTAAACTCAAGACGCACCTGGCAGACTAATGTGACCCTGGATGAAATACCGATAATTCGGGGAATATTGGACAACTTTGGGACCTGGCTCTTGGAGATGTTACTTATTTTGATTATTTATTCGTCCATAAAAATTTTACAATATTTTAGTTCTTAACCTATATGTGATTACATTTTTCTCTAACATCCTATGACAGTTCTAGAGTTAAGAGAGAGAGAAGTTACTTAAAATTTTAGGAAAACTTATATTTTCAAAAATCAGCTTAAGGAAAGCCACTCATTTGGCGGCGAAATTTTTTGAAATATTGTAAAAATGTTACATTGTCATTACTTTTTAGATGGTGGAAATTTGAAGTAAATCGGACAACGTTAACATGTGGCGCGCAACGAGGACACAGTTCATGTTTCGGTAAAATAACTGATTAGGTTTAAATATATAATTCGCAAAAATCTTAACTTTGACCTAGGGGAGGAGCTACATGTTAATGTCATCCGATTTGCCCCAGCTTTTCTCCAGTTATCACTGGTTGTGAGAAACTCTCCCCAATCCCTTCATGGTATGTAGTGGGATCCTGGTTTTTAACAGTGTAACAATTTTAGCATGTTTCATTCATCAAAAGCCTTCAAAAATTAGTACTTTTGTGGAAGCTGTTTATAAAACATATAATGGTGCCCAAATGAATTCCAAATATTTTAAATTTTACCTCCAAGTACCACGTCTTCACGTTGTCCAATTTTTTCAAATTGTCGGTATAACATATTTACACCAAGTGTAAAATTATTGCGGCCGGCGTTCTTTGAATTTCAACGGTAAAAAGTAAAAAAATGTATTCTAATATGAAGAAGTAAAAATTTTATATCTTGCCTTTTGGTTTTCTAATACCAACATTTTCGAAAAACAATATTTCCCTTTATGTGTTAAATTTCTGTAGCAAGAAGTCTGAAATTCCGTCGATTGCAAATTGCTGTAAAGATAAAAAACAATTATAAAAAAAGTGTAAAATTTACAGCGAACCACACACTTCTCATTCATGAGCATGAACAACAGCTATCGTTGATGTTTGTTGTCGGCTCACCGCCCTTCTTGATACCAAACAAGAACGTAATGGAATTTGTTCGCATCACTAACATATTCACAACATTCTTTGGTAACATTTTTTTTCAAATTCATCAGCCAGATGAATAGTTGTCGACAAAGCTCATGTTCATGAATGACAAGTCTGTGGTTCGCTTAACTCACATCTGTTGAATTTGAGCAGATAATTTATAACTTGAATTAATTCTAAATTTCTCCCATGGTTCCCTTAAACATCAGTAGATACTTTCTGCAGTCCAGTTAAAGGTAAATTTTTTGATTAAAGTTGGAGTTTGTCTCATATTTGAAAATATAGGGTGTCTCAGTAAGAATGCACTTTTTCATTTTATTTTACTAACAATAAAAGAGTCCAAAATACGTTTAAATTTCACGGCCTTTCATCAAAACGACATGACAACTTTAAGCCAACCATTTTTGAAATTTCTTCTGGGGTAAGTCAATCTACGTCTAATAACTCTCTATCGCACCGATCGCATCACAAATAGTGTGAAATGAAACGCTTGATGAGAAAGGTGGCAGCCCTAGGTGACATTACTCTATGAGTCGTGTATTTTTCAAATGCTGTAATCAGAGTCGGAGCGGAGCGATGTATTTTCAAATTGCCGGAATCTGAGTCGTCCTATTTTGTTCAAAATCAACAGCCTTGACTTTAGACCTTATTGAAAATTGTACATAAATGTCAATGAGAAAGTCATGACTCAATATACATATAGTTTGACCATTTCTGTGGAGCCTCTGGGTTGACATTTTCCTTGCAATTTGAAAGGTATTTTTCAAATGCTGTAATCAGAGTCGGAGCGGAGCGATGGATTTTCAAATTGCCGGAATCGGAGTCGTTCTATTTTGTTCAAAATCAACAGCCTTGACTTTGGACCTTATTGAACATTGTACATAAATGTCAATGAGAAAGTCATGACTCAATATACATATAGTTTGACCATTTCTGTGGAGCCTCTGGGTTGACATTTTCTAGCAATTCGTTTGATCAAAATTTTAGTATTTTACGCGGAGCATTTTTCGTAGCCGAAAAACCGCGGAAATTGGTGGTCAATTTTGTACACACTATATCCTTTTACTGATAACTGATATGGGAATTTTATGTACACAGGATTTGTCGCCCAAGTGCATTGAGCCCACAAAGAATGAATAAAGAGGGAAAATATTCGTCCCAGTTTATATTTTCAAAATTAGTCTTTCAATACTGAAGACTATACGGCCTACATTTTGACCTGGTTCAAAAAAAAAATAAATAAAACTGTATCCCATAACATCTCATGAAGAGATTGGGGAGAGGTTTTCACAACCACTGAGCTGTGCGATTGGTAGTTTTTCACTCAATTACACGATACTATCGGCATCACTAAGAGCAGGGATCGAACCCACGTTCCCATTCACAAGAGCCGCGAACACTAGCCATTTCACCACCGACAGCCTGGTTACCGTTTCGTTTTATTGACGGCCGGAAGCAATCCGTCGTTTTTTTCGAAACTCCAACTTCAAAGAGGAAGTGGCAACGGGTATAATTTGTACTTCCTTTAAAATTTTTTCGAATTCTGCTCATACACACACGTGTGTATTAATATTATTGATATTGATGTTATTTTTTGAAATTATTAATCTGCATAATGTTTAAGTGTTTATGTATGTATGTGTGTGTGTGTGTGTGGGAATGAATGTGCATGTAACTACTTATGTATGTGTAAATTGTGATGGTCTCCATTGTAATGCAATGCCACCAAACATGTATCACTGCAGTTGTGGTTGATGTTGCCAATGCATTAATGCTGTTGCTGCAACAATTGTTGTGTATGAGCACGGGCTAGTGTGGGTGTGTTTGTGCGTGTTGTTGTAATATATAAACCACAAACGATTGTCTCTAAATAATTAAAATGTTCACAATTGACAAATTTGATTAAATCCAATTGTTTTTATTGAACATTTATTTCAACTCGCACAGACTTAATTCTGATTTCAACTTGACTCGCAACATCGTCAGCAGCATGATGGCACACAAGGTATTGTTGGTTGGTTGGCTTCTGTTTTTGCTGTTATTGACTGTTTTATCTTGCTGCTGCTACCTTTTTTTTTTTGCTTGTTGTTACTGTTATCCCCGTTGCTGATTGCTAACGAGTTGGAGCATCAGGATACCAACGCACGACAATGGCTCATTAATTGGCACTTAACATGCAACGATATCACCTGCATTTCCAATCACAATCAGGAACCCAATCAGAGTCTGTGCTCCACAGGGAGACAAGAGAATACGCACACACACACACCCATACACTCGCTGATAGGGAAGAAGGAGTCAATCATTAAAACAAAAAATGCTTGTAATTTATTTGCTTAATGTCGTATTACCATGTTTGTCTGTTTGTCTGTCTGACTGTGTTTGCCTGTTTCCCCGGCTGTCTGCCCGTCTGTGTGAATGATGGCAACATCAAAGTGTTGTTTACTTTTATTTAAATTTTGTGGCCACAATAAATTAAAAAAAGCGGCGCAGAAATTAAATTGTTTAATATAAATATCAATAAAATTAATGAAATTTATCAATTTTATCAAGTGTTTCATACAGGCGCCATAAGTGGCCATAAACACAAAAAAGGTTAACAAATATAAATAAATTTGCAGGAAACACTGCATCGCTGCTGTACGAAACGGAACGGAACGAAAAAAATTCATATGATTCATATGAACGTATTTGTTTAATTTATTTTAATTATTTCACCTTGTGGTCGCCACAGGATGCACCCCACACACATGTATATTATATGAAGTGCATGCAGATATTTGTTTTGCGATAAGTTCGACAAGGTTCAAACATTTGGAAGAATTCTATAACAATCAAAATGGGAATTAAACTGAGGGTCACATTCTTTTCGTGCTGTTAAAGATAATAAGGTATATAGAATTTCGATTTTTGACTTCAAGTGGTGCTTGGAAATTTGAAAAACATTTATCGTTGCTCGTCGATGATCTTCCAACATCTTCTTTCAGCAAATTGCATATAAAGTTGGTATTTATACGATTGATGATCTGCTAATGTTACTAATTCATGCGCAGTGAGTAGGCATTTGTTTCTGAAGTTGTCACGGCGTTCAAAACTGATCATACCAGTGGGTGTGCTTTCCTGAATTATCTATTATTCCAACGAAATCCTACCACATTTCACTGCGAAAAATGTATCCGACCTTGAAGGCTTGTAGTATGTATTTCCCTGCATTAACATTCATAACTCACCTGCATCGGAATTCTGTAACTTTTGAACTAAATAGTTCAGTAGCTAAATTGTAAAAATTCATTAAATTTCAATACAAAATTTCCGAATTTTGTCAATTTGACTACCGATTTTTACCGTTAAAAGGTTACAGAATTGCGGCTCAGAACTGAAATTCTGTAACTTTTGAACTAAATAGTTCAGTAGCTAAATTGTAAAAATTCATTAAATTTCAATACAAAATTTGTGAATTTTGGCAATTTGAGTACAGATTTTTACCGGTTAAAATGACAAAATTCGAAAATTTTTTGACAGTTTAACTGCTGCTCGCTCCCAATTTAATTCAAAAAGAATGACTCGCGAGTAAAATTTCATAATAATTGTTAATTATTAAATGTATAGGAAAACTGTTCATATGGATGAAAAAAATAGAAAAGCGGGCAACAAATTGTGAAAATTTGATGATATGGGAAAATTGTAAATTGTTTGAAAGGATGGGATGGTGTTTACAATGGGAGTGTAGGAAGGTGTTTAAAAATACGACAAAAGTCGTATCGAATGATTATGAACGAAAATCTTCAAATTGCTGTAAAAAGGTTGGCGAAAGGATAAATGTTGAAGATGCGAGAACAGTGAATCGAAAAGATCGAAAACTAGAAAATGCGAGAAAAATTGTTTGGATATTTTAGAAATGTGGCAAAAATTGTGAATGTGGTAAAAACCGGGTTGAAGAGGGGGGAGGGGGCGAAAAGGTTAAAACTAGAAAATGCGAGAAAATCGTTTGAATCGTTTGAATCGTCAACGGAGGTAAAACTCGTTTGGAAAGGTTAGGAATGTGGAAAAAAGTTTTGAATGTGGTTAAAAACAGGCGAAGAAAGGGCAAAAGGGGTAAAACTTGAAAATGCGACCAAATTGTTTGGAAAATTGTGAATGAAAAGAGGGTACGATGAGGTAAAATTGTAAAATGGGCGAAAATAGATTGTTTGTGTCACGTACACAATATTTAACATGTTCGAAATCATTCTAGACGATTTTCCTCGTATTTTGAAGTTGTACCCTTTCATGACCCTTCTACAGCTTTTTATCCACACACATTAAACGGTGTGACAGTCCCAAATACCTGGGAAGTGATAGCATTTTTCTATCACTTTCCAGGCCCTGCTTGTGAAATTTCCTAAACACCCCCAATATCTTGAAACCCGTTTAAAAATCCGGTTTTGCGTACCTTTTCACACTTATAAGCCTGTAGATTAGTTGTTTATCAACCGATTTTCATTTTCTCACTGGATAAACCGGATTTGTTGCACTCGACAAAACCGACAAGAAAAATACTATCACTTCCCAGGTATTTCTATATTAGTCTTTTTTGTGTCACTGTGTTATTTTTAATAAATATGTAGAAATTTATCCCCCTTTTAATCCACAGACAGTATTTTTAAACATTCCTATGGATTTTTACTGCATTTTGAAGTCTAACTCTTTTCCACAAATTTTTACCCCTTTCTAACCACGTACACCAAAGTTAATATATCCCGCGTCATTTTGCAAAACAAATTTTGATCTGCCTTTAGTAGCTTTATTTAAACTCCTATTCCAATTATTAGTCGACTTCTAGACCTAATCATTCCATACTAATGATCTCGTTATTTGTAGTCTTTCACCACAAATACTATTTAATTTATATGGGTACATTCGCCATTGTTCAATTCGATTTTTTAGTCTTTAATAATTCTCCCCTTTCTGAGAGACGTTTATTATTTTCTACACCTTCCACAACATTCCAATTGATTTTTGGCGCAGTTGTCTCCTATGTATATCCAAATTCAAAAAATTCCACTCGCGAGTCGATAAATTCGGCTCCTCTTCAATATATAGCTCTCACTCCTAGTAAAATAAATATTCAACTCCGAGTCGAATTTTTGTTTTTTATATTTGATTTGCGAGGAAGCGATTCAAATAATCAAAAATTTAAAAAATTAAATTCGCTCGGGATTTTAATTTTTTTTAAACTCGGAGTGAGAGCGTTATATTGCGAAGGAGCTGAAATTTTCGACTTGCGAGGGGACTTTTTACTTACTCAGGTTTTGCAATGTCATTTCTTAATTTTTTTCTAAATGTTTATTTGGACATTTAAGTTTGTATCAATGACTTTTTGAATGTGATGCACCGCAGAGTGAACGGGATAAGATATCGTGATGAAATTTTACATACCTAGATATGATGTGGAAAATTTTGGATACCTAGTGAGTATGAGGACTACTGGGCAATCTTCTAAATTTGATCACCTCGGCCATGCCAAATTTGTAATTGAGTGCCAAATTTACAATTATGAGATCATTGCAAAGATAGTTTGTATGGCGATAGTGCTTGTAAATACCTACAAAAAAACATGCACACATATGAGGATTATCTCAAATAGTTTAAGAGATATTTAAGATAAAAAAAATTCCACATTTCTTTGGCGATGTTGGTTCATTGTTTTTATCGGTGCGATGTATTGTTGGATTCCTTATTAAATTCTAAATAAACTAGTGGAAAGATTGGTGCAAATATGTTACTTTAAACTAAAGTTAGCTACTTCTAAATACAAAACTCCCAAAAAGGTCACGTTTTTATTGTTTTTGTTTTTCAAAAGGCGACAATATTATTTCGCTTGTAATGTTTTTTTCTTTCTGTAGGTACAAGTTTTATTATGTTTCAAAAAGAAGACATAATATTGTGGAATCCAAGGCGTCAATTTAGGGTATGCTGTGGAGTGGTCTCACTCGATATGCGGCAATTACATTTATTAACAAAGACGTTAAGCCACAAATTAGCCCCATCACTGTTCACAATTTTGCATTAAAACATCGGGTCAGTTTCCAACTGCTCTAGAGCTCAAGCGGCGAAGGAACAACGTATATAATTGTCTCGTGATTTTAGTTCCTGTACCAGCTGCATTTTATATAGGCTTAGGCCAAGATCTTTGCGCAAAATTTTGACGTACTGGACGGACAGAGCCCCAATTCTTGCGACTGATGACGAATTGATAATTTTGGATCTTCTTCCACACTTTTGTTTGCAGCGGCCATATTCTCTTCAGTACGCCCATTACATCGACGTATTGGTTGCATCATTTAGAAAGTATATGGTATGAAATCTACCTACAGTTCGACGGATGGCTAGCGCCATAAAAATCCCGAAGTCGTCTATAAATTCCACGAATCGATGACTGATTTTCGAAGAAAATTTGGATAATTTAGTGGCGTTGTTCAAGAATGAATCTATATAGAGTGCTAGAGTATACTTATCATAAATATCAAAAATTAGAGTAGTGGGACATTTCGTTTACAAGTTCTATCTAGGCAAAAAAGTACCCTTTAGTTAGGATGCGTTATGTTATTTTTCACCTAAATAAATTCATCACATCCATCGTCCTTAAGTATTGAGTTGACAAACGACATATCGTTCTAATGCCAGTGAAAATACACGCTGAGAAATTTGATTTGTTTTGTTGTTTGGATGCAAATAAAGGGTGTTGTTTCAAGCTCGATAGAACTTCAAATTGTAAAAAATAACACAAAAAATTAAATTTTAATAAAAAAATTTCTATTATTTGTTTCAGTATACTCTGGCAAATCATCATGAATAGACTCACGCTTGAACAACGCTGCCAAATTATCCAAATTTACTTTGAAACTCAGTTGGAAACTGACCCGTTGTTTTATCGCCAAATTGTGTTCAGCGATGATGCTCATTTTTGGTTTAACGGGTTTGTTAATAAGCAAAATTGCCGTATATGGAGTGAGACCAATCCACAAGAGACCCTCCAGACTCCATTACATCCAGAAAAATGCACCGTTTGGTGCGGTTTACACGCTGGTGGCATCATCGGACCTTATTTCTTTAAAAATGAGGCCGGAGCTCGCGTTACGGTCAATGGAGACCGTTACCGCACCATGATCAATGATTTTCTGTTTGAAAATATGGATGACATTGATCCAGATGAGATGTGGTTTCAACAGGATGGCGCTACGTGCCATACGGCGATCGCAACCATCGACTTATTGAAATCAAAATTTGGTGATATGTTGATTTCGAGAAATGGACCTGTCAATTGGCCTCCAAGGTCGTGCGATTTGACACCTCTCGATTATTTCCTGTGGGGCTACGTGAAGGGACTAGTTTATGCTGATAAACCAGCAACAATTGACGCCTTGGAGGCCAACATTGTTCGTGTTCTTCGTGACATACGGCCAGCAGTGCTCGAAAAAGTGGCCAAAAATTGGATGTCCAGTATGCGCTTCGTCAAGAACAGCCGCGGTGCCCATTTGCCCGAAGTCATTTTCAAATATTAATGCCACGTATTGATCTGTCGAATAAAAAAAAACTTTATTAAAATTTAATTTTTTGTGTTATTTTTTACAATTTTAAGTTATATCGCGCTTGCAAAAACACCCTTTATTAAGTGTTTCATTTGTTATACTACATATATGGGTTTGCGACCCACATATATTTATGTTTGTGATACAAATACAGCTGTTTTGTTGCAGATGAAATGTTTCTGATTTTGCCTGATGTACTGCGTTTTTGTTTCATGTATTCCGTCGTCAATGGTTCATCGGACAGAGGATATCGAAAGCGCTTGATCAGTGAAAAAGGATTGCGAGGAAAGAAACTGGAGTGGGCAACAACGTGAAGCCCTTTGTCTCTCCGATCCATTACTGAGAAAATGGGCGATGTGTGAACAACTTTTTATTACACGGTGCCTGTTCGATTTCTATGAATACATTAGTAAATGTTACATTGGAAAATAAAAAACTGCGTTCAATCATTTGATGACGTTACATTTAAATAATATTAATACTTAAAATTAGTTAAAGACCAGTGCAAGCAAATGCGTCATTATTTTCTTGCTTAATACTTTTTGTTTTATTCCCACCATTGGGATGGGGGTATATATCATTTAATACGTAAGAAAATGTAACACATAGAAGGAGCCATATTAGACTCTTAGTATCTTTGGACGAAATTCATTTTAGGACTTCTTAAGACGTTTGAGCCATGTCCGTCTGTCTGTCTGGCTGGCTGGTCAACACGATAACTGCCGTTAATCTTTACAGATCACTCACAATGAAATTTCGTCAGTGACTATTATTTCCTAATATTGAGTTTGGGATTGAAAATCGCCCAAAGTTGGGCGTATTGAAAATCTTTACAGATCACTCACAATGAAATTTCGTCAGTGACTATTATTTCCTAATATTGAGTTTGGGATTGAAAATGGGCGTTGTGACCACGCCCCTTCTGGTACCTCCCATACAAATCGACACATTTAGCACAAAATCATATGTCTTTCAAACCTTTCTTCTGGTAGATGTGATCAGTTTCAATTCTCATACCGGTTAATAATCTGTAAATGCCTAGTTAACTGGAGGAAATGGGCGAGATTGTCACGCCCATTCTGGTACCTCCCATACAAAACAGGGTGTTCGTTCGGGTTGTCAATCCGATAAATCGCCTGAAACACTTCCGACCTTAATGAAATTAGGTACAAGGCTTCAAGTTATCAAACGCCAATCCCCGATTAAAATAATGGTGATTTTGCCACGCATACAAAAGTTTTTTGGCCGTCTGGTTGTTAGGCACGAGAAGTCCCGCAAAACCGAACCAATCTTTATGAAAGTTTGTACTAGTCGACAGTTAGTCGAATAAAACTCTCTTATAGAAAATGAGCTGTTTTGCCACACCCATTCTGGTACATCCCATATAAAAATTGGGCGGATGACCGGTTGATCGACACGACAACTCTAGTAAACTAGAACCGACCTTAATAAAATTCGGTACTAGTCAATATTTTGCTAAATGCTACTGTGTAATTCATAACTGACTATTGTGCCACGCCTAGTTTCGTACCTTCCATACAAAAGTTGGGCGTATTTGCAGTTTGCCGACTCGATGTGTCCAATATATCATAACCGATCTTAATAAAATTTGGTTCTGATCAAAATTTTGGCAACAACTTGCTATGCCCATTTTTGTACCTATGTATAAATATTCGGAGGGAAACTATGTAATTTGGGTATTCAATAATATTTAGCGCAATATCAATCTGTTATTGAATATGGTCACTTTTGAGTATGGGCGTTTTCTTACAGAACTACCATGCAATGTATGACTTAGGGTGAGGGTATGATTAAGTCGGTTCACCCGACTGAAACGTATGTACTGGTTTTATACCCACATAAAACAAAGAGAATGCGAAGCAACAGACACATGTACATACATACATTATTATGTTTATATATACACTACACAAGTTCACACAATTTTCGTTGATCTCTTGCTATCTCATTTTTATATACGTATAACCACGTCATTATTCTCTTTGCTCTGAGATTGCTCCGCACCCACACAAGACAACTATTCGCTGCCGCTACATCAGTGTGTGTTTTTTCGCAGTTTGACAATGTGTGATTCACAGTCAAAAAAATTTGTGTGGGTCACCCTATCAATTAGGGGTATGAAAAATAGATGATGGCCGATTCTGAGACCTACCGATATGCACACAAAATTGCATACCAATCGGTCCAGACGTTTCGGATGAGTTTAACGCCAAACAATCTGTGATCACAGTCGGACAAACTGTATTTGGATGTGTTCACTTTGTGAGTTTAGTCTCTACCCGCTCCTATAGATGTTAACACATCAAAAAACCAAGTACTTAATCCACGCTTGGCTTGTATGAACTTTATTTGTATATAAATATCTTCTTTGTGTACAGAGGCATAGCTGAAACCTTCTGAAAACAAAAACGTGAGTGACAGCATAGAGAGGAGAAGCAAAAGAGCAGCAGATTCGCATTTTATGAAAAAAAACAAATAATACATTCAATGGAAATAAATGTAAAAAGGGCCATTTTAAATCTATTAATTTTTGTATTAATTATTTATAAACGTGGATTTATATTGTTAAAATTAATTCTAATAAATAATACATATACATATGTTGAAATCGAATAATAATTGATTTCTAAATATTATTATTTTTGGGAGGAAATTCGCAAATGTTTCCACGTAAGTATATGTAGGTTTGGGGGAAACACGTGAATGCTGCCACGTAAGTATACGGATGTTTGGGATGAAGAATGCATGTGTTTCCGCGCAAATGCATACATATTTGTCCGTAAACATGATACTGTTTGCATTTAAATACAAGTAAGTTTGGGACTTGCTAACATATGTATTTTTGAAGTGTGTTCCAAACATATACATGGTTCGTGCAGAATATGTTTGGGAAAATATATTAGAGAGGCCGTTATTTTTCAGCGTGTCGACGATATATCATACAACTTTGAGCCCACATCAGCGATAGTATCATAATCTGAATGCCGTGCTAGCTTAACCCAAAATCCTCTCTCTAGAGTTTTGGCGAATCTTCTGATACAAATGTCTCAATTCAATTTGTTAAAGTGAAACTATTCTCGATTCATTGTTGGCATTTATGCCATCTCTATTCCGTTCAGCATGCGTACGAACACATCTAATTGGTTTTGTTGTTTAAGCCCCTGTAGATTCAGATCTCTCTTAACGACTTAAATACGTCTCATTTCATTATATCGTATGATATCTTATTACTGCATTTTGAAATATATCTCGCTTGTGCTTTAACTGCTAATCTTAAATCATTTACATTTGCAGACATTTGATTAACTTGTACAACATGTCCCCTCCTGTTGCCGGCTTCTTGTTTATGTTGATGGTGTTGCCGCAGAAGAATGAAAGAGGGACTTTACTTAAGAGTGATGTATCAAATATGCCTCCGGCTGTATTTTCCCAACCGACCATAGAAAATTACTTTTACACTATTTTAAGATGAAGAAAACAATTCGGAGGAAACAAGAACGGCGGCGACGGTGGCAAATGAAATAGAATAAAAGACGAAACGCCAAGCCAAGCCATAGAAAATATGTATGTATGCGAGTAAATGGAGATTATTGTTGTCTTAAACACTTTTTTGTTTGGGCCGCTTGTTCTGCCAACTGCTTAAACTGCTGCTGCTGTTAAGGCTGCTCTGTTTTTATGCGTAACGCCTTTGGCCGTTTGTAGACGGTACAATTTCCACAACAAGAACAAGTGTATTCGCTTCTGTGTGTGAGTGTATTTGAGGGTATGTGCATAAATGTGTATTTGTGTACTTAGTTAGGCAGACAACAAGTAAACGATGTCTTCCAAGTGTAATCAAAAGAAATTGTTTTTTAGCCTGAGCATTTGTTCCCTCATTTTCATTTGCTTCTTATAATGCCCGTTTGTTCGAAGTGTATGCGCTGGAACACATCATTGCCCGTCCTCCCCTTTGCGGCGACCCCTGGCCCGGTGGCTTCCCGGACCAGAATGTATTTAGTTTGTTGGTTGTATAGCGCGAGTACGTCTGTATTTGTTGTTGCTTTTTATTAGCACTTAGAAATGACTCCTCATCACCATCACCCAACATCATTTCATTCATGGACTTTTAGCCCTTCGTCCTCGTCGCTCGTTGCCTCTTCGGGGCACATTAAGGGGTTCCACTATGATTGGGTGTGCCTATGCCCACACTCTTTCCATTCATTCCCATTGTTGCAAACAAAACTTACACTTGTCCTGAGGCTGTTTTGGAGGTTTCTTGATTTTTTTCTCTCCCTCTTCTCTTAAACATCACGGCATAAACTAAGTACTACTACACTTTGTTCCCTCATAGCTTCACACCTTCAATATTGCGGGTCACTAGTCAGAGGACGAGAAGTGGTTGAGAAAACTATTCGTAGTGTTTGGGAATTCTTGAAGTAAAGTGACATAATTAGTTGATATTTCTTAAGTATTCTTCTTCTTCTGTATTTTGCTGTACTCTCCGTGTTGTTGTCCTTTGAAAAGCAACAGCCTGTTCGTCAAGTACTGTTGGCGGCAAAGGGATGTTTCAAGTTTAAAAATAAGAAAAACTTTAATCTTAATTCTGCCTGGGGAGTTATGTCAATATCTTCTTACTGTTTTAGATTTAAGCAACAACAACCAGAGTTTTTTGTCTGCATCATTTTACGCTTAAGTGTGTTTGCAAAATTAGTTGATTCAACACTCTTTTAGATTTGCCCAGCTATCGTGGTTGTCAAGTTGAGGGAACTAAAATCAAGGATACAGTGGTCTCTGCTCCTGGCATATAAAATATATATAATATTTTTGTTCAATGTTAACATGTACTTTTGTCGAATAGGCTTGCCAAGAACATGTTCGGAACCAGAGTAAAACAGTAGCACTCAATAAATACAAGTAAATAATGAACTGGAAACCACGCTAGAGTGTACATGAAACCTCGTTTTTTGGAATTTCAAACGTTGGGGTCTCAAAAAATTAGTACTGTGAGCTGCTTGCTGAAACGACAAACTATTTTTATACGTTTCGATACCTAGTACGTTTTGAAAACAAAAGTGTTTAGAACACCCTAAAGCACACGGCTCATAAAAATTCCTTACAAATTTGGAGCAATCTGATTTTGAAACGACGTGTCAAGAAAGTATTTTAAAAGAGATTCTAAACTTTGCTATTGCTTTGCTGAAAAATCTGTATTTTCTCCTTGTTTGGTTGTAAATATAACGCGTGTGTGGAGCTTTTCGCAAATATAGTATACTTGTATCCAAACACATTGTGTTTGCTAATCAATATTACATGTTTGAGGCACAACAATTAATATGTTATAATATATGTGTTTGTGATCCAAACACAGATTTGTTTGTGATACAAATACAGTTGTGATTGGGGGACTGTTTACTTTATTATTTTTTGTTGCTATATTAGAAGAGGGACAAAGAGAGATTGTTATCAGTCGGAGTTAATGTTATTCCAAGTATATAACTGCATTCTTGCATTATTCTGTCAGTCAGTGATGCATAAATATGCCTGAATGCCTGTGTAAATGATATGAGTGTTTCAGCCCCGTTTGGGAGGGACCATATGAACGCTTGGCTGTTTGAGAAGAAACACGCATATGACTCCATTTAAAAATATACATCTCCGCAAGTAAACGTGCTAATATTTTAATTTTATTTACATAAGTGCAGTGCATTACGTTAGTGAAGGAAAATTGTGGTAGTGGAGGGTGGAAAGAGGGTGTAGTGTCTGTTGCTATTTTCTTTGAATCTTTCTATGTCACTATTGGTGGAAGCCGGAAGTTTTTCCCACATACCCTCTGTACGACTAAATAATGAATTTTCTCTATAGTGTGTAGAGCGGTTAACCAGCTACTCGATGAAAAACTGATGAGAGTTCCTGGCAAGCAGCGTACTTTGGCTAAATACCCTCACGTCTGGCATAAGTTGATGGGTGTCCGAGGAACACATACCGTTAAAGTACCGATAGAACAGCGACACGCAGCCCACATTTTGGCAATGCTCAAGGGAGGCAATAGAGTTGGATAGCCTACTGTTCCCTATCAACACCGTCGCTCTTCTCTGGACATGGTCGAGAAGCTTCAAAGATGTCCTAGGAGCACCTGCCCATATATGGGAGATATATTCCATCTTTGGCGTGATGTAGGTAGTGTACTTTAGATATCAAGACGATCAGATGGAGTGAAGTACTTTTTGCACCGCTTTAAAAAGCCTATACACTTGAATCCGTCTTTCGACACTTCAAATACATTTTTTGCCCAAGGGACATCACATTGTATTTTCATGTCCAGAACATCAAGAGCGTCTGATTCATCAATATCCATACCGTCCATACATAATGACGACTCACCTGCGTCAGTAAGCCGCTTATGCGGCAACAATTAACTCTGGGACTTACCCGCACTAAATCCTACTCTAATCATTCGATCCCACTCAACAAGGGGCCCTAGATCCCCGCCGATTGTTTCGTACATCGTTTGACTTCAATCTCTTGAAGACTTGACCTACAGTCGAATAAATAAGAATGACAGAGATTACTGACATCTGCCAAAGAGTAGAATGGATTCACAGTCTAACCCAGGAGATCGTCAATGAAAATAATAAAAAGAGAAGGAGAAACAACAGAGCCCTGTGGAACACCTGCAGTCAATTTATACGAAACCCCATCTACAACAACTCGTATAGTGCGATAGCTGAGAAAACTCGATGTAAATCGAGTGAAATTATCACTGACACCAAAAGCAGCGAGCTTTGACAAGAGTCAAATCATGACATACCCTGTTAAAGGCCTTGGAAATATCAAGAGCCACTGCCTTACTCTCACCAAGCCGGTGGATGGATCGACTCCATTGTTCCGAAAGAAACGCTATCAGGTCTCCAATAGATTTCATTCTACGAAAGCAATACTACCGATCATTAAGAAGGTCATTGAACTCAAGATATTTTCCAAGATGGTGGTTAACAATGCTCTCCATAACCTTCGAGAGCGCAGAACAAATTGCAATGGGGCGGTAATTTTCAGTGTTACTTGCATCACCTTTTTTAGGCATTGGATGGACATTAGCAATGTTCCAAATTGACGGAAAGACTCTCGCACGGTATGCAAGGTTGAGAAGGTTAAATATAAGTGAGTTTAGGGATTGCAAATATATGAATATTTGGATTCGGTTCCAAACGTAGACATTGTTCCTGCAGAATATATTTGAGAGAACATGTCGCAGAAACCGTTGTTATCAGTGTGTGGGCATTCAATTAAATTCGGCGAAGGATAATAGGAGATTGTAGTGCCACTCAGTGTCAATATATAACTTTTCCCATTATATCCCATGACGGCGCAAGGGGAGATTCTGACAATCAGTAAATCGTATGTTTTCCTGTTTTGCACCGGTTTCAAACGGGTTGTTGATAAGTTTTGCAGGGTACATTGAGTACACAGCCTAAAACGAATTTTCGAAATTATCTTGATTCTAAGACTGTAGTACATTTCTGTGCTAACAATCTGATTTGAGGATATTTGATTATATTTTTCCGAATTTAGCATTGTATTTAAAAAAAATCTCGGTCTCAGCATAACTTTCAAATTTGTTGTAATAAGTTTTCAGAATTATAACGCGTTGCTCTTTCGTAAAGCGCTCCATTTTTATTAATCGGGATAAACGTATGTGACATCTGCCAAATTTCAGAGTTGTCACTTACGCAAACAAAAAATGGCTCTAAATTTAAAAAGTGCAATCGAACTGATTATTTATATTCTATTATTTAACAGATTACATGCTTGTCTTTAATCCCTCATAGAAAGTTTTTATATAATTCATGAAATACGGAGGAAAAAATGTAAACAATTTCTGTCATGTACTATTACAGTTGAATCTAAATTTTAGCGAAGCTATTACACATGGCGAAAAATTGTCTTAGAACCAAATTATAAATAAGAATTTAAAGAAATAAAAATAAAAAATATAAAGTCCTGCTTTCTGCAGAGGAAAAAATATTTTCATTAAAATACATATTTATAATTAAAAATTGGTTTATATATTTTGTCACAAAGTGCGTCACGTATATGACTTTAAAAAATAATCTATAGTTCAGTTTTGCCTGTTTTTTGGACTCCATAACTTCCGCTTTAGTCTTAATAAAATTGAAGTTTGAAATTCCAGGTATGGTGTGGGAATTGTCCTATTTGTTGACAAATTGCGTCAAGACATATAAATTAAGAAATTTTTTTTTGCAGTCTAACCAAATGTAAGAATTTAAGTAAAGCGATGGACATCTCATAGTTTTTATAAATTATTTCAGATAAAAATATAATCTTCCTAATTTATTTATGCACAATTGTGTATAAAAAATCATTATTTTGAAATGCTTATGAATTCCACTTTTTGATGGAGTGATCCTTATGTCTATTGGGCATCTTGCTATTGCTTTATAATATTGTAATCGCCACAGGAAATACTTATATGTGTTTAAAAGAAATGTTAAATTTATAAATTTCTGTTTGGAAATACCAAAATTTAAGCTTCGCTTGCCCATTTAAATCACTGTGATCCAGTAGTTCTAGCCGAAGAATATTATTAATATAAAACACAACAACAGCCTCTATTCTCTTTGGATAGCGTCACCGTTCTATGGCAAGCAATCGACGATGATACCTAATCCGACAATGACACCGACACAAACACCGCTTGGACCATTCCCTAAGCCATTCTATTTAATTGGTCTAATTTAGTATTTTTAATTTACAAAAGAAATTAAGTGTATTTCCTTTTCCTTAACGCGCTCCCCAACACACATACAAAGACCGAAAAAAAGCCAATGAAAAAATATCAGCAGCAACAGCTACGGCAGCAACATCAATTCCATCCAAAGGCGTTTTGCCTTGCCTGTATTTTGTTTCTTTATTTTCGGTTTTGTTTTGGCCATGGCTGTAAGCTCGAGAAATTTTTTAGCATTATTTATAATGAAGTTGGAAGTGATTTAAGGCAAAAGATTAACGCATCAAGATTTTAAGTATTTCGGAGATGGTAATTTCTATTTTTCTTCGTCGTTTTTTATACGTCGTTGGGTCGTCTTCGTCTCATTTTATTTTTATGGGCTTATAATATTAATTTCAGCTGAAGAAAATCACATTAATTAAAAAAATGAATTTGGCAAAATTGTTGAATGTGCAATATAGAAAAAGCTACATCAACAGCACGTGGAAGAGAAGCAGGCACATAATTACCTACCTTCGGTGTTGAATGAAAGTTTGCAAGAGACGGTGTGGTCATCGCGGCGTATTAGTGTTGTTGAATTACTTGCTGAATTATTACTAATTCGCATGTTGTGCTGTAAAACAAATTAGGGTGTTGAGGTGAGATCTCTGTTAAATAAATTTTGGATATTTTGTGTTATAAATGTACGTAGGTCGATTAGGAATAATTATAATTGTATAATTGTATAATAATTGTATAATAATTGTATTAAAAGCTATCCACGAAACACAACCCTGAGCATGGAATTACATTTTTGCAGCACTCTAACTCGCTTCAAATACTACGCTGGCTCTTCACATTATATTAACATTTTGCCAGCAGCCATATGTGCTACGCAAACTAGGCTACAAAAAAAAATCAATGAGTGTTCGAACTCACGGATGATGTGTTAACACCTTTTTGCTACACGGTACCTGTTCGATTTCTATGAACACATTAGTAAATGTTACATTGGAAAATAAAAAATAATAGTTTTTTTGTCTACACCGGGCAATGCTGAACATCAAATGACTCGCTTTGTTTGGCCATAGTAACAACAACGAAACAACCAAACACACAACATCACACATACTTTGTCCGAAGTAGCTGACACCACCCTTTCATTGCTCTCTTGCTCGCTCATTTTTGTTTAACACGTCATTATTCTCTTTCGCAGTCGCAGAAAATCTGGTTTTAGCAGCAGCATAAAATCTAGTTTTAGCAGCAGCATAAAACCTGGTTTTAGCAGCAGCATAAAATCTGACTTTGATAGATTTAGTCCCTATATGCCGCTATAGATGTTAACACATCAAAAAAAGAGAAAAACTACTTATTATCATAAAACACACATAAATTCGGTGCAATAAGCTGGTGTCATCGTTGCTCGCATTTCCATTTTGCTGCTGCGCTGTGACTCCAGAGGCGGTTAGACTTCGGACAGAAAAAGTATCTTTTCCGAAGGATCCATTTAAATTAACGTATTTTTCAACAGACGCCTTAGGCGTGTTGGAACTAACTAGTACATAATATAAAGCGATAGGAACTTCGTTCCAACCTGTTGTCTCCTGACACCTCATGTGATTTTTTTTCAATTTTTATTTAATTTCTTTTTGATTTTTTTGAGCAATTTAGAAAAAAAGTAAAAAAATGTGCTATTTTTTTGGTTTACTTGAATAAAGGCACTTTAACTTGTATTAAATGAGATACAGTTTTTCTTGTTTTTTAATTTATTTTATTTTATTTAAAAACTATTAGTAATGGGTACAACCCCCTTTGTTTTTAATAACTCCAAATATACGGGTTTTCATTGAGAGATAAAGAGAATTTATGTAATCCAACGAAATTTGATTCCAAGCATCCTTAATGGCCTGAATTAGTGACTGCTTGTCATCACATTGTCTACATCCTTCATAGACCTTACGAGATAACTAACCCCAGACATTTCAAGAATATTAACATTTTGGCTTGCAATGAACTCCTTTACTACTCTGGCGTTGTGTATAGAGGCATTATCCTGTTGCAATATATAAGATATGGGACCAAATAGTGCACTGCACTTCGGAAAAGCCGATTCCAATAACGTTTTATAGTTTGCACCAGTCATTTTGGACTTTGAAATGCAAGATCGATGGTGCCATGGTACGTAATAGCACCCCACACCATAACGCCGCTCTCTCGGCTGTGATGTCGGTACAAAAAATGCTTTTCTTTGCGCAGATCATGGAAATAATAGCAGTAGCCATCAGCTCCATCCAGATTAAACTTCTTCTCATACGTAAATACAACGGTTCTCCAGTCATTTACATGAGCTCTTGGCTGCACATCCCATATCATGTGGTCTCTTGCGAATTGAAGCCGCTTTTCCTTACGGTGGTGCAATGGTTAGTGTGCGCGACTCTTGTACATGAGATCCTGGGTTCGAACCCGGCTCTGACCACCTTCCAATTTTCTTTCGGCGGCGGTCACCTCGCATAGTGACGGCGACACTATCGAGTATCTAGCCATGAAAAAGCTTCTCAAAATACCGTTCGGAATCGGTGTAAAACTGTAGGTCCCAATCAGTGAGTGAAAACTGGAAAGCGCACAGCTCAGTGATTGTGAGAAGTTCTCCCCAGTCCCTTTATGGGATGTAATGGGAAACTATTTATTTTATTTTTTTTTTCCTTACGAGGACCATTAAGTGGCGGCTTTTTTTGCAATTTCAGATATTTAAGATACTCACAGCTCTTAATTACTTTGCGTACTGGTGACTTCAACTCCAGCTTGAGCTCTTTTTTTTGACAAGGATAAGGCAGAATTATGATGATATTTCTTTCCTCATACGTAGATAAAGACAATGAAAGCCTTCCTTTAAAATTTTTTCCATACCCCTCGGGGTCCTTAATGTAATTGTCGACAACTGTTGGGCTCTGTCCAATTTGTTTAGCTATTGCGCGGTTAGATTATCCTTCAGAACGGTAAACATCGATTTTAGTTTTTTCCGATAGATTTAAAATTTGTTGTTTTGCCATTTTGACTCGCAAAATGATTAAGATGTTATAAATTGTAATAAAAAAACCCTCCCTACAAAAAATCATCGCTTACTTTAAAAATAATAGAGTGCCTTTATTCAAGCACATAGCACATTTTTGGACTTATTTTTTATAAATTGCTCAAAAAAAGTTCTTTAGTTAAGGTGGTTTTTATATATCTCAGATGTGTAGCTTCCATTTCCATTTTAAAATTCATATATTGGTTACAAATTGCAAAAGATACAGGCTGCTGAATATGGAATTTTTAGTGTCTTTAAATAAGTGAACCGGAGTGTATCTTGAGAAATAAACATCGTTCAAAAGAAATACTATGTGTTCACTATCCCACCTACTACAACTACAGTTAAGCCAAATATGAAAGAATTTGAAAAAAAAAATAGTTTGGTCGTCCGCTTCACATGAAGTGCCTCATATACAAAATAAACCGCTTTGTTTTATACATTTAATCTTATTTTAACTAAACACATGTATTTTTATTTAATTTTTTATTTAAAACCATAAAATTGCGTTTTTTACCCAATTAGTCCCGCTTTTTGGTGGCGATCAGGTTAGTCATCGCTCATGATTTTTTTTTGAAAATCGAGATCAACTTCTTGTTGTTTGAGCATTTTACCGACAATTTTATGGGACACTACAAATGGTCTCCAAGTTTCAGTTCAGTTCCAGTGTCAAATCCTCTGAAAGGTGCTGTTGGAATGATACAGGTGCTGTGCATGACGTCGAATTGAGGTTGTCGTAGCTTGGTCCATTCTATGTTCTACAGTAGAAATATTTTCGTGAGAACGACATGTAGAAATATGGACACGTTTCGCACCGACATAGTTCCTTCAAATTTCTACACCAACGGCTGATTCTGAACTCAAATAACTGGTTATACTGACCGAAAAATTTACACAAAGCGCGAATTCACTTCTTGCACAACGCCAATTTTCATAAACAGTTTGGATAACTTTTACGGGTTGTTGAACTGAGTTCCGCTCCATGACTAAAGGTGATTTCGATTCTAAAAAATAATGTGGACCTTAAATGAGGCGACATTTAAAAAATGTTGCCCTCGCCCCTTAAAAGTGGTGAATTTTCGGGGTGAGAAGAGATCACAAATATTTTTTTTATTTATTCGACCAGCATCTACGGAGACCTAAGCGATATTAAGCCATTTTAAGAGACTCGTCATAGAAACTGGTCGACAAATTACCAGTACTACTGGTATTGTTTGTTATTCGCGCTTGAATATTGTTTCGACCACTTTGAGAACGTAAGCGATTTTCACTGAAGCCGCTTAAAAGAGCTTAGCACAAACGGTAGAAAAATTAGCTGAGTAAGGACAAGGAAGCCATACAAAAAGACAAAATGTCAACCATTTTATCGGGCAACTATCTCCCCTGTGACACGCTGCGAGGGCAGAAAATGCAACATTTTTGCACTTTTTGTGTGCAATATTCTCAGCACCCAAAGTCTTGAGGTACGTTTGCACTTTTTTACAACCGAATGCAAAAAGGCACTTTTAGGGTAAAGAGCAGAAACAATTTTAATGACAATAGTAGTAAACACATGATAATTAGTTTCGTAAAGTTTCTCGAAGTTTCCATTTTATGTTTTGTATCACAAGGATGGAACTCCAAAACTAGATCTTATAAATGTTGTCTTCCGACTAAACTATTGATTCACGATATAACGTACTGTAGTACCAATCGTCTGAAGCAAACAATTCAACATATCACAAATAACTGCTGTCACGTCATGGGTGTGCATAACAATTGAATCACCCTGTACATAGATTAAACTTGGAGTGAAATATTTTCATTTCAATTGAGTTTCAGTGAACTGCAATTCCTGAAGTTAAATCAATTAAATAACTAAGTCTATCTTCGTCATTTTCATTGATTTCTGTTTTGATTTCATCCGCATATCTGGCGGAGCCATTAAAACTCAATTATGCGTATTAACTATAGAATAAATAAAATCCCTAAAAGCAAACAAAAATATCAACTAATTTTCACGTAAACTGGTAAAATAAATTAATAAAACAAAAACCGTAAATAACTAAAAATAATCTCGATAATTCTCAAAAATACTGCTACCATCTTTAGTCAACCAATCTGCCTTCTCGGCTCGACTACACCCAGTTGCTGTAAAACTTAGCAACGCCATTTACATCATTTACAACCCATCGACGGGTTTGCTGAGCACCAACATTCTTTGGAAGGCGCTTTCTACCCGACCGCCTGGCTGGCGGAGCCGTGTGGTGCGTTCCGTGGCATTACGTTGCGTTTACTTCACTTTACCGCAACCACAAATGAGCGAATTAATTTAAAGTGTAATAAATGACTAATGCCCGCATAAAACTTTGAACTTTATCATCAGCGATTTAACAAGAAGCCAACTGTAAACTTCGTGTATGAGTGGAAGCACTTGAAAGCCATTAAATAACGGAACGCGATAGCGTTAGAAGAAAAGTGCAAAATCTCTCTATAATAAACCATGGAAATGATGACGAGAACGAGAACAAGGACGGCGTTGATGATGATTCGAGGACGCAGTGTAGCTATTTCTTCTACCTACTAAGATGCTGCTAGTATAGATAGCTTAAGGAATCCCTAAGTTCCTTGAGTTAAGGGATAAACATAACCTCAGAGTTCAGCGGGTATCTTGTTTATATTTAACATCATTTAATCAGAGGTAAAGAAGACGTGAAACTTTTCTGGCCTATGCAAAATGTTTATGCGTCTTGCTTGTGCTTCTATTAGCGATCAGAGTGAAGGTATCCGAATATTACTACAATGTGTGGCGGACGACAGTGTGGCACAGTGAACATTAAATGCAACAGCCGTTCACTCCATTAGCTATCGGGTGACACAGTGGTTTGGGGTACACACATGATAATTAGTTTTGTAAAGTGTGTCGCAGTTTCCATTTTATATTTTGTATGACAAGGATGAAACTCCAAAACTGGATCTAATATATGTTGTCTTCCAAGTTATATTGAAAAGGTAGAAGCAGTAGATTTTGTTGCTGTTGTAGGTTTTTGCTTTAGATTCATAAGTTGTCAATATCAGCTGATTAAATCACATACTCATTGAATGGATATTGCATATCATCATGTATGTAAGGAACACCACTGGGCATCAGGTGATTACTTTTTGCTCCTCTGATAATGTCTGAGGGGGAAAAATGGTCCTCACATACATATAAGAGCGTATTTTGAGAAATTCATTTCGCAAATCTCGCTCCATTTGTTCCTTCTCCGCTTGTCTGTTGGAATCCTGTGGAACGACCCATCTTCAACCACCTTTTTCTTGCAAAGGGCACAGACTTACATTTGTTTTTTCTTACTTTTTTTAATATAAATTTTGAAACTAAACTTTTTCACTCTAAAGCGCGTCGCTTTATTTCTTTGAATCAAAACAGTGCCAACAACAATAAGTAAACAACTTTTGACAACTTAGTTAACCGTAAAAATATAAACAAACTAAATCAGCTGGGAACTGCGTTCACCTTTATTAATACATCTTGTTGTCTTCCGACTAAACTATTGCTTCACAATATAACGTATTAAGACTGCTTGCTCCGATTAGGATAAGTTGGTAACTTGCAGAGGATAAGGGATTCGCATTAAGGAATTACGGGTTTGTGATGTTGTTAATCTCAAAACACTACCTACTCTCACTACATCTTAAGCATATTGCTTAATATACTGTTACGAAAAAATTGCGTAACATTATGGCTGTATTGGTATTTGAATGCCAACTGACAGTTGGAAGTGTGTATTGTACCAAGGTTCAAATCCAATCCCAATTTGTCAACGGCGTCAGCTCCACCATTGTTGAGCCTTCGGTATCACCGTTTTTAGACTTCGGCCGGGAGCGGCGGCATTTTATTCGCATATTGATTTAATTTGAAACGTAACGTATAAGAGACTCGAGCTCGTTTCAAAAGAGCATTTTAATTTAAATTTTCTTGGGAAAATTATAAAAATATTTTGTGTTTTATTATCATTCCAATTTCATATTTAAAACATATGACCTTCTCTTCCTTTTGCATTTTTGGTATAATGAATAAAAGAAACGGACGAATACAATGATTATTTTTTTAAGTCATAATAAATCTAGCAAATATTGTCGAATATCCCTTTCTAAAGCAATAACTAGACGAAGCTTCAGTAGATATCTTTAGGTCCCAAATTATTTTAGGATATATATCTTAACCTTTGCAGTAAGTGTGCTCGCAAAACTTTGGCATTGTGAAGGCAGCCATAGAACTCCCCAAACGTGAGTTAACCAGTTTATTTTAAAAAAGTGGAATTGCTCTCTGTGATATTAGTTGAAGTAAATATCATATAGTGGTTTGATGCTCGTAAGGTCGTGCAAGTAACGCCTACTTGTTTGAAATATCACGATATATCATACAATTTAAGCTCTCGTATAAACGTAGTTTTAGTAGTATTACGGCGTAATACCTTTACATACTTTTTGGCTGTTACAAATATGACCAAAGTGTTGGGGTTTTTAATTTGCAAGAGATTTAAATTTACATTATTTATCCAATGCAAATGCAAAAGAATTATTATAGTTCGCAATGACAATTAAACAATTGAAAATTTTCGTATGCTCAGGCAACGCAAATGCAGGTTATGGAATTGGATGCCAATTGTAATGAAATATGGGAATGCTTTTAATTATTTTGCATTTGTTTGACTGCTGGCAATTCTGTTTTTAAACTATATAGATGTTTGTGGCTTCGATTGTCGTTGCCTCCATTGTACTTTCAAATTCATAAACCTCAAATATAAAATATTTGAAAACCAAAACTGGCAGATATGATGGAAATGATTTGAAAATGAGAACAATTGCCGATTGTATTTACATTTTTTTGAGGTAATTCGAATTAATGAAAACTATAAATTATATTTGCCATATTATTAATTAGCCCAATGCATGACCTATTCCAAGACATTGCAACCACAAAATTGAGGATTTACCATAGCTGGCTAATACGGCATTTACTCCGACCAAGATTAGCGCAATTCTAAGGCGAACTCCATTAACCTGATCCAGTATATTACTCATTCAATTGTTGTAAATAAAATCTGAAGTTAAATTTTTAATCTAAGTATCATAAACATGTAACCATAGTAAAAACATACACAAAAATCAATTGTTTGACAGACGAAAGTCAATCGAAAAATTTCCCACGCTTCGCCGCCACCAACAATTTTTTAAGCTCAGTCCGCCACAGATATTATTGACTCTCATTGGTTTTAAATGTGAACCGATTCGGCCGACTGGCCCGATTTATCAAATTTTAAAGGTTCAGTTATTTTAATTTTTTTTTTGAAAACTTTAATTTAGTTGGAAACTGGTAAAACTACGATCAGCCAATTTAGTTTTCTGTTGTGCCGCAGTCTTCTATAATTTCGTCTCGGCACGGAATTGCTCTAAATTGGTTTAAGCACAATGTCGCCACCTGAAATGTCAATTTAATCTCAAATTGGTTGGTGTAAACGGTAGAGAATAGTGAAAAAGGTTATCACTAACTTGGCCGCGATAAACTGGTATAAAGCGGCATTTACACCTACCAAGTTTTCAATGTTTTTATCAACTATTATCAACGTCTTTTCGTACAGAATTCGACGGTTATAATCCAGAAAAAGCGATAATCTTGGAAGGTGTAACTGGTTTTTAAGGGTAGATTGTGAATTTATGTTAAAAAGTTGCGCGTGCAAAAAAAGTTAAAAACGCTATTACGGAATTTAAATAAATTACGCTTTTCTTATAAAATATTGAAAAACAAAGTGACTTCACGCAATTCTAGGTAATACAACCAGACGAGACTTCACCGGTTTATCAAAATATGTGTTGTAGAATGAAATTGCTGTGTTTAGTTTTCTGTAGTGAGGGTAACTCCGTGTACAAATTTCGGCTTGTCACCGTTAACACAAACACCGTCCGACACTAACACCATTTACATCAATCGGTCATCTGTAAATCAACAATTTGCCATCTCGCAACATCTAAGCATTTATGTCTTTTATATGACGAGTATAACAAATATAGAGGTATATAGCATAATCTCGAAAGAGGATTGATAAGATCTTAGTAGGAAGTACATTGTTAGAATTGCATCGTCTAGCAATCTCTTCAATTAGAATCGCATTAATAATAGACTCACTGTTTAACACGGATACCGAACGATAAACAAGAAGATCACTACGACATTCGCTTCTCTCCGAATAAGGAGCCTTGTTGGTCACATTGCAACTGACTCCTTCATCTAAATGACTGTATCATTATTTGCAAAAACTAAAAACTAAATTTGTTAGCACCGTATTGCAAAAGTCGTTGAAACATTGTGACAATTTCAGTAAAGAATCCATCTGTGTGCTGCATTTAAAGCTTCAGATTTTGCTGGAAATTCCGCCAATCAAAATATCATTACAAATATTCGCTGTTCTAGATCCTTGGTATGCAATTTTGTATATTGCAAGGGTAATTCTGTGAGAAATGGGACTGTTCGTGGAGGTAGAAAGTGTCTGATAGCCATTCACTTGGGAGTGGCCAGAAATGATTCCTTCATTGGGCAGTCCAAGCAGCTCACTACTTCCACGCAGTCTGTCCTGGGCAATGGCTTTTCGGAAACCTCCGTTAGATAGCTAGAGCGAGAAGGCGAAACAAATGAGCAGCAAGTCAGGTTTAATAGGTGACTGATGTCACTGAAGCTCATCAAGCTATCGGGCATATTCTTTGTCCTTTAGAAGGCGGATGAGCCAAACATATGGGCCAACGGCGGATAGAAACCAAAAGAAGAAAATCCAGGTTCGACATATTGCATTCTGGTCAGCGTCTGATCCATAATGTGCGGCTGCAATCAAATATCCTGGCAGTAGGTAAAATGCAAAAACCCGGTTGACTGGGTTTGGCTCCTGCCACAGTTCGTAATGACAGTGAAAATACAAAAACGAAAGAGAAAACATAAACAACCCCTATTTGTTGACGATCCCCGCAAACGTTATGAGGACCAAGATTTACGGATATGCACCTGGAATATGAGAACTCTATATAGATCCGGTGCAAGTATCTAATTGACAGATGTCCTCGAAAGTTATAAGACTGACAGTACCGCTATCCAGGAAATGCTATTGACAGAACACGGCTGGACACGAATAAAAAAGCAACATCTACTACAGTTACCATGAGAAGAAACATGAAGTTGGTTGCGGATTTGTAGTTGGCAAAAGACTTCGACATTTAGTCTCTAGGTTCAATCCTGTGAGTGAACGTGTAGCCACAATCCGCATAAAAGCGAAATATTTTTATATTTCCCTAATTTGTGTGGCGGTGAGCTGATAAGGTACATACATCAGGTCATTATCAAAATTTCGTTAGATGAATGCGTGCCCGGCGATTGGAGTCTCAGTGTACTATGCCCCATATTTAATAAAGGTGACTAGAGTCTATGTTTCAACTACCGTGGAATTAGCCTTTTATCTATAGCATATAAGGTTCTATCAAGTATAATGCGCGAAAGACGAAAACCAATTGGATTGGACCTGATTGGACCATACCAGTGTGGCTTAAGGCCTGGAAGATCGACAACTGACCAGATTTTCCCGATGTGGCAAGTCCTTGAGAAGACCCACGAACAACAAATCGACACCTATGATCTTTTTGTCGATTTTAAAGCGGTCAGCGATAGCCCGATACGGGAGAATATCTTCGAAGCAATGTCTAAGCTTGGTATTCCTGCAAAACACCAAATCCGCAGTGAAAGTTCGAAAGGATCTTACCTGCGATATCTTTAACATCTTAGTGGAGATCATTATGAGAAAATCTGCAGTCAACATGAATAAAACCATCAGCAGCAAAAGTCACATGCTGCTCGCGTATGCTGATGATATAGATATCATTGGACGCACAAGTAGAGAATTTTCGAGAATTGAGAAGGAGTCAGCAAAAGTGAGTCTGACAGTAAATGAGGACAAGGCAAAATTATTGGTTATAATGAGTAGGTCATCCACGCGATTTAACCAAGCGTGAACGTTGATAACCGTTATAATTTCGAGGTTGTGGTGGAATTTATATACCTCAGATCTGTCGTAAACAAAAACAACAACGTCAGCCTTGAGATCAAGCGGAGAATTGTGCTTGCGAATTGATGTTATTTTTGGCTAAGTAAGCACTTTAGAGATAAAGCCCTCTCTCGAATGACGAAAATCCAGCTATACCAAACTCTCATATAACCTGTCTTGCTTTATGGCGCACAATCCTGGGTATTATCGCAAGCAGATGAAACATCTGGGGGAGTCTTCTAGAGAAAAATATTCTGGAAGATTTATGGCCCTATAGACATAGTTAAGCGGATCAAAATAACGCGATTGCGCTGGCTGGGCCCTGTCAGTAGAATGGATGAAGGCGACCAGCACGAAGGGTTTTTGAAACCGAACTCGAAGGAAGAAGAAAAATAGGAAGACCAAGACTCCGCTGTAGGGCTCGGGTTGACGCATCCCTGCGTACACTTGGTATTGCCAATTGGAGAGATATGGCAAAACATCGAACTGGTTGGCGAAATATGTTATCTTCGTTATGTAAGGTTCCTGTCTCCCCGAGGTTGTTGGAGACCGGATAAGTAAGTAAGTATAGTCCCTATTTAGTCCAAATATATATTTTTGTCAAATGGCGAGAACTAAATTTTATTTTTTCCCAGTGTTGATGAACAATCTTGGGTTTGACAAAAGGAAGATACTTAAAAGTACTACATAGTTTATATTTTTTATGACGATAAAAATGTGAGCTCCGGAATATTGGTACAGATATATATTTTCTAATTCTAATACGTTATAGTGTTTTTAGAATTTTACATGTCAGGTTTGAAATATAGAATTACGTTATGGTAACCTGATAGAAAACAGTTTTCATAAATACGGTTATTTCAACCGAACTAACGCCAAATTCGTTTGTTGTTGTAGCTAAAATTAAAGAAAATTTCATTGATAAAACGAATATATGTGGAAACTGAGTGTGAAACGTGATTCTACCAACCGAATGCCAGTTCTGGGGACTAAATTTGGTCTAGGCAAACTCAATTCAGTTGTGACAAACGCAATTTGTTGGCATCAATCGAATTAGTGCTTGCTATAACCTCTTTTCCAATAACTAATTCTGTGCCAGTATTTATATTGAAATCATCATTATCACTAGCATTTTGCCTATTTGGCTCTTCCAAAACAAGGTGCAAACTAATGTACCTTAAGTGGAAATTAACCCCCATAATTTTGTTAAACGAAGAAAAAGTGGCAAAAAATGCACAACTAATGTTAGCCAAGTGTGAGCGGGTGGGTCTCTTTGGGTGTATTAAGGCCAAAATTAACTCTACCCCGACGCGATTTAAGGAAAAAAGAGATAACTGTTCATTTAAATCGAAGAAAGAGGTCATCATTTCATATAAATATTTCTCCCAAAAACTAATGCTAATGATTTTCAGCCACACCTTCTCTGTGAATGTTTCTTCTGCTTTGGCCCAACACATTCTCGCTTTTCTTTTGTCGGCAGTTTCGCGTTAATGGTAATTAAAACATTAAGTGTTTTTTCGCAGTCTTCCATTTTGCTGCTGTAATTCCTGGCTAATCTTAATAAAATCGTTTTCCACATTTTTACAATTTTGTTCATGGATTTTCCGTTTTTTTTTTTTCTCTGCCAAAGCCAGGGAATATCTACGCCGTAGAGTAATTCGGTACAGGAAATAGGCGTTGCACTTTTATGTTGCGCTGTTTGTTTTTTGTTGTAGATGTTGCTGTACAAGAGTACAAGTGTGTGTGTGCGTGTGTGTGTGTTATGCTGCTGCTGTTGGTTTTGTTTTGCTGTTGGCAACACCCAATTGTCAGTTGCAATGCGTGTTGTTTGCAAATAAATTTCTTTTACGTTGTCATTGGTGTTGCCACTGTGTTGGCGTTATTGTGTTGCTCTCACTGTTTGTTGGTTTAATTGTTCAACATTGTTGTTGTGTTTTTAAGTGCCACCAATTGTTGAAATGTTCTTGATATTTATTTTTATATTTTGCTGTACAATAATAACAATAATAATAATGTTGTCATTAGAGTGCTGTTCTCTTATCTTTCGCTGCCTGTTTGAATTAAGTCTTTTCGCTGTAGTTTTATTTAAATTGGAAGATGGTTTTGCTTGACCGAAATACGTAATATTCTACGCAGTTTCATGGTTTTGAGAATATTGGACATTTTAATTTCGCAGCAACAAGGCTGTTACTACACTCGTATTCCCCTTAAGATGGGTGTTATATATTTGAATGGTTGTAAAAATATGGTAGCCATTAAAGTGGCATGCACTGTAACTGTTTATACCTCCAATTCTCGCATGTTTTAAGGGACCCTCAAAGTTTGTTTAAACCAATATTTCTTTGGCTCAATCTCAGCCGTTCTACAATATGTTAAGAAGTGATTGTTCCCTGTGCTGCGATTGAATATTGATTCATTTCTACATAAATTCCTCAGTAGCAACTTGTGATTGTTTCTATTTTGCATTTTTCATCTTGAAGCATTTCCTTTGTTCATCCCATCACGCCTCCTCTTCAAATGCTCGTTACTGTTCAATAATTAAAATCAATTTTCAAAAGTTACCGACAAATATTCGTGCAGTCATTGATTTTGTTGTTGGGAGTAGGAAGTGACTTTGACGTTGATACTTTTACAAAAATTGGAATATTTTCGTATTTGACAAGAGTCTGATATACACTCAGGTCAGTAGTCTGGCGGTCACGAGTTCATTCCATTCCCTCTCCCTCTACTGTTACTGGGTAACATTTCCTACTACTTCGTTGGAAACGAAAGAAAAAAGAGGATTTTTTGTTTTGGATTTTGCATAAACGTTAAATACTTTTAAACGTCTAAAAACAAACTCTCAACTCTCAAAGATGTCGATGATGATAATAAAAGTAATTTAAGAACTTTTCCATAAGTACTTTACTGCGATGACGACAAAGGCGAAGGATGATTTCCAGAATTTCCCTATGCCACTTTAGGGGGGACAATTGTGTCTGGGAAGCAGGCAAACTTGTACAAAACGGAAAATTACTCTGGATTTGGCGTTGTTGCTTATGCTATTGTTTTTGGCACTGCCAAGGAAGAAAACTCATTTTCCCGCCGTATACGATTCCAGGGGCAAAGTGTTGGATATTAAGCAATTTGAGTGAATGCTGTCGTTACAAATTTATTTTAATGGCTGTTATAGTCAACTATAGAATTGTAATCTATTGAAAATGATGATGAAAATCGGCGGTACTGGGGCAATGTGAGGGAGATTCATAAAAGATGGGATCTTAGAAGTTTTAAAATTATTCAATTTCCAAAGTAGTTGTGAATATGACGTTGTCGTGTCAACTAAAATACTTTTTCTTAGAATGGAATTTGCAATGCGTTCGATTCGCTGATGATGCGATTAGTTGGAGAAGGGGGGCGGGACAAAAACTAAAAAAAAATTCCAAGGGTCAATTTGTACCAATATATGTAGATGCACTTGCATGCCTACTTGCTGTATGAATTAGGTTCTCCCTTAAAAATTATATCAAATTGATTTGAAAAATATACTTCCCCCGAGAACACAGAAATTGTAAGATGTTAATATAAAATAATTGCAATTTTTTTCTTCTATCAACAGAAGCTCTCTCTCTCCTGCTAGGGTAGAATACACCCCTCCCGAGGACCCATTGGAAACCGCCGGCTATCAAAAACCGCAAAAGGATAAGCCATGCTACGCCGAAGAATGTCGCATTGCCACTGACGAAACAGACATTGCACGTGTGGCATCGAAACAGCCAGTTACAATGCGTGCTGCAAGTGAGCGGTACAAGAACCTGAGAAGGAAGTAAAACCAACTATTTAGGCGGGAAAATGGCAGTCGGAGCAGAGGGAGAGTGAGAAAATCGAATTATGCAGGATGAATAGTTAATCCCGCAAATTTTCCCACAGAGTAAGAATCGGATGGACTACCCGCTGAACTTTTTAAGGCAGATGGCGAAGGACTGCTAGACTTATATGCGGTATACGGTTGGGAGAATCTATGCCTGATGATTGGAGTCTCATTGTATTATGTCCTGTATTTAAAAATGGTGCTCCGTGTGTCTGTTCCAACTATCGCGGTATCAGTCTTTTATTCATCGCGTATAAGGTCTTGTCGAGCGTATTATGTGTAAGACTACAGCCAATTATTGAAAACCTGGTTGGACCTTATCAGTGTGGTTTTGGATCAGGCAAGTCCAAGACTAACTAGATATTCACGCTACGCCAAATCCTGGAAAAGACCCACGAAAAGCCAACCGATACATACCATCTTTATGTCGATTTTAAAGATGCTGTTGTAGCCCCATACGGGGAAAACTGTACGAAGATATGTCTGAACTTGGGATTCGGGCAAAACTGATCCGCCTCTGTAGAATGACGCTGACCAACACCATATTAGCAGTGAAAGTGGTGGATTCTGTACCAAGCGACGACTGAGACAAGGTGACACACTTTCGTGCAATCTCTTCAACATCTTAATGGAGATAATAATGAGAAAAGCTGCAGTAAATATGAGCAAGACCATTAACACGAAAAGCCATATGTTGCTGGCGTATGCTGACGACATAGACATCATTGGGCGAAATTTGCGAATTTCAAGAATCAGCGAAGGTGGCTCTTACTGTTAATGAGGACAAGGCAAAATTGATGGTGTCAACGACTAGAGAAACCTCTCAACTTGGTCCGCACTTGAACGCTGACAACCAAATTAAAGTGGTAAATTAATTTATCTACCTTGGATCCGCCGTCAACAAGGCCAACAATGTCATCCTGGAGATAAATAGGAGAATTGTACTTTCAAATAGATGCTATTTTGGGATCAGCAAGCAGTTTAGTAATAAAGACCACTCTCGACGGTTAAAAGTCCAGCTATATCAGACTCTCAATTTACCTGTCTTGACATATGGCTCCGAAACTTGGGTCATATCGCAAGCGGATGAAAAACACCTACATATATAGTCCTCTTAGGGAAAATGGCGAGTACCGATGACGGTGGAACTAAGTGCTGTATAATTAATACTCTGACGTGGACATAGCTAGATGAATCAAATAAGGCCAGTTGCCGTGGCTAGGCCATGTTATCAGAATGGATGAAGATGAACCAGCGTGAAAAGTTTGCGATAACGTACCCGATGGAAGCAGGAAAAGAGGACGATCAAGACTCCGCTGGAGAGACCAGGTAGAAGAATCCCTCCGTATCCTTGGTCTTACCAACTGGCGAGAAAAGGCGAAGGATAGAGCCAGTTGGAGGAATATATTGCAATTTCTTTGTTTAATTAATATGTGTAACACGTCTGACATCATGCGGTTGTAAAATAGTAAATTAAAGTAAATTGCATTTTTTACGAATTGTTATTTTTCCCACTATTTGGAGTTCGAAATATTTAAAAGCCGGCATTGCATGTACAAGATAATATGCATACATCTCAATAATCTAACGATTCCCTGCATCAAGGCATTAAACTCCACGCAATATCAAAATGTTTCACGTACATTTTTTAGAATATATTTTTTGTAATTACGAGTGAAAAACGTAGATCTAGCAAGTTGAGTCATATTTTAATTTGCACGGTATTAAGAAAGACGAAATGCAATTTTCAAAGTCATCTTGATTATTCCATACTTTTTGTGGTCAATCATGTGGTTGTTAGTCAATCGTCAACGTGGATATATCAAGCGATGAAAGTTACAAATATTAGGAATTTTGTGGAATCAAAAATTATTTTGTGGATTGAAACTTGGTAACAAAATCCTTCGCGTCTGGTATACAAAATGAAATATTTTAGCTGCCACCAGAGAAAGCAACAAGTTTAAGTTTTAAACCTTAATTGAGGCGTTCTAAAGCCAAACTGATTAACTCTACTTTTCCTCTTTTCAAAATATTGGTACGTTAGTGTCTGTGGGTTAAATGAATGTTCCCAGTACATTTTAAAGTATATAATAGATAAAGCTGTAGTCAAATAATATGTAATGTTAGTATGCATTTTCAATGAACGTGAAATTTTAAAACACAACGGAAAGTTCAGGTTGTACAGTTTTTACTCTGTTTGTATTTTGTATTTGTATTTATTATGTAGATCCTGAATAGCAAGAGTAAATCGTATAATTACAGTACAGGGATTGTAAGGAAACATAGGTTATTTGTCAAAATAAATAAAGAAATAAATTTGGGAACATGAAATGTATATACTTATACCATAGACTAATACATACCTAGATTATTCTCTCATCTGACGTTTCATTTTACACTCTCATCGTAGGTTTGTGGAAATGAGAGCAATTAAATTTAAAATTATCTTACACCAGGTGGAGTTACAAAATATGTTCACTTAACTTTTTCCTGTCGTTTTGGTGTAGAACTGAAAAATTTAAATATATTTTGCACTTTTTTATTGACTTTTATCGTTGGTATACATTTGTATTGTATTTAACACAACTAGTTTGCCACAAAAACACGAAATTGGGTTGTTGTTCCTATGTTGATCGCTGTATACTATTGCCACTATCTGGTATTATTGAACCCATATTTCTACCATCCAATGTTTACTTTCCATCGTACCTATGACGTTTAATTTATTGAGCGAATAAAATCTTCTATGCTATGTGTTATTCTATGACTTATACGTGCACTATAACAGAAAACAAAATATTAAGCTATAATTGAAAACAAATAAAAACAAATGAAAAAATTTAGTTAAAATATAAAATGCAAATACATAAGTGTATAATAAAAAAAATTAATGTGAGTCCGATCACAGGGGAGATGTGTAAACATCTAGTAATGAAGTTGGAAGTACTTATGCTTTTAGTATATTTTTTTAATTAATCAATTAAAAGTATCACAACTTTCAATATTGAAAATAAATAGGAATTTGGTGGTTTTTGTTTGTTTGATTTAAATTATTTGGTTAGTAATTGGGCACACTGCAGTATATATGTACTGCATTAAAAATTACAGTAAGCAGTAAATTTACTGATTACTGAAAAAATTCAGTAAATTTTTACTGATAATGAAATTTAATTTGCGTTGCCAGTCAAATCATAGGGCCGTATTCATAATAATCAGTAATCGGGCATTACTGATTACTGAAAATTCAATGCACCTCATCATAATCATGTAGGCACTTTATAAAAATGGCTGAAAAAAATTTTAGTAATCAGTAAAAATTTACTAGTTAAAGAATTATTTTTAGTGAAATTTTAGTAGTACTGCAAAGTGCCCATCTATGGTAAATGCCTTGCGTACAAATAGTTAATATTGGCGTATGGTAACTAAAATATGATACATATATACATTTTTGACTCGATTGTATTTAAAAATCTATGGAAAACTGCATCTATAGTAGTGGAATTGTTAGTTGTGGGGGTTTGTGGAGAATTGCTCATATGCAAATGGAAAACGTCAAATAAAAATTTTGAGTGGAGAATTGCTCATATGCAAATGGAAAACGTCAAATAAAAATTTTGATAAAGCTTGCGACTGTGGGTTTGCAAAATTTGTATTAAAATCTCCACCCATAATAATTGGCATGAGATGGAGATTGTTACCCAATTGTCGTGCACCAGCTTCAGTGTAAGGCAACAGTACGTAATGAAGATATGTTATAATCTTAATTTATATTGGAATCTAATAGAAATTTTATTAGAATTAACATTACCTCCAATCAGCTTTGATACACTTTGTGTTGTTTTATGTTCTGAGTTATAATTTTTTTGGTGTTTTGTAAAATATTTTATTATTTTGTATTTGTAGCGGTTGATTAAGTTATTAATCAGCTGTTTACTGAAATCTAATGCATGTAGTTCTTTTACAGCAATGGTTTTCGAAAATTAGTAGCTACTATTGCACACTAGATGGTGCTTATATGCAGCTGTTAAGTATGAATGACAATCTCAAAGACGAAGAAGACTTTTAGTTTGACAAGTTTAGTTTTTAGTTTTCCTTATATTTGACAAGTTTAGTTTTTAGTTTTCCTTATTTTGCTTTGTTTTAGTAAATTTCTTATTAAAAGTGCAAAAAATCTTCTTAAAAGTTATTAAAATTAAATGTTTTTGTATTCATTTTATTTATTTGTTTTCATTTGCCTACGATAACATAATGTACGACAATTAGTGAAAATTAGTAGCTACTATTGCACACTACACTACACTAATACACTAATAAACCCATACATAGCTCACACCGATTTGATAACGCTTTACGATTGGTTAACAATTACATCGCACATCTTACTCTAAATTTGTGATTGTATTGTGAAAAAGATTTTTACCGCCAGCGTATAGATGTTTACACATCAAAAACAACTAAATAAAATATTGAACAGAAGAGAAAAAAAAGGAAATAGGAGATTAAAAACAATTACCACAATGAGCGACTGTCTGGTGCGGATTTTGGGCAGGCGGCGTTTTTGAAGATGAGGCCGAAATGGCAGTGACTGTGAACGGCATTCGTTACAGGAACATGATATCGGAGTTCTTGTGGCCTCAACTAGCCGGCATGGATCTGGACGACATGTGGTTTTAGCAAATCAACGTCAGCTACCGCACAGCTCATAATACTACCGATTTATCGCAGCAACGATTTCCAAAACAAATTATCACAAGAAATTCTGTTGTCAACTGGCCACCAAGATCATGCTGTTTAACGCCCTGCGATTTCTTTTTTTGGGGTTTTGTGAAATCTCATCTCCAGAAATAATTCCTTAGCTCAACTCCGAGATCCAACTCGTTGTTAGTGAGATACAACCACATCTCTGTATTCACAATTTTAAATAAATAAACATACATACACAAAAACATATAAAGGGTGCAGGGTAAAGGTAAGAATGCAGTTTTTAAATTTAAAATAAAAACACGTATTTTTTGAAATAGTTCTGATTCTTTTATTGGTTTGTAAAGAAGACATGTCCATTTGAGGCCACAAGAACCCCGTTCTCATGTACCTGTAACGAATGTCGTTCACAGTCACTGCAATTTCGGGCTCATCTTCAAAAAAGTAAGGCTCAATCACACCACATGACCAAAATCCGCATCAGACAGTTGCTCGTTGTGGGTGCGTATGTTTCTCATGAATTTCATGAGGATTTTCTGAGCTCCAAATTCGACAATTTTGTGTATTCTCGAAGCCATTCAGGTAGAAATGTGCTTCATCAGCGAAGATGACTTTTTGTGAAAAATTGGCATTGACTTCACGTTGCTCCGTTCCACATTGAACGAATTGCCGACGCTTTCCATCTTCTGCTGATTTGAGTTCCCGCGTAAGCTGAATTTTGTACGCCTGAAGGTGGAGGTCTCTTTTCATAATTCAAGGCGTAGTGCTCCGTGAAATTTGAAGTTGTTGAGAACGATGACGAATTGATGTTTTCGGGTTATCGGCGACACTCTCGTTTAGAGATGCAATGGTTTCAAGAGAACGACCCGTATGTTGACTCACAGGGGTCTTACTCTCCATAACCAACCCAGTTTCTTAACATTTTTTGACCACTCTTCGACTGGTTGCCAAATTACTTGCACTTTCTCGATTGAAAATTCTTCGAAGTTTGCGAACGGTCTCAGCATAACTCCAAATTTTTGTAATAAGTTTTCACAATAATAACGCGATTCAATTTTTAATAATCGGTATAAACATTTGTGGCAGCTGCTAAATTTCAATGTTGCACAAAATAAAATGATACTAGATTTAAAAACTGCACTCTTATTGAGGCACCCTGTAGTTGACACCACAAAAAAAATTTCAAAAAAAAAACACTGTTGGAAAAGAAACTCGAATTTGCAAGGTTTCTTGTTAGGTTTAATTTCAATTGAAGTCTTTAAAATTTAAATTAATGTTTTATGTTATTTCATTGACGTCTATTAAAATGCAATTGACATCTTTTAAATGTCATTGAAGTGTTTTAAGATAAAATCGTGTGTTTACATTTCCAATGGATAAAGAGTTTTAAAATGACATAACTGTGGAACAGTAACTGCAAATTCAAAACTTTTTCTACAAAATTGCTTGGCATGTATCCGTCTTTTAAAGTGCATCATTAGTGTTTTAAATTTTCATAGAAATTATAATATTTTTAGGTTCATACAATGGGTAAAAGGCTTTGAAATGGTATAAAACTGCGTTTATGCTGCCATCGAAATCTAGAGTTTGTTGATGTTGGCCGAAATCTAGTGGAAATCTATTAGATTTCCCATACATTTTGACAATTGCAAAATCTAGCCACTTTCTTAGATTTTTTAAAATCGAGTGAAAATCAACCCGTACAACGCTGTTTTTGAATTCACCACGGATAATAGTAGCAATTTTTGCAACTGTGCACCAACACCTTCAATAAATGTGTCAACGAAGTTTAATTTGTAAATAAATATTTTTAAACAAAACGAAGAAGTATTGAAACATGCAAAGAAATAGAGGCTTGCCGGCGCAACATCAGAAGAAATAGAGCGTTCCATATCCGGAAAAGCACCCTTAAGCATGCCGTTAGAGTGATGGTCTCGCTAACGAAGTGACACCAACATTCGCGCAGGCTACCCGTGAAGAACGGTGTCCCTGTGGTGTCTCCATTGGAATACAAATAATAGAACAAACAATATTCAAAGTATATTTTAGCTATAGCCAATAGTTTATGCAAACCTTCCTCATTGTTAGAGATAAGCTATTGTGGAATGACTCCTAAAGATAAATTCGTATTGATACTAGGAAAAGAAAAAGATTAATAAATGTCGGTAGACATTTGTACTTTATTTGGTAGACTATGCCTGAGACATCTCCTGTGAAAGCAAGGCAGACATGGTGAGGCGGATGCCACTGGAATCTAGCATTTTCCGATTCTGGGCTTATACTAAGGTGACATATGCACTGACTGGTGAATTAACTACGCCTTGGATGTTGCATTTTGCAATCCCAATGCTGTTGGTACTGTAGGCGGCCACTAACATACGCAACGTTTTCAAATTAGGGGCGTGTACTGAGTCGATATATTTTCTGGAGCATGTACTTTGGGTACGTCGGTGATTTTGCCTAGTTTGAATGCAGGAGACCGGGTATTGATATACGTGTATTTGTTTTGCATCACCGACAAACATATCTGCTCAATATAGAAAATGTTTTTGTTTATTTACGGTTAAATGTATTGAAATCTAGCCAAACGTCAAAATGTGCCAGTATAAACGGCTTAGATTTCGTTTGATGTTTTCATACGAAATCTAATGATTTAGTGGCAGCATAAACAAGCTTTAACTCTGGAACAGTACCAGGTAATTACAAATTTTTTTCTACAAACTTGCTTAGAATTTATACTTCTTTTAAAGTGCATCATTAGTTTTTTAAATTTGAATAGAAATTTTAAAAGTTATAAAGCGTTACTAACAAAATTTATCCAAAATTTAATACGTGGTACCTTATTGAGCAAAATCATTACCAAAACCGGTGGTTTATGCGTATACAATATAAGTTTGAACGTTTTGCTTTAAAAATTTTGACTTACAAACGAAGAAAATCGTGGTTATTGGCCAAGTTTTAAATAAAATTCAAAAAACTTTCGGAATTCCCGATTTGGGGGGAAAATCGGTTTGTGCGACCTCTAAACCTCTTCCGAAAAATCTGAAAAAAATCTCAAAAATACTTTACTTTATAAGATTTCCAATCAAGCTTGAGCAACTATGAAAATCTAAATAGAATATTTTTTTGGGACACCCTAGGCCATAGTCTTCTTCTATTCCGGATATAAAGCTAGAAACAGCTTCCAAAATATTTTTTTTGTTCGATTTGTAGATCTGGCTGTTCTAAAGTGTTAATTTCAAACAGTGTTACACAATTTATTTTTGGGTTTACAGAAAGATTTACATCAGAATTTGGTGTCCAGTCCAATGACCTTATGGAGATATACCACAGATCTATGAAAGTTGATCTTAGATCCTCTGCAAGTTTTCAGTGGACAGCGTTACTTACTCCTATGTTGTAATGCATAAGTGCAACGGTTAAGAGATTTTTTCCGGCAAAGTTCCGCATTAACCTGGCGATATTTTCTCGCAAACAAAATCTGGCAATCCATTTTCATTTGTGACAATATTAAGCTAAGTTATGTCTGAATTCAAATCAATTCCTACTACACCACTAAAGAGTTTTGTAACTAAGGATTTGTCAACCAGTTTCCTGGTATGGGTTACAATTGATTTCAGAACCAAATCTGTAGGAAAAAAATATACGGTACCATATGAGGTTTTTAAAGAAACCCAAAATACTTCCAAATCAAGATTAAAAATAAATTGGCAAATATTTCAATTAATGGAATAAAAATACCATTTAATGATGTTTTATTGTTATTGTATCTTATCGATTTTTGTAACTAAGAAATTTTTGAAAATTTTTCAAAATTTAGTTTAAATTCAGAGGGGTGTATTTTTTAAGTTCAAATTTATAAACGAAAAGCATACATGGGTTTTTAGTTTGCATTACTTTATCTAATGCACATGCAAAAGAATTACTATTTATATGCAGGTTGTGGAGTCGGATGTCACTTGGTATGAAATATGCGAATAATTTTAATTATTTTGAATTTGTTTGACTGCTGGTAATTCTGTTTTTAAAGTAGTTTATATGTAGAGGTTTGTGGCTTCGTTAGGTATTGCCTCGTAGTATTTTCAAATTCATAAACATGTAATGTATACAATATTTAAAAACCATAACTGCTAGATATGAAGGAAATGCTTTGAAAATAAGTATAATTGCAAATGGTATTAAAATTTCTTGGAATTTGCATTTGTCAAAGTAATTAAAATTAAACTACAAATTATAATTGTCATATAATTAAATTGCCCCATGTATGACGAAAAGAGAATGACGTTGTAGGGATTGAAGTATTTGTTGCAGACATATAAATTATATTCTACTTTAAAAATTACATTAAGAAGCTTTGCGAGTTTTATCAGATTGTTTAGTTCTAAATTGTAATTACAAAAACCGTGCCTCCCTCAACTACACTTGAACTGTAGTAAACCTTTGAAGTATATAAGTATTAAAAAATAGGATATTTTAGATATTCATTATCTATGTTTTAAATTATGTACAATTATTAATTATATTTCAATTTTACGTTTGGAGGCGTCGAAATAACTACCACTTTTTTCATAAAAGTTCGTTTCCTTTGGCAATTCACCTCCGTTTTTTTGAATTTTAAATCAAAATGAAATCTGCGTTTCGAAAACCTCAACGATGACCTCAAATACTATTCAAATGTAAAATCTTTTTTTTATGTCCAAAATGTGAAATCATTTGGAAGAACAAAGAACAGAAAAACAAATAGAAAAAGAAAACACTTAAAACACTTTGCTTTTCAACCTCTTTTTGTGTCTCGATTTATGCTTTTTCCTCAGTCGCGTGTTCATTTCAGGTTGAGTGGTAAACTTAAGTTTGCTTTGTAGCTGAACATCTGTAAACCATTTTACATATGTTTCACATTTAGTTGGGCCTAGGTGTTTGTTTTGTTTCAAAGGGATACCTGCCTCATTTGACTTATTCTTACCTATACAATGAAGAAGCAGCTAATACACTCATAAGTTGACGTATTTTATCTGTGAACTTGGCTTTGGCCAGGATTTTAGCCAGAAAGTGACTGTATAATATTCCTCGAATGCTTGAAATACGAATTTCAAGAAGTTCCATGCCCAGTGAGAGAACAGTGTCAGAAATGGCTTAAGTGTGTTGTGTTTTATGTTACCTTTTTTTATGTCATACCGCTTTTGAATAAATCTACTTTTTCTAATTCGACGGTTTCGATTCCATCAGACAGAAGAATTAAAAAATTGATCAGTGGATATCAAAGGCTGTGTGTTGATGTCCCTTTTTAATCCTAAGAATCGTTCTTTAAATCTTGTTTAAAATTGTTCACTTTGAATGTCGGCTGGGCTTTTTGAATATTCAAAATGGAGTTTCCAATGTAACGGAAATACCCTTAAAACTCTACACATACATAAAAAAAGAATCTACACATACATTTTCGAAAACTGGATTGGAGAGATAAATAAAAAAAAACTAACTGCACGTCATATGGTGGAAAAAACCGTTTTTTGTCCACCCCTCAAAATGTGCCTTGGTTTGTGTTTTGATGATTCCCAAAATATTTCGTATCTAGCTTTAAGTTCCCGTGGGCTGCACCGTATTCAAAAATCTTTTTTTTTGGTTTTTCAAAGAAATTTATTCTTTAGCTAATGAAAACCCAGTTGGAAATTTCCTATAGACATCATCAATGACAAAGAAGTCACATGTCACAGTCGCTTGCCGATCAACTCTCATACAAAAAACATCATGACACCCGCAGTTAGTCAAGTGTGGTGATCCTTATGACATTAACACAAGACGTCTTGAGTAACCATTTATCAGGTCAGTTGCTCAAGACGTCTTTTTATATCGTGTTTCGGGTCATCTTATAGGTACGTCTTTGTTGGAATCAATGTGTATGTATGTATTTGATCTGTTGCAAGATATGAAATAAACTCTGAAAGATAAAATTAGCAAATTATTTTAAGAAATTTCAAATATTTTGAAATAAATTCTGAAAGTGTATGGCATATACATATTTCGTAACTACAAATAAATATAAATTTTTCAGTTTGCAGTTTTTGAAACAATTGAAAATAATCGCAGATTACTCGCAGTTGAAAAATGCTGAGTAGTAAGAGTTAGCTATGACATGGTGGTGACAAATCAGTATTACGGTCTTACATAGTTTGCCAGCCCGTTCACAATTTATGTCACCTAAGTTAAAACTAGTGACATGTCAAGAAGTTGTCTTATATAAATTGTCATTAGCTACTAACACGGTCCTTAGGAAATACTACTGACAATGTCTTCAAGACAAAATTTCCAACTGGGAATGTATACAATATTAGTATTATATGAAATGGTTTTTACGGCGTATAAAACATGTCAAAGCATGTTTATTCGAGGATATCCTTATTTCGAGAATATTCTGCAAAAGTAACGCGTTTTAAAGTTTATAGTTTTAATATCCAAAATTTAAAAAAAATAAAATATATAAATATAATATTAAATTTAAAAATATAGAAAGTATATCTGTACAACAATGATATCCTTGTCCAAGGAAAATATTTGATACCCATTTTGTCCTGATTAGAACGTAATGTTCCCACCGTATTGCGTTTTGGTAAGAAGCGTACTAATTTAAATTTCAGTAAAAATCTGAAACTTCTCTTTTCTTAAATCGAATAAATATTAAAAATTCCAATCTGGTATCTAAACCAGGAAAATCCCCGTACTAATAACTTAAAAATTCGATTTTTTTTGCAGAATATCTCTGAAAAAAGGAAGTATCAGGACATTCTGTTTTATATATAATGTTTTATATTGTACCCATTATGCTTGGATATAGTACAAAATTCTTTGAAAACTTTAAATAAATACCTTTTTTTCCTTTTCACGGGATTTTTAGGGAATCATCATAAAACAAACCAAGATACATTGTGAGGGGTGGACAAAAGTCGGTCTAATGTATATAAGTGTTTGGAGATTGCAAAGTTATTAGTGCACAAGGACAGGAAACGCTCCTGCCAATACCGTAGTGGGGGGTGAAGGGCCACGTCCGGCTCGAGGTTCCCCTGCTGTTTACTAAACTCAACTGATCTAGACTGGAAAGTCGATAAAAATACCTTCTAATACAGGGTGAATACCTTCCTAGAGGGTTTTGGCAGCCCTGGCACTGGGATCGGATGCGGTGGTCTAAGGAATCACTCGGCTTAAAATTCAATCGTTACATAAACGTCAATAAATTCAAATTCAAAGGAAAAAACGTCTCTAGGCTGTAAACAACTGTTTATGATTGGTACCTGGAATGAAAGAATTCTCTCCGAAAAAACAAGACTCGACCAGGTTAGACGAGTAGTGGAAACCTACAATGAGGGCCTAATCAAATTACGTTGGCTTAATAGTGGCAAATCTCAATTACCATCTTGTCACTGCTTTACTCACATCGTACTCCGTCAATGATATGCAGCGTATAAACGAAGTCGACCTTTTTCTTTCACCTAGGGCTAAAAATTCTCTAATGTCAAGCAAGGCTATATTTGATCGCATCGTCATTGGGAGTTTAACCCTCCGATGAGTGACAGTTCTGAACTTCACGGCCGTGTGAAAAGGTCCCTACGGACCTTTTTTGTAAATCATGTTTTTTTCATATACAAAATTTTTTTTTGATTTTTTTTTGTTTTTTTGTTTATAACTAAATTCTACATACAACAATAATTTTTTTAATTACTAATTACTACGGCGTACAACAATTTCAGCAACGTCCAAATTACTTGCATCTGCCATATTTATATTTTTGTTTCTATCACACACGATTTTACTTTTTGTTCTTAGAATTTTTTGTTTTTATCATCATTCCTAATGTCTTTGAGTTTAGGTCTTTGTGTTCAGAACAAGTAAATTATGTGTTGACACAATAAAAAAAATTATAATGATGCCCAAAAACATGAATTTATTAGTGAAATTCAGTACAAGGTCCATACGGACCTATTCACACGTCCGCGTACTATTCTCACTAAAACCTCAATAACTCCTAAAGTAATGATCCGATCGGCTTGATTATTTTTTTCCAAAAGATGCGCAACAAACTACTCTTGGAATACAGTGTAACTTTGGGGGGGGGGGGGGGTTGTAGTGGCCGAAGTAGGAGTAATTTCAGTTTGAAAAGGCAAAAAGGTCCCTAGGGACCTTCTCACTCATCGGAGGGTTAAATTCGAATTCGGATTTATGTGGTACAGGCGTATGCACCTGCTGAGCCTACAGTGTTAAGGACGATTTTTATAGCCAAGTGGATTTTGGTGTAAGTTTCTAGTTAATAGCTGACATTAACATATTCCTGGAAGATTTCAATGCCTACTGCAAGTTATGGAAAAACATGGTCTTGGAACTGTGAGGAATGACAATGGTGACAGACTCATAGATTTCTGTATCCGCCATGAACTGTCTATCGGCGGTACGAAAGTCCCCTATAGAAATATACACAAGTATATATGGGAATCGCCTGATGGTCAAACCTTCAATCAAATTGACCACATGGATGATGACGATTTGCTGATTCTAGACGATGTGCTAATTTTGATAGCGACCACCAAAACTACGTCTCCGTCTAGCGGCTGTCAACGGTATTTGAGGCAAAATCGTAAAATACAATACAGACCATCTGCAGGACTCATCCATATCAATGATATACCATCAAACTCTACGATCGAATTTGGCACAGGACACCCAAATTACGTGGTCAGGCATTGTTCGAATGTTGAAGGAAACTGCCATGGAGGTCCTTGGTGAGAAATTATGTGTGAATAAGCCTTGGATTAGTACAGAATCCTGGACCGAAATTCGGAATCATGATAGCCTCTACAATTTACGTATACGATGCAAGAAACCAAAGTTGAAGAGGCAGTTAAAATCAGACTATCGGAAATAAGCACGTAGTGTAGAGTCTTCTATACACCAAGTTGAGCGGCAACAACATTAGGAGTACTGCATCGTTAACAGCTAATGATGACACGGAAATATCATAACCAGATCAGCAATTGGAGAAATGGCATGAATTCTATACGACAAAATCTAGACTTTCGGATGATGAAGATGAGAGCACCCATTCGGCCGCATACTCACATCGCAACCGGAGAAGGTATATTTCAACGAAACCCCCGTCGCAAGCAGAGATCGAGACGGCACTGGCAAAAATGAAGGATCAAAAAACTTCGGGGCCAGATATTATTCCAGCGGGGCTGTTAAAATGTGCTACATCAGAGTTAGCATATGCCTATGGAGTGGAAGGAGGGAGTGGTTATCACTATCCCGAAAAAACGTGACCCAACGCTGCGCTGGAACTGGAGAGGTATTACATTACTCAATGCAATGTGCGAAATAATGGCGACCCTTATACTTCAGAGGCTCTCGCCGGTGGTGGAGCAAATTGTGCGGAAGGAGCAGGCGCATTTCAATCATAAAAATTGGAAAATGTTACTAGGTCGAAGATGTGGATCAAATTAAATAATTTTTATCATGCGATGAAGCAAAACAATTTTTACTCGTTACGACACAACACTCTGCTATAGTCCTCTATTAATTTTACGCCTCCTTCGGCAGCGTCGTTGACCACTTGTAATATATGCAATATTTTTAGGATTTGCTGGTAGTCTTTGCGCTCTTCTCAGGTTTCTTTGTGTTTTGGTAAAAAAATTAATTTTTTTAGTCACAGCAGCATTTTGAAATTTCGATCATTCATACTTTTTCTTCCCAATTTTTCAAAACATTTCAGTTTGTATTACACATGAAAATACTATCAAACTACTAGAAAATAAATATGTTTAAAAGCTAATTCGCGAATTACAATGAGAATCACTCGAAAAATCGGAAAAATATGCTTGACTTCAAAATGCTGCCGTGAAAAAAAAAATGTCCTGCGAAATTTTGGAAATATATTTTTCTGCTTGTGCTCTTCATTACACGTTACTTGAGCCCCATATTGAGCAAAAATATACAACGTTTTTTTTACCTAAATACACTGGGAGTCTATACTTCAACGGCCGGTAGGGGACTGTAATAATATCGATAAAAAAATTGATGTTCCACGTCTTCTTAGAAACTTCTTAGAGCTTTTGAAGCCGAGATCGACAAATTTGAAGCAATTCTGAGAGTTTTTTCGCTCTTTCCGTTGTTGCCGATTTAGTACATCCTTTTAAGTTTTTGCCGTAATTCTCGATGTTATAATGGAATCACCAAATTCGATAAGGGCTCATGTTTTTTTTACAATTTTTCAAGAGACACAAAAAACTCAATTTCTCTCTGCCTGTGTGGAATTTGAGAGCGCAAAAAGCTAATCATTGATCTGCAACACGAAAAGCTTAACATTTTTGTCGTAGAATACGTCTTACCTTACGGTATAGGGAGTCATGTCAGATTGTTATTGTTGTAATCTATATTTCATTGATTATGAGGAAACGGCGAGATAACTTTTTTTACAAATTTTTTTGTAGGAAAATGAAGATGATATCTTTCGTTTGATATACATTTCATATTGGTTGATATCTTCCTAATATTTAAATTTCTCAAATGAAAATCGTTTAAACACATGAAAATTGTTTAAACACTCAAACATATGTGTGGTGTTTGGTTGAGTGTTTGAGTTTGTAGCGTGAACACAAACTATGCTGCTGTTTCAGTGTGGACACAAACCTTCGGCTGTTGTTTTGATTGATGAAATATTGAAATTTCGTATATTTACTTATGTATTAAAGTGAAACAAAATGTTAAATGTAAATTTGAATTTAACATGGATATATAATTATAAAAAATATATGAAAAAATTAATTCATAAATTTTTATGTTAAATGAAAGTGCTGCCAAGTAAGCAAAATAACAATGCTGCTTGATGCTGTTTGACAGCAGTTGACAGTTGACGTTTAGTAAATTAAAATAAAAACTACTAATCAAAATGGCACCTATACGAAATATAAGAAAGCAACGAGTGGTCTTAAATAAATTCATTTGCTTATGTTATTTATCATTTATTGTTATATATGTTTTCTGTCTTATCGGATGGCGTATTCTACGTTAAACTTAATGGCCGTGTCTCTGACACAGCCTGCAGGGACAGTCCGTGGCCGAAGGCCTCGGACAACTGTCTGCTGTTTTTTTTTTTTATATAAGTGTACTGGAAAAAGTGCTGTAACAGTTATCCGGGATGGACCGTTTTCTATTTTGGTCATTCAGTTATACACACCTGTTTCCCCCCTTTTGTATTTTAATATCAATCTGAACTGCACTAAATCCATTATATTTAATTTTTGTTCTTTACAAAATGTGTACATACTACAAACTGAAATCATGGCCTACTAGGACAAAATTTTTAAAATTCCATTCCTCTTCTTTCCAAACACCTTGTTTAGAAAGAAAACGAGTTACGCGTTTTTAGCTACTCGCAACCAAACGAAGACGGGGATTTCAGAATAACTCAAAACTTTAAGGGTTTGCCTGAAATTTTTAAAACTCATTTCTGATGTCCTCACTACTGTCTACGACCTACAGTAGGTCGTTTTAAAGAATATTTTCAATGTAGCAGCGTGAAATTAATTTGGGTTTACAACCATCTTATTATCATTTAAATGTTTGAGACAGAAATCTTCTTAACTTTGAAGTAAAGATTCCGCCATACCCTGCCCGTTGGTTAAATTACTAAATATTGGATACCTAAACTTCCCATCCCCAAATTTCACACAACTTTCAGTCGTGTGTTTCAGCTTTAAATTAATCGACAGTCAACTCATTCTATTTGAAGAAAATAAGTAAATGGTTTTTAACTTTAGTTAAAACTTTCCAGTGCCTTTCACTTACAATCCGAAGGACTTTACACTTTCGTGGCAAACAAAGTCTGTCGTCTTCCTTTGCTGAATTGTAAATTATTCAAATTAAAGGTTTTGCTTCAGTGGAAAGCAAAAGCAACAGCAACACCAAATCTGATACCCCACAAAAGGTGAGATGAACAAATTACTTTGGGATTAACACTCGACATTAACACAAAGTTTTTGTGGGAGGGCAATTTCGAAATGGAAAACAGAAGGGTTCACTTTTTGCTCGTATTGTTGTCTTTATTCAAATCAGTTGTTTTTGTTCCGTCGAAGAGGGGATTGTCGCTAGGAATGGGAATAGGACTGGCACTACGACGCAGTGTCTGACATTAACAATGAAAGTGATTTTTGGTTTGTCTATGTTTATTGATAAGCGCTTTCGCGCTAATAATGCGGTGCTTATTTGAAAACATTATGTTAACGAATTTACCCCCTACACTGCAATCTAACCGGCACTTGAAGGAAAGGAAAACTCTTATTACCAAACAAAAGGTGACCGGAAATGGCAATTAAGTACCTAAAAAGGTGCGGCAAGTAACACCCCGCGGTTAGGCTTGATTCAACTGGGGCCACGAAGAAAAAACAGTTCTCATCCAACAAAAAAGTCGAAATAAGATAAACAAAAGGATTTCTTACCTCCTCTCGTGAACAATAATACCGTCAGCTATAAAATCAAGAACAAAAAATGCAAAACCCTAAAAGTGTGAATGAAGTCGCAACGAAGCAAAATACAAAAACAACTGCCGGAGAAGAAGCCAAGCAGAAAAGTGCTAGAGTACTAACGCTCACAATGCTCGGCAAGAAGGTGTAGTCCTTTCTTACTTACTTACCCACTTGCAAAGCTCATTTGCACCGACTTACACGGGATATCCTCATATCTTGAAGGAAATCAGATCAGGAAAAGGGGTGTTTGGTGAAAAACAAATAAGATATTTGTACAAGTGCTTACTACAGTGTGATGCTTCAAGATTTTCCCTACTGAGATTATATTTTCGTTGGATTTTTTTTCCAGAGGCTTCCAGAGTGGGAGGTTGCTTGCAGTTGTTGTTTCTGGCATTTATTTGCGAGATAAGAACAAAAGGTATTTTTTCGCCGTGATGTTATTAAAGAGTATAAAGTGCCGGTATTAATAGAAATTCGTACTAATAACACTTTAAGTACCCATGTCAAAACGGAAATATAAAACCAATGGGGATGAACAGTTTATACCTTTTATTTGTCTTTAACGACAGTTGACTTACAATTGTGTGATAAGAAAGGAAATATGACAGCTATTGAGAAATTGTTGGTGTTTTTGTATTCGAGTATATTACGATACGGGTGGTTGTGAAGTAAACGATAGCACGAAGGACACACAAGAGTGAAAGGTTCAAAATTGTACTTACTGAAAATATAAACTAGGTTGAATGATTTGCTGATTATACTAGTTTATAGCATCTTTGTCTAAAGGCTGCAACGAAATTTGTTTAATATGTTTCAGTATTCTAACTCGAAAAAATAATTAAAACATATTTGTGGATAAATTTATTTTTTAAAATTTTTATTTTTAAATTTTAAATTTGGTCGGTTGTAGTTTTGACGTAGAATACGTCTTACCTTACGGTATGAGGAGTCATGTCAGGTTTTTATTGTTGTAATCTTTATTTCATTGAATTTGAGGAAACGGCTAGACAAATTTTTTTAAAATTTTTTTTGTTGGTAAATGAAGATGTTATCTTTCGTTTGATATACATTTCATATTGGTTGATATATTTCTAGTATTTTAATTTCTCAAATGAAAATTGTTTAAACACATACACTCAAACATATGTGTGGTGTTTGGTTGAGTGTTTTTGGTTGCTCAACATTGCTTAGGAACATGTATCTAGTAAAAAGTGAAACGAACAGAAAGCTAATGTTGCTTGGCAACATGTATCTAGTAAAAAGTGAAACAAACAGTAAGCTAACGTAATAAAGCTTTTTGCGAAAGCTTCAATAAAGCTGTTGTAACATTAATTTTGAATTGTAAAGCGTAAAGCTTTCACACAACGCTCGAATGCTAATGCGAAGACTCGATAAGGTAAACCTTTTTTAATATTAGGGTGGCCCTCTCAACATTCGCAGAACTTATTTCAATAAAAATATTAATTAAAATACATAAATTAAATTAAGTTTAAAAAAATTTAACATAATATTTTTTTTTTTAAACGGACTTGAATCAAATGCCGTTGGTAAATATAAAAATTACAGCAGGCAGTTGTCCGAGGCCTTCGGCCACGGACTGTCCCTACAGGCTGTGTCAGAGACACGGCCATTAAGTTTAACGTAGAATACGCCATCCGATAATACAGAAAACATATATAGCAATAAATGATAAATAATATAAGCAAATGAATTTATTGTTATATATGTTTTCTGTCTTATCGGATGGCGTATTCTACGTTAAACTTAATGGCCGTGTCTCTGACACAGCCTGCAGGGACAGTCCGTGGCCAAAGGCCTCGGACAACTGTCTGCTGTAATTTTTAGTAGTAGTTGTAGTTTTAGACTATTTGGAAAAAGAGCGTCCATTCAATCCCACTATGGTTTTAACCATAAACATCCCTTGAAGGAATTGGAGAGAGCTTCTCACTTTATAAGTTTATACTCACTGATTGGGACCTACAGTTTTTACACCGATTCCGAACTGTATTTTGAGAAGCTTTTTTCATTGCTAAATACACGATAGTGTCACCGTCACTGTACGAGATGACGAGGTGAACTTTAAGGTAGTCGGAGCTGCAATCGAACCCAGGATGTCATGTATAAGAGGCGGCCACACTAACTACTGCACCACCGACGGTCTCACTGTTTAACTATACGGTTTTGACTATATTGGCTACAAATTTCTGAATGTAGTTTTGAAGCCAATACATTAGTTCAACGAGAGTGAGCAAAAAATAAATTGTTGTCTTGTTTCATACAGGTTGTATTCTAGCGAAGAAAACGAATCCTGTCTGAAGAAAATCCATGGACAACTATAGAATTTGTGACCCACTACATCTAATTATCATTCACAAAAAATGCATATCAAATGCTTATCAAACGCACCTAGTGTGTCAAATATATTGAATTCACATTGTGTTGGATTTTTTTTAAAAATCTAAACTTTTCATATGAAATCGCTCGCAGGTCTCAAAAGCATCGCAAAGTAATGTAGAAATGTAACTATATAAAATAACAAACCCCTACTTAGTGTGTGAAATTTTAATTGCGGGGAAACTTTAATTGCGTTTTACTCGAAAGCTTCTTTTGACACACTAGTGGGTTTTCGTTCGTACGATCACATATACTCATTTACGCGTACGATCGTACGATCAAATATACTCATTACGACATTAGAAACACGCAATTCACTTACACACGCATTCAGGAATATTTGTAAATCAGTGACTGAGAGAAAAGTTTAGTTCTAAACTTGCAATAACATTTCATTATTTTGCTCTCCACAGAGAATATCGGCATACAAATTAAGTACACATTGCACCAAACACAGCTGAATTTGTATCACAAACAAAACTGTGTTTGGATCACAAGTACACATATTATAACATATGAATCATGGTGTCTCAAACATACAATATTGAATAGCAAATACAATGTGTTTGATCACAAGTATACTATATTTGCGACAAGCTCCAAACACATGTTATATTTGTATCCAAGCAAAAAAAACATTTTTCGTTGTGTGGTTTGGCATTTTTTCCTCTACAATAGGGTGTTTTTTTTTAATATAAAGGGTGTCTCAGTAAGAATGGACTTTTTAATTTTAAAATAAAAATACTTAGTTTTCGAAAAAGTTGTGATTTTTTTATAGAATTGTAAAGAAGACATGTTCAGATTAAATATGAAATAAAATATCCATCAAATAGCTCCCACGGCTGTGATGACAGGCTATTACTCGTTTCAAGAAATTTTCCATGACTTTTTCACAGAGATGTAGCTGTATCTCACCGAAGTCGCGTTGGATCTCGGATTTGAGCTCAGGAATTCTTCCTAGTTTATTCGAATAAACCCTAAATTTCACAAAACCCCAAAGAAGGAAATCGCACGGCGATAAATTGCAAGAACTTGGTGGCCAGTTGACATCAGAATTTCTTGAGATAATTTGTTGTGGAAATCTTTGCTGCAGTAAATCAGATGGCAGGTAGCGCCGTCTTGCTGAAACCACATGCCGTCCTGATCCAGGCCGTCCAGTTGAGGCCACAAGAACTCCGCTATCATGTTCCTGTTACGAGTGCCGTTCACAATCACTGCAATTTCGGCCTGATGGTCAAAAAAGTATGGCCCAATCATGCCGCCTGACGAGTTGTTTCTCATAGATTGCATGAGGATTTTCTGAGCCCCAAATTCGACAATTTTGTGTATTCACGAAGACTTTTAAATGGAAATGCACTTCATCGGAGAATATGACTTTTTTTTGAAAAATTGTCATTGAATTCACTTTGCTCCATTGCCCAGTGAACGAATTGACGGCGCTTTCCATGATCTGCTGGTTTGAGCTCCTGAGCAAGCTGAATTTGGTGCGCATGAACGTGGACGTCTATTTTCGAAATTCGCTGCGTAGTGCTTCGTGAAATTTGAAGTTGCTGAGAACGATGCCGTATTGATGTTTTCAGGTTTTGGGCGACACTTTCGTTTACATCAGTAACATTTTCAAGAGACCGACCGGTACGGTGGTGCACAGGAGTCATAATGTCCTTAACCGACCCAGTTTCTTCAAATTTGTTGCCCACTCTTCGAATGGTTGGCACATTAGTTGCACTTTAGTGACTGAAATTTCTTCGAAGTTTTCCTGCGGTCTCAGCATTACCTTCCAATTTTTTTTATAAGTTTTCACAATTATATCCCGTTATTCTTTCGTAAAGTGCTCCATTTATAGAGACTCCACTTGCACAAACAAAAATTATACCAAATTTAAAAAGTGCAATCTTACTGAGACACCCTTTGCATCTCTGCTTTTCAGTACAGTCACGGTATTCAGGTTATAATGTAGATGTTTCGCACAATCTGGTTACGGAACACATTCGCACCGCCTTGTGGACATCATTGTGTCGAAATGTACATCTTTTAAACACCAGTTCTACCAGCTCAAGGCAGCGGGTAAAGATTACAGTCAAGCGTGTAGAAACCTTTGTGTTGTGGCGTTTAAATTATAATACTAACGAAAATCTCAAGCACAAAGTTTGTTATTAAGGATCTAGATGTCATAGTCTCTGTTAGTTATTTTATCATCAGCTAAGATTCTAGTTTTGTTAGTAAGACATGTTAACTGAATTTCAATCTTCTGCCACCGGAAAGATAAATGTAGTATAATGTGAGTCGCAGTATAGTCCACAGTACAACATCAATGACAGCAACTATCCAGTTGTCTTTTTATGTGATTTGGAATGTAATAGTTTCCTTACATTCATAAATTCACTGTTTATTATCCTCGTGCACGCGTTTATCTTGCTACAACTTCATATCCTTTAAAACAAATAAAAAAGCCACAATCTGTCTTAATTCGTATTAGATTTGATTCATCTTGTGTCATTCCTTGCTACTTTAAGGCCTTCTTGGCCTTAAACAAGACCCCATAACAAGTAGAACAATTGTAAAAAAATTCTTTTAGTCATTTAACAGTTATTTTGTATAAAAGATAAATACTTCTGAAGGAAGAACTAAACAAAAGGTAAATTTTGTTTCTATAGCCCACCACTGGCTAAATTACTTGTCAAATGGAACAATACAAACAAATTATCTCGAAACATTAAAAGGTAACAAACAATAATTGTGACACAATTTCAGTATAAATCGTACACGAAAACATAAACGACTGATAAGACATAAGTAACCCTTTTTTGTGACTGAAATTCTACACCCCTAGCAATAAAGCAGGCAATGGATTGGACCAGAATTCAGACTAAGGCAACACAAAAAAGTGACTCAATCTTTTGTTGTTGTTGTTGTTTTTGTTTAGGTCCAGCATATTATATGTCTGCCAATCAATGAAAAGGTCCTTTTTCCACTGCAAGGCAATAATGGCAGGAATACATAATAGTTGAGATTATTGCCAATTTTTATAGCCTACAGCCGACACGGAGTTATACGGGTTATAAATAAAAAGGAAAGTTTTTTTATTGACGCAATTTTATGTTGCCGAATCGAAAATTGTTCGGTGATGGAGATCCCTATATTTGGTTATCAGGAAATCTTAATGCGTCAGGCCAATGTGAATACTTTGTTGTTACTTTTAATTTGTATTGTATTGTTGTAACTGGTACTATTGTTGTTGTTGTTGTTATTGTTGTACAATCAAAACACACTGGGATAAACTTTAAATCAGAGTACAACATGTGGGTACAACAAGTAAGTGGTTCGGTTTGATGGAGTGGGACGACACATTACTTCAAGTTCTGTAAGGACCAAATGGAAAAAAGGATGCCTTATATCTATGGCGACAATTAGCAGATATCTATACAAATTCCGGTATAGTCCAGCAATATTCGTTAGCGCCGCATCCATGTCATCATATACAATTGTCTGACAAACTATCAAAGTGAGACGCGACTTTCTCTTATTTTTTTATCTTTTTGGGTTTGGAGGCTTAAACTATGTAATAGTACTTTCGGACTTAATTGCTATTCTAAGACCATGCCCATCTGCATTTATAATTTTGTGTTTATTCGGATTTAAAGTATTCCAAAAGTTACACACTTTCGATTGCGAATTGCGCCATTAATTATATTTCTTAAGCCAGAATCACATTATTTGAGATCTGATCGGATACTGTCAAAAACCGCAGATTTTAACTCGTTCGAATGAAAAAATCTTTACCTAATTAGTTTCGCGATTACACTACATACATTTGCAAATGTAAACAACTAAAAAACCAACCCGTAAAAAACATATTTTTTGACTATAAATTCTTTATATATGACCACGCCCCTTTGTCCGATCCCGCTCATAGGGGGTTAAAAATCAATCCAAAGATTTTTCGGTATGCATACAAACATGCATACAAACATGCATACATGCATACAGACAGGGGAAGTTAATATAAAGAATTTAAAAAGTCCTTTATGATATATTGTTTCAAAAAAGTACCCATGAAATTAGTGACGCATGTGAACAAGACGGTCACTAGCCTGGTAACAGAGTTGGAAATGAATCATTCATTTTGATACACACTGAAAAAATTCCGCCTCTGTATCAAATTCTCTCAAACACATTCTGCAGGAACCATGTATATGTTTGGAACACACACCAAATATTCATATATTTGCATCCTAAACTCACTTATATTTATCGTAAATGCAAACATTAACATGTTTAGCTGCAAAGATGCATACTTTTACATGGAGCCATATACGTGTTTCATCTCAAACATCCACATATATATGTCGAAGCATTCGTGTGTTTCCTGCGAAGGATTGACGACTGAATTCATGAAACTAAAACCCAGCAGATCAGCCAACATAAGAAACACTCAATTTACACATTCATTCAGGAGTAATTATGAATAATTGAAAACCTACAGTTACAAAATACAGCTACAACAATCTCTCTTTGTTCCTCTTTTATTATTTTGCTGCCGACAGAGAACAGCGATTACTAAAAATTAAGTAAATGAAGTATTTGAATCACAAACACATATATTATAACATAGGAATTGTTGTGTCTCAAACTTGAAATATTATATGTATAGTAAACACAATGTCTTAGTACACAAGTATACAATATTTGCGACAAGCTCCAAACACATATTGTATTTGTATCCAAACAAGAAAAATATACCGATTTTCAGCGTGTATGAGTTAGCTAAGGTTTGAATTAATTCCTTTCACAAAAAAAAAGAATTGAATGAAATTTGATCAATTCAAATGAATTTTGCAAAAATTCATGTTCTATTGAAATTAATTTGTAAAATTAATTGCAATTCATATCCAATTAAAATTAATTTGGGAAAAATGAATTGCAATTCATTTCCAATTCAAATGACGTTGGCAAAATGAATTGCAATTCATTTCCAATTAAAATGAATTTGGGAAAAATGAATTGCAATTCATTTCCAATTCAAATGACGTTGGCAAAATTAATTGCATTTCATTTCCAATTCAAAATAATTTGCAAAATGAATTCAATTCATTTCCACTTTAAATTGATTTTGCAAAATTAATTGCAATTAATTTCCAATTCATTAGAATTGGATTGGTTTTGCATTAATTCAACTGGGTGATATGAAGAAGTTGGATAATAAAACGACAGAATTCCTTACTCTTGATTAACTTACCGCCAAGGATATATTGCGACAACGCTACAAATTTTGTAGGCGCAAATTCCAGAGTAAAGGAGTTAAAAATAAATAAATGGTTTCCCATTACCATCCCATGAAGGGACAGGGGAGAGCTTCTCACAATCACTGAGCTGTGCGCTATCCAGTTTTCGCTCATTGATTGTGACCTACAGTTTTACACCGATTCCGAACGGTATTTTTATAAGCTTTTTCATGACTAAATACTCGATAGTGTCGCCGTCACTATGCGAGGTGACCGCCGCCGAAAGAAATTTTTTAAGCTGGTCTGAGCCGGGATCGAACCCAGAATCTCATGTACAAGAAGCGCGCACACTGCCATTGCACCACCGACGGTCACTACTACAATACTCGTAGAAATCGAAGGAGTACTAAATTCTGGCCAATCGCCCCCATAACAGAAGACCCAAACGATGAAGCCGCGCTGACACCAGTCCATTTGTTAATAGGCACATCGATAAAAGAAATCCCAGAAATCAGGATAAATTCGACCAATACCACAGCAAAACAGTGGCGACAACTAAGCGATTTAATAAGGAACTTCGTTCCAATAAATAAATAAATAGTTTCCTATTACATCCCATCAAGGGATAGGGGACTGCTTCCCACAATCAGCTTTATAATTTTACACTCACTGATTGCCACCTACAGCTTTACACCGATTCCGAACGGTATAACGAGTATCTTTTTCATTGCTAAGTGCTCGATAGTGTTGCCGTCACTCAGCGGGTTCACCGTCGTCGAAATGTAAGTTGGTCAGAGCAGGGATCGAACACATGTTTTTATGTACAAAAGTCACGCATTAGCACCACCCACTGCCACTATTTTGACAACTGAACCACGGAATTTCTAATGCGACTACCTAATAGGTACATAGTGACACAATGATACAAATTAACTGTGCTCATTGCATTGTTCCTCACCTTACATTTTTCAGTGTTTCATTTTATTGAATTTGAATTTTATGACGGATTTTGCTGGATTTAGTTAATGTGTGAGAAATCCATACTACATGCTAACAAGGTCGGGAAGATTTTCTAATTGAAAAATGGTTGGTTTGATGTGGAAATAATAGGCAGTTCAGTTAAACACACTCACTGGCATGACTAGTTTCGAAATCCGTGACAAGTTCATCATCAGCACCGGAATTCTGTAACTTTTAAAACACAAAATCAATTAATTGAAATGAATTGGAAATCAATTACAATTAAGTTTTCCAAATTTGAATTAGAAATGAATTGCCATTCATTTTTGCTGAATACATATGAGTTGATACAAATTTCATTCACTTCTTTTTTTGGTGAAAAGAATTAATTCAAAAGTTTACTAATTCAATGCATGCATGATTCGCGAACTAATTCAAATATCAATGATTCGTTTACAGCTCTGCCTGGTAAGCTAAGGCGCTGATGAGAAAAGACACAAACTTCGAAACGATCGTCTGCCAATGTTAGCTCAAGTTTCACTTTCGACTGTATCAAAGGTTTTTCACTATTTCGAGGGAAAAAACCTGATCTGCAGGCTCATATATATGTAAAAGAGAACCTTTTCAATTTTCAACTGAGCTCGGATGACAAATCAAAAATGAAATTCCTGATCCGCCTTTACATCAAATGACCTTGCTTTAGTTGTTTAAGTCAGGGAGGAACTCAAAAGTTGCAACTCCAACTTTGGGGGTGGATGATTCATTTTAAATAATAGTACACTAGGTGAGCAACGCCAAACCACTAAAATGTAGAATGCAGAGTATCTACACTTACAGGACCAATTATTTATAGAGGTTGCACCGACCGTAAATTCGACTGTTGTCAGAGAATTGCGGTTGTCACGACCGTTTCTAGACCTCATAACGGAAATTCTGTGGAAACAACCTCGTTTCATAATTGCTGTGGTTGAGACAGCTGCACTTTCAGTCATATTCATTCTGTCAACTACATTTTCTACAATTTTGGATGCAACAAACGAATTTGAAATCAGTTCGTTTCCAACAACAAAATTTGGTACTAATTCGGTTTCAACTGGGTTGCCACAACCGAATGTTGCATAAAGTTTGTTGCGAACCGAATCTCGTATCAATTCGACTGCAACATCAAATTTGGTATCAATTCCGTCTCAACAACAGAATTTTTCATCAATGAGTCGCAATTCCATTCAACGAATTTTTTGTAATTCTGTTGTAACAACCGGTTGTATCTACCGTATGTATAAAAGCTGAGGTTGCTGCAACCGTATTTCTCATGAAATCTATTGGATTGTATAAATTTTACCAATTCGGTTATCACAACAGAATTCTATATATTTGAAACTTAACGTTTCAAATGCTAGAAACAATTATTATATTAAAGAATAAAGACAATTTAGAATTGTTGCTGTCCCAATTAATAAATATACCAGAGACCACCAACTCGCTCTTTCTTGTTTGAAGTTGCGAGTGTAGAGTAATATTTTCAAATCTTTGAAAATAAAAATTCAACTGATCTAAACATAAATCTCGGCAGTTGAACATATTTAAATATTCGAAGAATTAAAAATTATACTCCCTTGCCGATTTAAATTTTTCGACCGAATCGAAAATTAATGGCTCTCATTACTCTGGGCAAATGTTAGTTATGTTTGAATCATCCCAGCGGTGGAAGTCATGTCCTGGAAGGCTTGAAATCATGATATTTTTAATATTGCGTGAGATTGGGAAGCAAGGCCTTCCTTGTCCATTACCTAAAGAAGGCCTTAGAAGGAATGCATTTTCTTTAATTTATTTTTGTTAAACAAAAATAAAATTAAAATAATTTATTTTATCACAAAATCATTATCAACTTTTACATATTTATTTATAAGTATGTATGTGTCTACCTTAGAAGGTTGTACCACGCCCCGCTTCAAATTAAAAATTTGAAAAAACCCTCAAAAATATTAAATAAAAAATTTAGTGTTAAGTTTGGATGAAATTTTCAAATTATATTGCGGTTAAAAAGAATTGGAATAGAAATTTCGCAAAATTTTAAAAATCTTCTTCTTGGTTATATCCCGCAGGCCTTATTTGAGGAAGGCATAACAGAAAAAACCGTTCCGCATGCCTTATTTGTGGAAGTCCTTGCGACTTCCGCCGCTGGGATACTTATAGTTTTATGACCGATTTTGTTAGTTTATGTGTTAGTGTATTAGGATTTCATACTACAAACTTACACTGTCAGAAACATTTTTCTGAGTGAAATATAATTAGAAATTCAGTTGTCCCAACCAAATGATTTACGAAACGAATTTGTTTCGACCGGACTTTCATTGTGGGGAACAAATTCGGCCGTGACAACCTCAATTCGGTTGTGGCAACATCAATTCGGTGGCAATATCCGAATTTATGCTTGCTATAATCTCTTCTCAAACAACTACACCATTTCTAATTGAAATTTGAAAAAAATCAATTGATATTTAAAAATTCTATTTGAAATACATCAATTAAAATTTGAAAATTCTATTTGAAATTTGAAATACATCAATTGAAATTTGAGAAACTTCAATTGACATTTAAAATACATCAATGAAATTTGAAATACCTCAATTGAAATTTAAAAAATATCAATTGAAATTTGAAAGACATCAATTGAAATTTGAAAGACATCAATTGAAATTTAAAACAGATCAATTGAAATTTAAAAATGTAATACAAAAAATCGGTTAATAATTTTTAAATTTCAAGTGACGAATTTTAAATTCCAATTGATGTCTTTCAAATTTCAATTGATGTCTTTCAAATTTCAATTGATGTTTTTTAAATTTCAATTAATGTATTTCAATTTTCAAATAGAATTTTTAAATTTCAATTGGTATATTTCAAATTTCAAATATAATTATCAAATTTCAATTGACATTTTTCAAAATTAAATTGATATTTTTCAAATTTCAATTGGAAATGGTGTAGTTCTGTGTGTGCATGCAGTATTTAAAGATTCACATTAAGACGTGAATATAAACTAATATTTCATATCTGAAATTGTAAATTAGTTTGAGAAATATTTAAATTTATATTCTGGTGGGAAAAACGATAAAGCTGCATACAATTCAGTGTTGAGTAGACGAACCAAATTCACGACTTTCTGCTTTGCTTACCACACAGTTGACAATAACTAAATAGAAAGCTCTAAAGTCAATAATCCAAACTACAGGTTAGTGCTGAATCATAGGAGTAATTTCTCTCATCTTCAAATCATCAAAAGGCAAAATATTAACTGGCACAAACACCCACAAATAATCTCCTCCCCCCCCCATAACCCACCTTGGACATAACAGCATTGTGACAATGGCTCCTGTTTTCGAAAAGTCAAAAGTACCAATAAATTTTGGCTTTTTATTGAGAATTGAGTTGTTGTTTGACAGGATGAAAGTTTCAGTTTATGATCAAAAGACGAACGAAATAAATAAAAATGTTATGTGCCTGCCCTATTGAAACATCACATCAGCGTCATTGTCACCAGCACCATCACCATCGCCATCGCCCTAAAACATAACTGAGACATCAAAATTTTCAGATTTTCGTAGATTAAAACCATAGAGTAACTAATATGCCACACACACAAACACACATGACAAAATAATATGAGATCGTTACTTATTACAACCAACCACTGCCGCTGGAATGGCTACTGGTGATGCTGATATTGACACTGTTAGAAGACCCCAGGACAACTTGTGCCACCACTTGTTCCTTAAAACACAAGCCAACCCTCATCCACCCTGCTGTTGCAGCACCAGCATCAGCGTTATTCACTTGCTGCTTTTAGCTGTGATAGTGTATGCGTTTTAGTGATTGTCTATGTGTGTGTTTGACTAACATTTAACGTAAAATTATGACATAACTCGTTCAGTTTAATATTAAAACCATCCCAACACTTACAATTTCATACACACACACACACACACAAACATAAGTAGAGTCACAAATTCACTCTGCAATGAGACAAAAAAAAAAGAAAAACAACAACGAGAAGGGATTTTGATACATAATATATACATGCATATATGTATATAAATGAAACGAGAATGTATGTGTGCAAACAGCAGATAAAATATTAAATTGACGCCTCGTAAAACTTTCAGTATAATTCTGCTTCAGCTTCTCATATCTGTGTGGCCATACATACATATGTATGGATGCCGGTATGTGTGTACAAGAGAGGAGGAAGAAAGACTAAAGCCGTATAAAAAATGGATTGTACTATAACACTAACTTACACACACACACACATCCACACATACAAATCCATACAAAAACACATCATACAAATATGAGTGCACGGACAGACATCCATAGTTTTATATACATATATTTTATAAATGGACCATTCCATTCGGAGCATACAAACAAACATATATTCAGGAAAATGACTTAACTATTTAGTATGAAATTTATTCAGCGACGAGTTTTTACAGTGACTGACAAAAAAGTGTTGCACAAACGAGCAAGATAAATATGGTGTTATATTAAGGGAAGTTAGATGCGTATTTTTTACAGCATTTAAAGAAATTTAAGTTTATCCAAAACCAAGTTAAACCCAAAGTATAATGAGTCCTTCCTCATAAAATAAACTGATTTTGACATATACTCACTAGTGATAAAGAGTTGGATTAACTAACTTTTGTCACAAAAATGTCAAAGAAGATTTAAAAATAGCGACATTCATTCAAGCCGATTTAGACATTCTATGCTCCACAGGTGTTTGCCTCTTTCAATCACAAACGTCAAACCAAAGGTATAATGAGTCATTCTTTATAAAATAAAGTGTTTTGTTACAACAACGCACAAGTGGAACAAAGGCTTGCTATTTGTAACTAATAGATCGTGTTAAAACATGATCTTGGAATTTCTACTGATACTCGGAAATTTCTGCCGATATTCGGTTGCTCTAGAAGTCTAGGCGTCCTTGAAAGAAATTAAGCTATTCAGAGGCTAATCGATCTAACTCCACATACAAAAAATGGAGAATATCGGAAGAGAATTTTGGGGCATCCTTCTGTGATATCTCATGTACAAATAGTGCCAGGCCCAAAAATACTTCTTTCTTGTTCTGTCATTATAATGATTATAAGCAAGAGGGGGAAACAGCCTTCTATCCATAGCATACAAGGTCCTCTCTGGCGTAATGTGTGAAAGACTAAACCCGTTTGGTGCTAATCTGATCAGACCCTATCAGTGTAGTTGTAGGCCTGGAAACTGAACCCTATAGAAAACCCACGAAAAACAAATCCTATAGAAAACCCACGAAAAACAAATCGACACCTACCACCTGTTAGCCCTTCAATAGCCCGATATGGGGAAAGCTGTAGCAAGATATGTCGGAGCTTGGAATTCCACCTAAGCTGACACGTCATTGTAGAATGAAAATGACCGCCACGATATCCTCAGTAACGATTGGCATAAATCTCACCGAACCAGGACGACACCCCATCATGCTTTCGCTTCAACATATTCATTGAGATCATCGTGAGAAAATATGCAGTCAACACGAATAAAACTATGAGCAGCAAAAGTCTCATGCTGATCGTGTATGCTGCAAGAGGTTACTACAGTATTTTCGAGAATTGAGAAGGAATCAGCAACAAGACAAAATTAATGGTATCGGCGAGTATAGCAACCACCCGAATGGAGGAATGGGTGATCGTTCATAATCGTCAATATTTCGAGGTAATGGACGAATTCGGTTACCTCGCATCTACCGTCAATGGAAGCCATAACGTCAGCCTGGAAATCAAATGGAGAATTATACTTGCAAGCAGATCTTATTTCAGGCTAAGCAAGCACTTCCGAGATAAGAGCCCCGCTCGAGAAAAAAGATTCAGGTCTATTAGACTCTCATACAACCTGTCTTGCTTTATTGCGCAGAATCATGGGTTATATCGCAAACTTATGAACCATCACTGGGAGTTTGTGAGAGAAAAATGCTCCGAGATATATAGTATCGTGCTATAATAGAAAACCGCGAGTATCGACGACGGGTGGACCACGAGCTGTATAATGTGTATCCTGATATCGGCGTTGTTATGGGAACCAAACTAAGACGTTTACGCTGGCTAAGCCATGTCAGTACAATGTATCACAATGAATCAGTGTGAAAGGTATTCGAAGACGTACTGGAAGGACATCGAAAACAGGACGACCACGATTTCGCTGGAAAGACCAGGTGCCTACGAGGACTTGGATACTGAAGATCAGGCTGATTGAAGAACCACGTTATCATTATTTTGTAAGGGCCTTGACACCTCTGGCTTGTTTGTGGTAAGTTAGCAAGTGGGGGTCAAATAAGACAAGGTTACGGATTTTTTTTCACATTTATTTAGCTCAATTAACGATCAAAAATCTTCTTGTTCTGTTATCATTCCAATGGTATACTGAAGTTGATCTTGCCAGTGGTGGAGCACATTCTTTGTAAGGAGCGATCGGGTTCCAGGCCTGGTCGTTCGTATGCCGACCGTGTGGTTAAAAAATGTTCTTCTAATAATTCAATTCCGATCGAAATATATGGTAAGACAAGTCAAAAGCTTTGAAACTATCATTCGCCAAAGAAAGATCGCTGGATGATCGTTCCGATGTTTGTGAAGCATCATCTTCAGCAGCGTCTAGCCCGTTAAGCCACTGCGGTGTGTATTTATACAAGTCACTAACCGAAGACATTTATTGATTGTGCAGAGTGATTGGTTGTCGCTCCTTACACATTGCTTTCCTACTTACACGCACTGATGCAGAAGTTTTGAAAGTTCTATTTATAGAACGAACTATTCTAATTGTAGTTGTCTCGTTCTGTTTTGGTTTGGCCCTACAATATGTTTCTTAGATCCTCGTTATGTTTAAAGTTGTAATTTCCATTAAGGCTATAAGAGATCATGTTTTCTCCGGTTAGTGAAAAAAATTTAAATGCCGCGGGTGGGATTCGAACTCACATTCGCTGGACGATCGTTTCGATGTTTGTGAACCATCATCTGCTGTTTAAGTTTTGTTTTCACTAATTGTAGAATAAACCATGATCCGTTACCTTATAAGAAATTATACAATTGTGACTAAGAAACCAATTAAAATTAAATCGCAATTAAATGTATGCCGGCTCTGGATAATCCTTGGATAACAGTTGAATTAGACTCACATCTGTGTCTGGAAAATATGTAATTGTTTGATGTTTGGATGCAAATATAACCTGTGTTTGGAGTTTGTATATATTTAGTGTACTATGTAGTATACTTGTGTCCAAACAGATCGTGTTGGCTACTCAATATTACATGCCGGATTCACAATGATTAATATATTATAATATAAATGTATGTTATCCAAATATAGCTGTGTTTGTGATACAACCACAGCTGTGGTTGTTGCATTGTTTGCTTCAACAAATATTCTGCCGCGAAGTTCTCTCGAGAGCAAACGAAAAAAAGAGATTATTCACTGTCTAAGTTAATGCTGTTGTAACAGTGTAAGTGTATTTTTGCATTATTAAGTATTCCTGAATGTGTGTGTAAAGTGAGTGTTTCCTATTTTGACTCATTTGTTGCGGTTTAGTTTCACGCATTCAGTCGTCAGTCGTTCACCGGACAGACGATATCAAAAGCTTTTGGTCGAATAAGTACGTATGTAAAAGATGTATGTTTATTAGCAGAAAATATTTATAAACGCTGAAAAATCTGCCTTTGTGTTATTTAGATGCAAATATAACTTGTTTGTGGCTTGTCGTAAATATAGTATACTTATGTCCAAGCACATTCTGTTTGCTATTCAATATTGTATATATAGTGATTAGTAGGTTTTGTGACACAAATTTAGCTTTCTTTATTGAAAACTGGTAAAATCGAAACCGTGGCAGACAACCAAGAAACAAAAAGCAGCAGAATTTCAATTCACGAAAGCAATGCTTGCAAACATGCACATGGTTCCTACAATATGTTCCTGGGCCGTTTTTTCCAGCGTGTGATTGGTGTTAAAAAGAATAACTTAAGGCCCGGGCGATTAAAAGGGTTTGTGTTATTACTTTGGTTTTTCCGTATGTCATTCGAATATAAGTATGTCTGAAACAATTTTCAGGAAAGAAACAACAAAAATAAACTTGCCCTTTGTCTGCCGAACCTTTACTGAGAATATCGGAGGGGCGGAATATTTGGGAACATTTTGCGAACCTTTATGAGAATAAAAACACCAGTATTTGAAGCGCCCTCTATATATATTGTTTGTGCACCAAAGAATATACATATATATTGCACATATATATTGCAATCAAAAAATAATATGTTTATACATAAATACCATTATGTATGGGCGGAATCGCGAAAATGCTTCCGCGTAAGTAACTATGGAAGCATTTCGTATATTGAGCTTTGGGAGGAAAACACGAATGTTTCCCCGCAAAAATGGGGATGTTTGGGATGAAACTCACATACGTTTCCACCTAAAAGCCTACATGTTTGCAACTAAACCTGCTAATGCTTGCATTTAAATATAAGTGAGATTGGGTCTTTCAAATATATGAATATTTTAAGTGTGATCCAAACAAATACATGGTTCATGGAGAATATATGTGTGGGAGGATTTGTTACAGAAGCCGATTTTCAGCCTGTATACTCCGGAACTCTCGTTGTTTAGGCATCTTTCGGCATTCTGTGAAATATGCACGATTACCTATGCGACATTGATGATGAAGATGACAAAAATAAAAGGCGTTCCAATGAAATTGAAAGATTTAATTTTAAAATAAAACACATATATTTTGATCGATTGATAATAGTTTTATTGCATGGGAAGGTAGATATGTTCCGATTAGGTAAGGAATAAAATATCCGGCAAATGGATTCCACGGTTCTGATCACAAACGTTTTCGATGATATATTGACAAAAATGTTCCTTTATCACATCGATTGAACTCTGTATCTCGACTTTGAACTCAGGAATTGTTTGTGGATTATTCACATAGACCAACAATTTCATAAACCCCAATATAATGAAATCGCACGGCGATATAGCGCACGAACTTCCCGGCCAGTAGACATCGGAATTTCGGGAGATGATTGGTTCCGGAAATCGTTGCTTCAACAAATCGATTGTTTCTTGTGGCTCCGCCCTGCTGAAACCACATTTGACCCAAATTAATATCGTCCAGTTGAGGTCACAAGAACTCCGTTATCATGTTCCTGTGACGAATGGCGTTCACAGTCACTGCATTTCCGGCCTCATTTTCAAAGAGAAAGGCCCACAGAGAACTTCGGTTGAGACAGTCGAATTAGCCGTAACCGAATCACAAATACAATTGTGGTTATCACAGCCTTTTTTATAGGTTTGTCATGTCCAACTGAAAGGTTGTCACAGCCGAATTAGAGAATGTTAAAAACGAATTTATGGGTGTCACAACTGAGTTTTCAAATTAATATTTAAATTTAAAACTATTAATTGAAAACGCATTTAGTGAGAACTGTTTACTTTTTTAACTTTTATATCTTCCTGTATTCTTATAAATAATTACAAAGGTAGAAAATAATGCACATTTTATGGGGTAACCTTTAGGGAAACAAACTACTGATTATATTTTGTTATTCGACCTTTGACTTACGAATAAATACTTCAAATTTGTCGAGTTTGAGGTCAGTATTGCTTGTTCTATTTTCGATATATCGCTAAACCATTGAGTAGCATCATCAGGAAATAAAATTAACAACTTGCCTCAAGGTCGAACAATTTTGGATTATTTGTTCAAACAAATTAATTGTCCATACCACTACCGACCGCTAGTGAAGTCCCGGCCATCATAGATCACCGCCTCAATTCTGACTTATTCTGCCTGTCGATTTAGGTCCCAATCCATTCTATATAACGGCGATGGTGGCACATCTCAACTGACCGACATCGAAAATCTTCAGAACTGTTGACACCTGCTTCTGCTGCAGGCTGATAAATGTGTTAATTTTCTGGAAAATAAGACGTTTGAACGAGAAAATCATAAATTCAATATTTTAACTTAAATTAATATATATTTTTTTTTTGAAGTAATGGATGTTTTTGTTTGCTATTTGGTTTTTGAAAACTGAAGAAAACAAACAATATTTGTATACTTGAATGAAACATTTATTTGGTCCGATCAGTCAATGCCTGCCATTTGCTTTTCAAAGACTATTTTATGCAAATGTTGCCGCTACGCTTCACGTGGTCCATTCTGAAAGTCAAATTTTGGCACACTTTTTTGAACATTTTGGCGGGTATGTCACCAATGACACATGCAATGTTGTCTTCCAAGACAGCTATTAAGGTTGGCTTGTCCCTACAGGCGAAGGAGTTCACGTGCTCCCACAAAAAAAATAGTCTAGTGGCGGTAAATCGCACGAATTAAGTGCCGATTTTCAGAGCCTGCCCTTGTACAGATAACAACAGTGCCACTAAATTTTAAATCATGCTCTTTTGGTGGAAAACTCTTTATGTCTTATGACATACTCGTTTAACTTTGATGACACAACGGAAAGTTTAACAGACTCTCCGAAGAAACAATATATTTGTGAATAAGAATAATACGGTTATGCGTATTCGCACAGAACAGAATACTTCACTAACAGTTGATGGTTCGTTTAATGAAGACGTGGACTTAATCAGCAACTTGGGATGAATGCCCAACAGAATATATCTCCATAATTATTCCTTTTAATTTTCATCAAAACTGATCGTTATCATGTTATTTAATTTTATGTAAAAGCCGATATTGGTTTTAATGTTTTGCCATGAAGATCACTACATGCATGCGTTTGAACCAATTCTCGGAGCACTTCGCCACTAGAATGAGGTACACGCTGAAAACTCTCTTTTTTATTATTTGGGTGCAAATATAATGTGTTTGCAGCTTGTCGCAAATATAGTATACTTGTGTCCAAACACTTGGTGGTTGCTATCCAATATTACATTTTGGAGACACAATAAGTAATAAGTTGTAATATATATTTTTGTGACCCAAATATAAAAATGTTTGTTTAAAACGCCTAAGAACAAAAACGTCACAGACAACAAAGAAACATAAAAGCAACAGATCTTCGATTCATGCAAACCATGCTTGCAAACATATGCACAGTTTCTGCAATATGTTGTTGGGGGCGTTTATTCAGCGAGTAGCGTTCTGAACATATCAACCGCTTCTTTAAGTGTCTGAAAACATTGACCACGCAAATTTTTTGAGATGTGTAAGAGCAACGTTGTCGTTATGGATAATGATTTTTTTGGGGATCGTTCTCCTCACTTCACCAATGACTTCTGGTAAACTATTGAAGCCCATAGTGGAAGAATGTGTTAACTCACTTTTTTCAAAAACAATATTTTCCTTTTTTTAATGTTTCTATGGTATCTGATTTTGTTGTAGATAAGAAAAAAGTCTACATCTGATATTTAAATTATTAAAATTAAATTTAAAAATTGTGTACCATTCAGAACTGACTGATGCATTCATTCATTTGCTTTGAAGTGGTTCGTACGCGAAATTTTTTTGTTGAATTTGGCTCGACTTGGGAGATACATGCTGTCCATTGCTGGTTAGTTTCAGATTCATATGCATATATCTATATATCGTATGCATATATCGTCGCCTGTCGTTATCTGTTTTCAACATTTTCTGCACCAATCGGCACTTGCCTTATTTTGAGCAATTAACAAAACACCGTACCGTTCTTTCGACGACGGCCACCTCGCTTAGTGACGGCGATACTATCGAGTAATAAGCCAGGAAATAGCTTTTGAAAAAACCGTTCGGAACCGGTGTAAAACTGTAGGTCCCAATCAGTGGGTGAGAACTGGAAAACACACAGCTCAGTGATTGTGAGAAGCTCACCCTATATCTTCATAGGATGTAATGGGAACATTTTTATTTATTACCCCTGGTCATGGGAGTGGACGAAATTCACAAGATTGACACTCTCTCACGGTATGTCAGATGATAATCTTGCGATACCAGTTACAAAAAAAATGATTTTTCGTGGCACAACAAAAGATCTTAGAAGTAATCTAGTGTTGAAATATGATGAGAAGAAAAGATTGATGAAATAGTCTTCTTTAATTCAATGAATGGTGTCGTAGTTTGGAAAATGGGGAAATGCTTCAAATTGATGAATGAATTCATAAGTTTTATGAAGGTTTTTCTTTCGGTGTGCTGAAATAAATTGTTAACCTTATAAAGATTATGTGTTTTTAATCTTAAACGATCGAGTTTTAGTGAAATTCCCTATTGTCTAAATTTTGAGTTAAGAAATATGATTATGTTATTATAAAACTACTGTCTTCAATAAAATTATTAAAAATATTTGGTATTTGAACACACTGTTTAATCGTTGACAGCTAAGTCAGGAGAGAGGATTTTTATTAACCTGTTGTCTATTACGAACTTTTTTTTTAATTTTGCACAGAAATTATCGATTAAGAAGAAACATTTGGCGAAAACGAGACGAATATGTAAACTGCTCATAATTTTTACTGTATGACTATTTATTTTTTGCCACCCGCTGTCTCTCTCTTTGCGCAACATTCATAGTTTAATTCGACAATAAATTCTTGAACATCACTATCGAATCCTTCGGCAACACACACAGTAGCGTACAAATCGAAAGAATTTTATGGCCAAATATTGGATTGGTTTATTGGTAGTCGGTGTTAACAACACTGACTCATACACACACTCCTACACACAGCTATGAACTTGTTTATGTGTGAACAGTTTATGACTTACACAATGTCAAAACAGGAGAAATCACTAAAAAAATACTTAAATTACACATGGAATCGTTGAGAATGTATGATGATTGTAAGAGTGTGAGTACAAACACACACATACCCACGCACACACATTCACTGAGTTGTATGTAACAGTTTGCCGGTGGTTGTTTGGCTGATACCTGCTGCTGTTGCTGCCACTGATTGCTGGTTATGGCCATATTGGCCTTTATGTGAATGCCAATCAGCAAGTACATGTATGAGTGAATCTATATGTGTGTGTGTGTGTATTGACGTCCCTTTTTATTGAAGTATAACACTCGTAAATACTTCAATAACTTGTTTGCCTCCTAAGGTTTGGGTGGGTGAGGGCAATAATAAGATTCAACTTTGGCCGTTTTAGCTTTGGATATTTGACTGTTCTTGTTGTTTCGAAACGATATGGCATTTGTTGTTTTATTTTGTTTACAATCATGGGTTTATTTGCCATTTATTTATGAAAATAAAAATAGATTTTTATGAATTTAACTTTTATTTTCATATTTTGATATTTCTTTCTCCCACCCTCTGCGTATTTATCGACAGTTTCAGTATTTGCCGGGAATTTTTGGCCAGGCCAAGTGGTCGGGGAAATTGTCGCCTTTTACGCAATTAATAAAAAACTACGGGATCAAGATTATTTGAAATTGTGAGAAACGACTTAATTGCAAATGAATTTGTTATAAAACCCTTCTCTTTCAGTCCTTGCTCGAGAAAGTGTGTGATGTTTATGACTTTATTTGTTAGTCAGTATCATATTTTTTAATGGTTTTCAGGGCTAAATAGGATAATTGTATATTTGTATTACTTGGCTCTTTGTATCACTTGATTCACTGAGTATTTACCACTTGTGTGTCTTTAGTTACATTTGCTGTGGGTATTTCAGATTAAGCGGCTTTGAATAAAAAACAACGTTAAATTTTAAATCTTTCGCAAGAATTTGAATAATTTTTTCATATTCTCAGCATCGATTAGATTAACGATTTATTAATTTACATACTATCTAGTCAAACGATATGCAAAACTAAATAATGTACATATTTCTAACTTTGTACACGTGTAAGCAAATCATGTACTTTGTTTATCATTTAATACATTAATTCCTGCCGCCTTTCATCTCGTGTCCCTCAAAATTACACAAGAAAATTTCGACAAATAAATGAATAAATTTTTTAAATCACTTTGCATAAATTCAGTCACATTTCCTTCCTATAAACCCAAATGGCTCCGGTCACTCGCTACACGGCGGCGGTAAGATTCTCTCACGTTAAAGTAGAATAAGTGAAACAATGAGGAAACAACTACTTTGCAGCCACGTCCATCCACATTGCCACCGAACTCTCTTGGGAGGACAAGAGGTATCAAAGCAGACACTTTAAAAACATTTTGGTAAATTCCTTATATTTTGGCGCGAAAGCAATTAAAAATTGACAACCGTTGATAATTTATGAGTTAACAAAAAAAACTCTTAACCGCCTCCCGGAGTTAGGACGGTAAGGACCATGAAGTCTGAGCAATAGAGGAAATGTCCTCATTATTACACAAGATGCTTTAAAATTTAAGCACAATGCCTCAATGAAATAAGGATAAAAAGATGTAATTTTAAGCACAACATTATAAATGGATTTAAGTGAGAGGACCGAAAATTTGGGTAAAGATTTGAAAATCTTTAAAATATACTTTTCACATTGTTATGCGAACTCTGAAGGGCAGAGAACAAAGTCGACCATTACACAGTGGGGAATTTATAAAACAAAAATTGGGAATAATACAGCGGCTGGACTGATGAAGGGAAGCTTCACATAAATATAGCCGACATGTAGTGCTATTGAAATTCCGAAATTAGAATTTTCGATCTACTAAAAATATTTTTTTCATATACAAGGGCGGTTCTAAAACTAGCCGACTAGGTGGTGCCCGTAGTTTGAAAAAAATATTTTGGTGAAAAGTGGCAACCCTAAAAAACATATGTTTTAAGTTTCAAGTCGGCACGTTGTTTATTATTTTTTTTAGAGCCATTAAAATTAAACGATGTCAGTGTATTTGTAAACATGGAAAAAATTGGTCACTGTTATGTAATTCAATATTTCCATTTGAAAGGTCACAGTCCAAGCAATATTAAAGCCAAGCTACATTCTACTCTGGGGGAGTCTGATCCTTGGTTTACGATTGTAAAAGATTAGGCAGCAGAGCTTAAACGAGGCCGTACGAGCTGCCAAGACGAACACCGTAGAGATCGACCAATTGTGGTGTCCACGACAGACGCGATTTACAAAACCCACAAAACGGTATTGGATGATCGTCCGCTGAAGGGGCGTGAGCTAGCCTAAATTATAGGCACTTCAAAAAGTGATATACATAGTATATTGACCGCTGATTTGGAGATCAGAAAGCTGGAGATCAATAGAGCAAAGTCAGCGTCCTGAAGATGTTTCACCACAAAAGAGTCGAATTTTTTCATTGATTTCTACACGCTGAAAAATAACGGCCTCTCTAACATATTTTCCCAAATATATTCTGCAAGAACCATGTATATGTTTGGAACACACTTCAAACATTCATACATTTGCAAGTCCCTAACTTACTTGTATTTAACTGAAAACAGTATCATGTTTACTGGCCAACATTTATGCTTTTACGTGGAAACATATGTGTTTTTCATCCCAAATATTCATATACTTATGGGGAAGCATTGCCGTATTTCTCCCAAACCTACATATTTTTATGTGGCAACATATGCGAATATGCAAAATGTTATACATCGTATAGTGACCGAAGACTTGAAGATGAGAAAAAAAAATAAATGGTTTCCCATTAAATCCCATGAAGGGACAGGGGAGAACTTCTCACAATCACTGAGCTGTGCGCTTTCCAGTTTTCACTCACTGATTGGGACCTACAGTTTAACACCGATTCCGAACGGTAATTTGAGAAGCTTTTCATGGCTAGATACTCGATAGTGTCGCCGTCACTATGCGAGGTGACCGTCGCCGAAAGAAAATTTGAAGGTGGTCAGAGCCGGGTTCGAACCCAGGATCTCATGTACAAGAGCCGCGCACACTAACCATTGCACCACTTGCTGTGAGCAAGATGGGTGCCGCGCTTGGTTTCAATAGAGCAAAGAGAGCGTCGTGAAGATATTTCAGTAGATGTTTCTCTACAATAAAGCCTAATTTCTAAACATGGATGAGACATGGATCCACCATTTCACACCTGAGACAACGGAACAGTCAAAGCAGTGGACTGGAATGGGAGAATCGTGTCCAAAGAAGGCGAAACCGATTCCATCTGCGGGTAAGGCCATGGCGTCTGTTTTTTGGGATGCGCATGGGATAATTTGTATTGATTATCTTCACAAAGGAAAACCCGCCAATGGCGAATATTATGCTAATTTGTGATGAATTTGCTGAAAAGAGGCCTCATTTGGCGAAAAAGAAGTGTTGTTTTATCAAGACAATGCTCCAATTCACACATCCACTTTTGCGATGGTCAAAATTAATGAATTAAAGTTCGAATTGCTTCATCATGCACCTTATTCGCCAGATTTAGCTCCCTCGGACTATTTTCTAATTCTAAACTTAAAAAAAAAGATCGGTGGTAAAAGATGTGCCGACAATGGAGAGGTGGAGTCAACGGTTGAGGGCTATTTTAATTAGTTGGACAGTGCTTACTGTAAATACGGTATCGAAGCAGTTATGTTGATTATGTTGAAAAGCAAAGAAAATTTTTCCAAATTTTTTTGTTTCTTCTTTGTTAGGTCGGCTAGTATTGGGACCGCCGTCGTACTTGTAACGCTACCAAAACCCTACAAAAAATTTACTCTTATGGCTATCGACATATTTGGGAAAACCCTTTTTTTTGGCAAACATTTTCACTTTTTTGCCCGGTATTTGAGAATATCTTGACAAACTGAAAACCAGTTCTAATTTTGAAAATTGTTTTTTTGTCTAATTTTGAAAAATGTAAAACAAGATAAAAATCCTTCACATACATAGAGGATTGTGGAAAAAGGAAGCATTTGAACTCAAAACTTTGAGAAAACGAGGCCTGTGGAGTCTGGCCAAAATTGGAAAGCTGCGACTCCAACAATTGAAAAATCCACGACACATTTGAAAACACACGACTCCACTCCGATTTTAAAAAGTTCTTTTACTAGTACACTGCACGGTGGGATTTCTTCATACAAGCCGCGGCCAAAATTGGAAGGAATCGAGCTAGGGCTTTGAAATACTCAAATTCAGGACGAAGTCTACCGGGTTTGATAGTATTAAATAAATCCATTTATAAGTTAAAGGGTGTCTCAGTAACAATGCACTTTGTCATTTTAAAATACAAACACGTATTTTTTGAGATAGTTGTGATTTTTTATTGGATTGTAAAGATTAAGTATGGAATAAAATATCTGTCAAACGGCCCCCATGCCTGTGATGATAGGCCATTACTCTTTACATGCAATTTTCCGGGACTTTCTCACAGAGATGTGTGTGTATCTCATCGATGACGCTTAGGACCTCGGATTTGAGTTCAGGAATTGTTTTTGGTTTATTCGCAAAAAAAAAACCCGAGATTTCATAAAACCCTAAAGAAATAAATCGCACGGCGTTAAATCGCATGATCTTGGTGGCCTTGAAAATATGTTCTGGATATAGTTGCTTCAATAAATCGATTCTTTAATGCGAGGTGTGGCAGGTGGCGCCGTCTTGCTGAAACCACATGTCGTCCAGATTCATGCCTACCAGTTGAGGGCACAATAGCTCTGTTCTCATGTTCCTGTAACGAATGCCGTTCACATTCACTGCAATTTCGTCCCCATCTTGAAAAAGTAAGGCCACACACAGGGAAAAGATTAGTTGGAAATCAATTCAGGCATTGGAAATCCCATGATAAAGTCTATTTTTTGATTAGAATTCATAATTGTCAAACATCAGAATTATTTGTCGATGTTATTGATAGATTAAAAATAGGTCTTACTAAATACAAGTTGCTACTACCGAACTTTAGTTGTATTAACCAATTTGAGTATTTCTAACACCTCATTCATCTGAAATGGAAGATACAACTAATAAAAAGTACAATATTAGAATTGGTGTTCAAATATTAGTTACAGTAATCATAATTTAGTTTCTGTTAGAAAAACAATTGTTGCAAAGTTACAAGTATGTATTCGATTTTTCACAAGAGGCTTTGTTGTTAAAGAGAAAAGTTAAAGAGAAATGTTACACGAGGACTTTACAGAAAAACTAATATTTTAAACAGGAAGTGATAAACAAAGTCGTGAAAAAACAATAAAGTGTATAGATATCAGCCAGCGAAGAATACATATTATCATAAATTGAGGTGAAGTGAGACTTTTAAACATAATCGTTGAATATGACGTCACTATTGACGCCTTCACAAACACATGCAGACAATTGTGGACACTTGGCTGGAGGAACTATTATTCTGGATGACACAAATTAACTTAAACATACATATGATACCTAGGGTAACCCATCCCCATGTTTGATCGAAAATATGAAAAATTTAGAAAGATTATCTGTATTTGTTTTTCGATTGGACGTTCCGTTTTCGAGATATAGAAATTGATTCATATTTTCGATAAAAAACAATGGGCACGAAATACGAACCCTGATTACAAATAATAATAATTTTGTTTATATTCAAATATAAAATACACAATTTTAATAAAAAGTTATTTTTTTTACTTTTTTTCTATAAAATTCAAAAGGGGTTGTGACAGCCATCAAATTCAAGTAATTACTTTAGTTTAGCATACCAATATATTATTTGGTACAACAGAATTAGTTTTTACATTTTTCGTTCATCCAACTAATAGAATATTCACCACTACAGGATAATTTGACTGCTACAACTAAAACTGGATTGTCAGATCACATTTATTTCTTGTTACTGTGGCTGCAACTAAATGTTTCAGTTCTTGCAACCAAAACTGAATTACAAATCAATTGATAAGCACAACATTTGGTGATCATGAGCACAATTATTGGTAATCATAACTGAATAATGTGATAGTCCAATGAACCGCCAAATTTTAGTTGGCTGTAAATATAGTTGTGAAAACGAATCTCTTCTCTGTGTGCAATAACGCCGCCTGATGAAAATCCGTACCAGACAGTTGTTCGTAGTGGGTGCATTTGTTTCTCACGGATTGCATGAGGATTTGCTGAGCCCCAAATTCGATAATTTTGTGTATTCACGAAGCAATGCGCTTCATCGAAGAAGATTACTAATTTTTTTTTGGAAAAATTGGCATTGACGTTAGTTTGCTCCATTACCCATTCAACGAATTGCCGGTGCTTTCCATGTATGTTCCTGAGTAAGCTGAATTTTATATGCATGAAGGTGGAAGTCTTTTGTCAAAATTCGCTGCATAGTGTTTCGTGAAATTTGAAGTTGCTGAGAACGATGACGAATTTATGTTTTCGGGGTTTCGGCGACACGCTCATTTACAGGAGCAATGTTTTCAAGAGTCCGACCAAAACGTTGACACACATGAGTCTTACTGTCCATAACCGATCCAGTTTCTTTGAATTTTTGGCCACTCTTCGAATGGTTGACACGTTAGCTGCACATTCTCGACTGAAAATTCTTCCAAGTATGCGAGCGGTCTCAGCATAACTTTCCAAATTGTTGTAATAAGTTCTGACAATTATAACGCATTGCTCTTTCGGGTGGCGCTCCATTTTTAATATTCGGAATAAACATATGTGACATCTGCCATATTTGAGAGTTACTATATTACAACCTCATTAGGTCAGACGTCTTACACATATTAATTAAACAAATTTCAACATATTCTTCCAACTGGCTCTATTCTTCGCCTTTTCTCGCCAGTTGGTAACACCAAGGATACGGAGGGATTCTTCTGCCTGGTCTTTCCAGCGGAGTCTTGGTCGTCCTCTTTTCCTGCTTCCATCGGGTACGTTATCAAAAATCTTTCGCGCTGGCTCATCTTCATCCATTCTGATAACATGGCCTAGCCAACGCTAGCTAGCTATGTCCACGTCAGAATAGAGACTATATAGCTCTGCGTTCCAGCGACGTCGGTACTCGCCGTTTTCCCTAACAGGCCCATATATTTTACGGAGAATTTTTCTCTCGAATACTCCCAGGTATTTTCCTTGAAAATACTGCAGTAAAATTTCGCCCAATTATGTCTATGTCGTCAGCATACGCCAGCAACATATGGCTTTTCATGTTAATGGTCCTGTTCGTATTTACTGCAGCCTTTCTCATTATTATCTCCATTAAGATGTTGAAGAGATTGCACGAAAGTGTGTCGCCTTTTCTAAGTCCTCGCTTGGTACAGAATGGTTCAGTGAGGTCCTTCCCCACTTTCACTGCTGATTTGGTGTTGGCCAGCGTCATACTACAGAGGCGGATCAGTTTTGCCGGAATACCAAGTTCAGACATAGCTTCGTACAGTTTTCCCCGTATGGGGCTATCGAAAGCAGCTTTGTAATCGACAAAAAGGTGGTATGTATCGGTTTGCTTTTCGTGGGTCTTTTCCAGGATTTGGCGTAGCGTGAATATTTGGTCAGTTGTGGACTTGCCTGGTCTAAAACCACACTGATAAGGTCCAATCAGGTTTTCAATAATTGGCTTTAGTCTTTCACATAATACGCTCGACAAGACCTTATACGCGATGGATAAAAGACTGATACCGCGATAGTTGGAACAGACACACGGATCACCCTTTTTGAATACAGGACATAATACACGGAGACTCCAGTCGTCGGGCATAGATTCCCCCAGCCATATACCGCATATCATTTGATGCATGTGAGCTATCAGTCCTTCGCCACCTGCCTTAAAAAGTTCAGCGGGTAGGCCATCCGCACCCGCGGCTTTATTATTCTTCAGGCGGGAGGTCGCCGTTCTAATCTCGCCTTGGTTGGGGGGAGGGGGGGTACAATCTATACTATCTTCCACTATCATTACCTCCGCATCTTCAGTGGAAGAATCTGAGTGGAGTAGTGCTGAAAAGTGGTCTCTCCACATTTTGAGCACACACTGCTTCTCAGTCACCAGATTTCCATTCTCGTCCTTGCAGGGGGGCAGCCCATTATTAGGCCCGTTGGTCGATCTTCGTACCCTCTGGAAAAACTTTCGCGATTCACCATTCATCCTGCACATTTCGGTTCGTTCACTCTCTCTCTGCTCCCACTGCCATTTTCTTCGCCTAAATAATTGGTTTTCGTCCCAATTTTAGTTACACTAAATTTAAAAAGTTCAATCTTTCTGAGACACCCTTCATAATTTTCATTAGCAACAAAATAATGTGAAATTAAATGGCGTATTATTGTTAGCAGCAGAACAATAATTAAAAGTTCAAGTTAAATTAGAAGTTGATCCCCTATTCAAACTAAGATAAACGAATTCACTTTTCTCGAATTGAAAAGGTATGAAGTTTGACTGTTATTTTTTATTAAAGTAAATATGCTAGACATTCGCGGTTGGAAAATTGGTATTGTATACTTAATATTGTCAGTAGAGTTTCATTATGACCATGTCGCTTTATATAAGACATCTCTTGGCATGCACTAATTTTGACTTCGGGACCATAAATTGTGAAGTGACCATTTGTACAAGACGGATTTGATTTGTCAGCATTACATCGTGACTCACTCTACTCTCTTATAGCCAATGCTGATTTTCAATAGGAGAAGTCTTTATCTTTTGTCAAATTCCAGTCAAGTTATTCAAATAAACATGAAACTCGAAAAGTTATATTTGGAATGTGGACCAGCCAGTAGTTTTCAGAATTTAATTTAAAAATATTTGAAAGTGAATAAAAGGTGATGACCACTATTTACAAACAGCGGAAAATTCATGTTGACTTCTGCAGTGTATGCAAATTTGAGGGAGTATCATGATGTTTGTTATATGGGAGCGGATCGGTAATTCAGCAGGGAGTATGACATGCTACTTCTTAGTCACTGACGATGTCGTTAGAAAATATCCTACTGGGTTCGTTTGGCCATTTGCAACTTCAATTTAGATGTTAGTTGGAACATTTGTAATGATACCAGGCAAATAGAAACCCACGACATATCGACCTAGACCTAAGGCAAACTGATATTAGCCGTGTTTTGGTTGTGGCCGTCGGTGGTGCAATGGTTAGTGTGCGCGGCTCTTGTACATGAGATCCTGGGTTCGAACCCGGCTCTGACCACCTTCAAAAAAAAAAAATTTCTTTCGGCGCCGGTCACCTCGCATAGTGACGGCGACACTATCGAGTATCTAGCCATGAAAAAGCTTCTCAAATTACCGTTCGGAATCGGTGTAAAACTGTAGGTCCCAATCAGTGAGTGAAAACTGGAAAGCGCACAGCTCAGTGATTGTGAGAAGTTCTCCCCAGTCCCTTCATGGGATGTAATGGGAAACCATTTATTTTATTTTATTTGGTTGCAAGCAAGCGATTATCGGTTGCTAAGTTGCAAAGAAAACTGCTATTTAGCAATAAGTCATATTACTCGAAAATATGGAGAAGGGTTTAGTTTGGTAAAACATGAAAAAAATAAAAATTCTAAACTTAGTCTTCGCTCAGTCGTCGCTAAGTGCTTCATACAAAACAAGCCATTATATAAACAAGCGGTGCGATTAAAACAACCCTTCTATGTAGTACCATGTGTATCGTCGAGAAATCAGACAACAAATTATTCTTTTCAAAAATTATGAATTTTAATAGAAATGCAAAATTTACGACACCCGGCTCGAAGCAAATATTTCACACTCCGACACAAAGACTCAGACTCCTATTCTCACTCCACAGCACTGGAGAGAACATAATTTTTTTTTTCGAAACAAGTGTCATTATATTTTGACGAATTGTTTGGTAAAGATAAATATGAAAATTAGTTTTATGAATACCAAGGCAAGGCTGTCTCACCTTTTCTATAACCTAATTGTGAAATCTAAATATGTTGTAAATAAGTATGTTACCAATTGTTACTACCTATCGTCATGTGTGAAAAATTCCGCGAACTTGGCGAATTATCTCACTTTTGGGAATTTTTGAAATTATTTTGGGAATTCTGGGTGCGAACTTTTAAAGCTTTAAGGTTCAACATATGGCAAGGACTCCGACCAACCTTCACCGATAATTTAGGCACGGCCCGGTTTTCCGCAGTATTACCACACGCTGAAAAAAACGATCCCTGTAACATATTCTCTCAAACATATTCTTCAAGAACCATGTAAATGTTTCGTACATACTCCAAACATTCATAGGTTTGCAAGTCCCACACGCACTTGTATTTAAATGTAAATAGTAGAATGTTTACTGGTAAACTTGTATGCTTTTATGTTGAAACATATGCGTGCTTCATCCGAAACATCCATACACTTACGTGGAAGCATTCGAGTGTTTCCTAGAAAAACCTTCATATACTTACGTGAAACATGATTATATTTCCACCCAAACATAGTCGAAACAAATATTTTTTTGTATGTATGAGAAATGAATAATGCAAGCTTACAAGTCATGAACATTTTTCTAATTGAAATATGGTTGGTTTTTGTTGGAAATAATAGACAATTTAGTCCAACACACACTCACTGGCGTGACTAGTTTCGAACTCCGTGACAAGTTCATCATCAGATGCCCAACCACTGTGCCTGAATCGATACCATCGGTTGATCATCAATCGTATATATACAAACTCAATTCTGCAATTCACATGTGCGAATTAGTATCGATCGAAGGTCCCTAAGTATCAATATCACTGAAAGGCCTATAATAATAAATTGTTATTAATAGCTACTTAATAAAAATATATAAACGTTTATAATGGCCCTTTTTACATTTACTTGCATTTGAAGTTGTTCTTTTTTCAGAAAATGCGATTCAGTTTCTCTCCTAAAAAGTGTTTATAACTTCGGTTGAGCACATACTATATACAAAAGCCATATGCAAAAACCAGAGCAACATCCCAAACCTTCATTTAATCTTTTTTACTGATTACAAATATTCTCTACTAGCATCCTTACTTACTTTCATAGCATACTTACTTTCATAGCATATCCTGTGTTCGATGAACTATTGACGAGTAAATGCATGAAACTAAAATGCAATACATCAGCCAAAATAAGAAAGACTCACTTCATCTGCAATCCAAACTCACTTTCAGGAATTTTTTGAATCACTGACGTAAAAAATACAACAAAAATACAGTTACACACTTACAAGATGCACTGTGAATAATACTATTTTCTTTTTTAATTTTTTCGTTTCAAAATTGTCGGATATCCACATTGATGTCATTTCGGCATAGTATAGTGCAATGCTAAGGCTCCTTTTGTGACCAACCTTTAAGCCGTGTTCCACATTGGTTCCCAGTGAAGTTTTTGCTTTGTTGTACTGACCTGAAGGTGTGAGCTACATAAATAAAGTCTGTTAAATTCAATATTTATTGTCAATATAGTCATGCAAAATATATCACAATAAGAGCATACCTCACGCCTTCTTCTCTCTATTTAATATATCACATACATCCTTTGTCGTAATCGCAATTTATTAATTTTGTTTATAATTTGAATATAAATAGCGAAATATTTTTTTCAAATTGTGTTAATTTCAAAAGAGTGCAAGCACATGAATTTTCAGCTATCAAAATTTTGATTTTCCATTTCACACAGCAAAATCGAAATTGTATCTTCACCACACAAAGATAAATTCAACACAATTTACCACGACTGAAATAATTTCAATGTACACACAGCCTAAATATCAACGTCACTTAATTTTACTTTTTCTACAGTGAAAAGATTTTTTGGATAAACACCCTTTGTTTAATTGGGTTTTGAGCTAAAGAAAAGCATAAATAACTACAAATAATCGTACAGTGGTTTAAAAAAAAAAACGTTCTTTCGTCCAATTTTTTATGGGTTATGCAGAAGACAGTACAAAGAATAAATAACTGGGCTTACTGCTGAAAACAGCACGTCTGGCCGGCCTACATATATTTTGTATGAAACCGCAATTGTAACTCAAAAATCTAATGATACAGTTGTTTTCCTCGTACCCTAATTAGGGTAATACCATCCTCTTCCGTCCTGTCTCGTTTTCGACTTCCGAAGTGTAATTGGTGTCAAAGATCTGAATTACAATTGCATCATCCTGTACAACTCGTCAGTCGCTCATATTCCCTCGTCAGTCGCTCATACTGCCTCACATTTTACCCTGTGTGATATCACAAACTAATAGCCTGACCAGGGGCCGATTCTGATTCTGTGATACTGTGGAATGGAAAAAAACTACAGTGTCATTTTAGGTATAAGAATTATGACTGAAAAGTTTTCAAAGAACCAGAACCCAACTCCAGCTGATTAAATGATAGGCGTCAAAGAGTAATATACATATTTCAGTTCCACCAAATTCTCGTCAAAAGTCACTGAGCAAATTGGAGTTGTACAGTTTGAATTTATGTCAAAATTGGGCCGTAATAAGCATAGAGTAAGATATAAAGAGAGTGTATGTATGTTTCAGCTCCACTAAATTCTCGTCGAAAGTCACTTGGCTAACGACAGTTTTAATACGGGTTTTTCTGGCAGAATTTGGACAAATAAAAATTTACTTTTTATTACAAAATTTAACAAAATTGTTGTGTTCTTCAAATCAAAATTTATTTATTGCATACAAAGTTATTTTAAAAGTCTTTAGTGACAATAAAATCATATTTAAAATAAGTTTCTTCAACTAGCCGATCGCAAATTCTCTTTGAAATTCTATCCTGTATCAAATTTGCAGTTAAGAGGTCGATCAGCTGTGTCATCGAAACTCCCTGGTAATACGAATTAAAGAAATTTTTATAGCAAATCTCATTTATAAGTTATAACCATAGACTACTACATGTATATAGACTTAACATCTCGCCCAGCAAATTTATGACATTTGGCCTCGTGTGATATGAACAGTGGATGTAGAAAAGAATTGCTTTAATAATACCAGATAGAGGCAATCGTTGAAACCAACCAATAAGAAAGCAACCACTGAATTTCTTTTTCGATGTCAAATTTATTGTGTTAAATACAACACAAATGTATACTAACAATAAAGGATAACAAAAAAGTCCAAAATGCGTTTAAATATGACGTTTCCCAACCAAAACGAGAGGACTAATTTAAGCCAACAATTCTTGTAACACCACCTGGTGTTAGCCGAACAGCTCCTCTCACACCGACTGCACCACGAAGAGTGTGAAAGGAAATGTGAGACAAGGCAAATTTTCTCTCTTTAAAGATTTACCCTATGATTATTACTGTCAATAAAATCAAATTTATAGTAATTTTTTTAATTCGTCGATCGTTCATTCTGCTTCATATTTTATCCTATATGAAGTTTCCTGCTACGTGGCTGATCAGAAGTTTCGAGAATTTCCCTGATCTGAAACAATCCCAAATATATTTTTTCATAGTTTTATTTGGATCCTGCAAAAGAACCACGAAAATCAACTCGATACATGCCATCTTTTTGTCGATTAAAAAGCTGCTTGCGATAGCCCATATGGGGAAAACTGTTCGAAGCTATGTCTGAACTTGGGATTCCGGCAAAACTGACCCGCCTCTGTAGAATGACACTGACCAACACCTAATCAGCAGTGAAGGTGGGCAACACCTCACTGAACCATTCAGTACCAAGCGAGGACTGAGGCAAGGCGACACACTTTCGTGCAATCTCTTCAACATCTTAATGGAGATAATAATGAGAAAAGCAGCAGTAAATTCAAACAAGACCATTAATACGAAAAACCATATGTGTCTGGCGTATGCTGACGACATAGGCATCATTGGGCAAAATTTTCGAGAAGTTACTGCAGTATTTTCAAGAATCGAAAAGGAATCAGTGAAGGTGGGTCTTACAGTTAATGAGGGCAAGGAAAAATTGATGGTGTCAACGACTAGAGCAACCTCTCGACTTGGTCCGTGGTAGATGAATTTGTCTACCTTGGATCCTCCGTGAATAAAGACAACAACGTCAGCCTGGAGATAAATAGGAGAATTGTGCTTGCAAATAGATGTTATTTTGGGCTCAGCAAGCAGTTTAGGAACATAGCCCTCTCTCGATGGACAAAAGTCCAGCTATATCAGACTCTCATTTTACCTGTCTTGACATATGGCTCCGAAACTTGGGTCATATGGGAGTATTCGAGAGAAAAATTCTCCGTAAAATATATGGTGCTGATAGAGAAAACGGTGAGTACAGACGTCGTTTGAACCAAGAGCTATATAATTTATATTCTGATGTGGGCATAAAAATAAAAATAGGACAATTGCGTTGGCTAGGCCATGTAATCAGAATGGATGAAGATGAACCAGCGTGAAAGGTTTTCGATAGCATACCCGATGGAAGCAGGAAAAGAGAAAGACAAAGACTCCACTAGAAAGACGAAGGATAGAGCCAGTTGCAGGAATATGTTGAAATTTGTTTAATCAATATGTGTAAGACATCTGACCTCATGAGGTTGTAAAATAGTCAATAAAGTAAGTTTTATTAGGAAATATTAGGCAGCGTTTTTTTACAAACAAAAAATAGCAAATAAATGCGCGTATTGTAACCATTATTTCGACCCTGAATTAATTTCACAAACTACATATTTTCGTCAAATATTGACGTGGGTTCGATTCCTGCTCTTACCACCTTACATTTATTTCGACTGCTGTCACCACACTTAGTGATGCCGACACTATCGGGAACTTAGCCATAAAAAAAGCTTCTTAAAATACAGTTCGAAAATGGTGTAAAACTGTGGGCCCAATCAGTGAGTGTAAAACTAGAAAGCGCACAGCTCACTGGTTCGTGGGATGTAATGGGATGCAATATTTTTTTTGTTCCCTTGTGAAGGCATGTAAGAACAAATTTTAAAAATTTATATTGGTGTGGATATTTGTGCTGTTTTTTCCACCTTACATTCATTCATATCGATGACACAAATTTCGCCACCCACATCCTCAATAATTCAACATTTTTACAAACTTATTATTCTTGTATTTCCTTTCGAATTTCCCTAAATTTTTACACGGCCATCATATACAATTGTTCTGTTTTCATATTGCTTTTTGGACAGCTAAAAGGGTGGCGTCCATCTTTAAATAATTAAATTTTTTAATTTATATTACGGCCATCGCTCGCTTTATGCTGTTTCTGCTGCTGTATGGTGTTTTATGTATGAGCTCTGACCGATCTGTTGCATCAACGTCAATTAATGCCACAAGTGTTTGGAGTTAAGAGCGGCGGCAACAGCAGCAGCAGCCATAGTAGTGGCAACAACAGGCGAAAAAAGAGCTGAACAACAGGTAACCACATCCGACCATTTCACCCTTTTGTAACCATTAATTAAAAGTGCTTTTTGGTGGTGGTAGTGGTGGACGGATGGATGGATGGATGGATGGAGGCTGCGATTTTAGGCGAGCGGCTCGGACGATCAGAGGGGAAGAATGATGGTCTAGTTGAGTAACATGTGTAATATAATGGTTGTTTTTTGTTGTAAACTGAATTGCATTAACCTCGAGATATAAAAGCTGATGTCGTTTTTTGCTCAACAAAATGCCATGCAGATGCAGATAGCAAAGCATAAGCATTTCGCTTATCTTTAGTCGTGCTGCCTCGAGTGGCTGGCGTTGCATTGAGAAATTAATTGAAAAAATGTTGTTGGCCAAAATGGACAAACCGGCCAGGAATTCGCCATATGTATGCTCGTAAAAAGAGTATATTTTATGAACAGGACATATTACAACATGACAGGACACTGGCTAGCGAACACGACAGGACATGCAGTAAAAATATGCAAAATGGCGAGAAGACCCACTGCGCTACGGAAGTAAGAAACGACGTATTACCTGACCGCAAAATGCGTTGTGTTACGTTGCGACAGTGGTGGAGGTGGCGGTGGCGGTGGAGTTGCTGCCACTGTTGACGATGATGGTAGGCTGTAGGTGGTCGTGGTGTTGGCGGTACAACACGAGTATCGTATGTATAATATTATGTCCGTTGTTGGCTGTGACGTCTATTGGTTTGTCTACTGCTATCATACATATTGTGTTTGTCCGTCTGGTCATTCACTATAACTGCATCATAAAAATTTGCATATTTTTCTGGCTGCAAATTTCCTTGCAAACGAAAAACCTTTGTATACGTATGAGTGCGACGAAGTATGAATGTGAATGTGGGTGTGTGTGTTAAACGTGGAAACGTTTTATGGGTTGGGGTTTGGTCTGTCTATAATCCGCAAAAGCTTCCGTTGTGGCAATACAGGAATTGCCACAATGTAAATAACACAGCTTTACACACACACACACACATACACACATGTATACATAAACTAACACATACACCAACCTTCGCCACCAGCCCAGCCAAACACCAACAGCAGCAATAGCATTGTATGGATATTGCAACTTGTATTTGTTGTCTTTGCCACTAGCCCGATCCTATGCGGTCCAGCATGGCCCATCTACTACAAGTACTGCCCGTCGCAGTGGTCTAGAGTTCTTTTTTATTTAGTCAATATTTGAGTTTTGGCCGACAACAAATAACAGCAGAAGGCAGCATCGGCAACATCTCCAGCAGCAGTGGCAGTGGCATCACACCAGCAACAACCTGGTACATCAGCATGGAAAATAAAAATATTTGCCAACAATTTCGTTTAAATGCCAAAGCAGTGTTATGCATTCATATTTCACTCGCTTGTTTTCCATCGCCATCCTCATTGGCGTTGCACTGTTCCTCTCTATTGAAGCAAAAGGTAAACAATGAAGTAATATCATTTGTTGTACACTCGAGAAAACATTTGAATAAATTAATGACAGCATTTATGTTGAAATCAGAAATTCATGTGCTTGGGTTGGTTTGCGAAAGGTTTACCTTCCGGATGTCAGGGTTTAGCAGTAAAATTGTATTGCTCTCAAAAATAGAGGGTTTCCAGAAATGGTAACCCTACAAATAGATACAACCATAGACCAATACATACATAGATATTTTTATTCGCTCAATAAATTAAACGTTATAGGCACGATGGAAAGTAAACATTGTATTTTGGAAAACAAGGGTTCAATAATACCAGAAAGAGGCATTAGTAAACAACGTTCAACAAAGGAACAACAACCGAATTTCGTGTTTTTGTGACAAACTAGTTGTGTTAAATACAATACAAATGTATACCAACGATAAAAGTCAACAAAAAGGTCTCAAATACATATAAATTTTTCAGTTCTACACCAAAACGACATGAAAAATTTAAGTGAACATATGTTGTAACTCCACTTCCAGAAACCTACAACGAAGAGTGTGAAATGAAACGTCAGATGAGAGACGTATTCAGAAGTATTCAAAACACTTGTATGCCGAAATATTATTACGTGTTTAGAACAGAAATTGACAATGATAATCAAATCAAAGCGACTGAGTTTCTGAAATCATTTTATCAGAGTAGTGACATCCACTCGGTAGAGTTGCAAATGTTTCTTTGGAAATTCTTTACTCGCTATTGACAATTAGTAAAACAAATATGACATGGTACTGACCGTGGAGATTGAGAGTCTTGCTTCATATGGCAGAGCAAGCAGCTCACTACTTTCTAGAAATATGTCCCCCAAGCAATGTTTTTATCGGAACCTAGGTAATGAGAGAGATGGCAAAACGAATAAGCAGCATGATTGGCTATTCGATCATTGACGCGTTTCAGGATAAATAGGTGACCCTCTGAAATTGTTTGACGTAGCGGACATATTCTCTTACCTTTGTAAAGCGGCTGAGTCAACACTTCTGGCCAACCGCGAATGAAAAGAAAAGAAAAGAAACGAAACTCCGGTTTTGACACACTGCATGCTGGTCAGCGTCTGATCCATAATGGGTAGCTAAAACATAATCACCCTGGCAGTAGGTAAAATGCTACACCACGGTGGGCTGGACTTGCCTTCCGCCACCGTTGTATTGACAATAAAAAACAAAATAAGAATGAGAAACATGAAACACAACTATTTGTTGACTATCCTCGCAAACGTTATAAGCCCACGATTTACGAATATGCACTTGGAATGTTAGAACACCATACGGACCCGGTGCCACTATCCAACTGGCAGATGTTGTCGAGAATTATAAGGCTGACATAACTGCTATCCAGCAGAAAGAAAGGTCATGGGAATACAAGGATAAGAGCTGTGACTTATAATATAACTGACATGAGAACAGGCATGAATTTGATTGCCAATTTTTAGTTGGCAATTGTCTGCAATATCTGATCTCTAGATCCAACCGCGTAAGTGAAGGAATATCCACCATTCGCATAACACCGAAATACTTTAATATATCTCCTATTTGTGTACACGAACCGACATAGAAAGAGACGATTTCATCAAGGGCATCTTCTATGAGCGCTTAAAGAAAACATACGACCGCTGCGCTGGCCATGCCATTAGGATTGTTGTAGGTGATTTTAATGCAAAAATAGGCAGAGAGAGTATCTTTGAACCCACCATCGGTAAATTCGGCCAACACGCCATCACTCCGATAACGGAATGAGATTGTTAGATTTTGCCGCATCGAAAAACATGGTTGTCAGTAGTACGAGACTTCAACATAAAGGTATCCATAAGGCTAATGGGATATCTTCTGATGAACAGACGGAGAACAAGATTGATCACCAGGTAATTGATGGAAGGCACGCAACTAGTGTAATGAACGTACTTGCGATTCGAGGAGCTAATATCGCACGAAACCAGACATATAGAAATCTGTACATCGGAAAGCTGCAATTACCAAAGATAATCACGGCCTATGCAGACAAGCCCGCTCAGATACTGGAACAGAACGCACCCATTTTTAGAGGTTTGGATGGGAACGTTGTTACCGATGTGCAGAGAATGTTGGGAATATGGATAGATCACTTCTCTGCTTTGCTTTTCACAGGAGACTTCAAAATAGATGAGTGTGTTGAGCATATGCAGGACCATGGCATATACTGCCACACCACTAGCTATATCGAAGTTAGAAGAGCAATTCCCCGGCTTAAGAACAACAAAGGCGCTGGTATTGATGGACTGCCGACTGAGCTGTTTGAGGCTGGAGGGGCTATGAGTTGAAAATGTGAATTAATCGGCTCATATACATAATTTGGCTAGACAAATGCATACCCAACTATTGGAGTCTCACCATACTGTGTCCTGTTTTCAAAAACGTTCACCCGAGTATCTGTTCGAACTATCGTGGAACAGGCCTTTGCAGACCAGACCTTCGCATAGAAGGTCCTCTTGAGCGTAATGTGCGAACTACTAAAGCCGTTTATTGCAGACCTGATCGGACTTTATTGGTGTGGCGTTATGACCAAAATATCTACTTTACTAAATAAATAAAATAAATGGTATTCCATTACATCCCATGAAGAAATTGGGGAGAGCTTATCACAACCTTATCAAACCAGTTTCTAGTTTTAGTTGTATATTCACTCGCATTATAGTTTCATACTCACTGATTGGGACCTAAATTTTTACACCGGTTCCGAACGGTATTTTGGAAAGCCTTTTCATGCCGAAATACTCGATAGTGTCGACGTCGCTAAGTGAGGTGACTGCCGTTGAAAGAAATTTAAGGTGGCAGCGATCGAACCCTGGATGACATGTACAAGAGGCGCGCACAATACCCATTGCACTACCGACAGCTACAATATCAACTAATATATCGACCAGATATTCACATAAGTAAAATCCTGGAGAAAAGCTACGAAAAACAAATCGACACCTACCACCTCTTTGTATATTATAAGGCTGCCTTCGATGGCCCGATACGAGGAAAACTGTACCGACCAATTGCACAGCTTAATATTCCCGCTAAGGTGACACGCCGTTGAAAAATCATACAGACCGGCACAATATTCTCAGTACAGAGTTTTGAAGATAACACCGAAACATTTAGTACAAGGCGAGGCCTCAGGCAGGGCGACATCCCATCATGCGATCTCTTCAACATAGTAATTGAGATCAAGTTGCAGTCAATATGAATAAAACTGATATCAAATGCTGCTGGTTTGTACCACATTGGGCGAAATCTGTGTGAAGTGACTGCAGTATTTTTGGGAATGGCGAAGGAATTAGTATAAGTAGGTTTGGTAGTAAATGATGACAAAGCAAAATTAATGGTTTCGACGAGCAGAACTGCCATGGGATTGGATGCAAGGGTGAAAGTTTACAACCGTTATCATTTCGATTTATGGGACGAATTTAGTTACCACGGATCTGCCGTAAAGATAATCAATAACGTCAACCATACATGGGCTAATTAATTATATGACAATTATTTTTTGTAGTTTAATTTGAATTACCTCTACAAATGCAAATTCACTAACATGTAAATACCATTAGCAACCATAGAGTAATTCTTCATGGTGCGGTCGGTGTGATAGAGAATTGTCTGACTAAAAGTGACTTACACTAGGTAGAATTACAAGAAGTTCTGACTCAAATTTTTCATGTTTTGGTGAAAAACTGTGAAATTTAAATTTGTTTTTCGCAAATTTTTATTGACTGTTATTGTTAGCATACATTTGTGTTGTATTTAACACAATAATTTTGACACACAAAACGAAATACCATTGTTGTTATTTTGTTGGTTGTTTTGAAGCATTGCCTCTATCTGGTATTATTGTAGCAATTCTTTTCATCATCCAACGTTAATATCACACCAGGCCAAGTGCTATCAAATTGCTGCGAGAATTGTTAATTCTATATATAATAATTAGTCTATGTTGGCAAATGTATTTTTTTTCAAAACCTTTCCTTAATATCTGCCAGTTTTGTTTTTCAAATATTTTATATGTACAGGTCCATGAATTTGAAAGTACTACGAGGCAACACCAATCGAATCCACAAATTTCTACATATAAAATGCGCTAGCAGTCAAACATATTCAAAATAATTAAAAGCCTTCCGATATTTCATTAGAATTGGCATCCGAATGGCATCCGAAGGAACTGTGGTAATTCTTTTGCATTTGCATTAGATAAAGTAATGCAACTTACACCCAATTTATACGATGATTTTTACGACGTTGCTTCTGCTTGCTTCTGCGACGTCTTTTTTTTACATATAGGCGAACGGTGTAGAGAAGGGCATTATGGAAAAAACAGAAATCGTGTCTTTTTGTTTACCGCTCTTGCTTCTCTACACCCTTCGACTATATGTTAAAAAAAGACGTCGCAAAAGCAACGTCGTAAAAATCATCGTATAAATTGGGTGTTAAACAGCCCAGACACCAAACGGAGAATTGTGCTTGCAAACAGGCGTTATTTCGGGATAAGCAAGCACTTTAGAGATATGAGCCTCTCTCGAGAAGCGAATATTCAACTCTACCAGACTCTGGTAGAGGGTTGAATTTTATGTTTCGGGATTTGGCAACACTAGTGTCGCAATCTGGCAACTGACAGCTCTATCGTAAAGTTGGTCATTTTTGAGGTTATGCGTACTCAGAACGTTTTGACACACGAGCGCTATTTGTGTTGTTTACAGTAACTTAAAAGACTCATCTCAACCCAAAAATGGAATTAAATCGTGAACATTTTCGTGCGATTATTTTTTACAACTTTCAAAGTGGATTAACTCAGCAACAGTGCATGGATGAACTTAATTCAATTTTTGGCGATGAAGTTCCATCAAGGACCTGTGATTATCGATGGTATTGTGAATTCAATCGTGGTCGTAGTTCACTTCAAGACGAATTTCGTGAAGGTCGTCCAAAATCAGCTGTTGTTCCGAAAACCATTGATGCTGTGCGCGAACTGATTTTGCAAGAACGTCATGTGACCTATCGTGAGATTGGACAACCTTAGGCATTAGTGGAACCAGCATACATTCAATATTGCATAAACATTTGACTGTCAAAAAAACTTGTTCGCGTTGGATCCCACACAATTTGTCAATCGCTCAAAAAAAGGCACGTGTCGATAGGTCGAAACGATATGAGCCAAATCCAATAATAGTTGTTCGCGCCCGAAGCACTTTCAAGCAAATGGTCGCCTGTTTTTTCGGAAAAACCGGACATGTCGCAACCGTACCACTAGAACAACGTAGAACAGTGAATTCTGAGTGGTACACAACCATTTGTTTGCCAGTTGTCTTCCAAGAAGTCAGGAAAACCAACCTCCGAAGACGGATCACTCATCACCACGACATCGGCTGAAACAACTGCATTTTTGAGCACCCAAAACATCGATTTGATGGGTCTTCCGCCGTATAGTCCTGACTTGGCACCGAATGACTTCTTTTTGTTCCCGTACGTAAAAAACAAACTGAGAGGTCAACGTTTTTCGACACCTGAAGTAGAGGTTGCTGCATTCAGAATACATGTTTTGGAGATACCTCAATCAGAGTGGCAAAAGTGTTTCGACAATTGGTTCAAACGCATGCAAAAGTGTATAAATCTTCATGGGGAATATTTTGAAAAACAATGAAGTGATTTTCGATGATTAATATTTGTTTTTGTTCTCTAAGCCCGAAACATAAAATTCAACCCTTTCAACATGTCTTGCTTTATGGCGAAGAATCCTGGGTTATATCGCATGCTGATGAAACATCACCACCGTAAATTTCTTTCGACGGCGGTCACCTCGCTACCATTCGGAACCGGTGTAAAACTGTAGGTCCCAATCACTGAGTGTAAAACTAGAACGCGCACAGCTCACTGGTGTGTAAGAAGCTCTCCCTAGTCCCTTCATGACATTTAATGGGAAAGCATTTTGTTTATAATAGAAAATGGCGATTATCGACGGCGTATGATCCGCGTGCTATACAATCTCTATTTCGACATCGATGTAGTTATGCGAATCAAAAAAACGCATTTACCCCTGGCTAGGCCATGCCAGTCTAATGGATCAGAATGAAACAGTGCGAACGGTATTCGAAATACATCGACAAATAAGAGGACCAAGACTTCGCTGGGAAGACCAGCTGGAAGATTGCCTGCGAGAGCTTGGTGTTAGCAACTGGAGGAGAAAAACTGAATTTCGAGGCGTTGAAGAAACAGTAAAGCCGGCTGAAGTCCTCAGTAAACAAAAGTCGTCTGGATTTTGGGTTTGGTTTTTCTTTACTCTTTCAACTCGCTGTTGATAAGCGATAAAGCGAACCACAGACTTGTCGTTCATGAGCATGAGCACTTGCTATCGTTGATGTTTATTATCGGGTTTCCGCCCTTCTTGATACAAGGTAAGAATGATATCGCAGTTTCTCGCATCACGTTCACAACATTTTTTGATAATATTTTTTCAAATTCATCAGGCAGATAAAAAGTTATCGACCCAGCTCGTGCTCATGAATGAGAAGTCTGTGTTTGGCTTAAGTAGCTGGTGTAATCGAGCTATTGTATTTCCATGATTAGGTATTCCTTATATCCAAATATTTATAAGTTCTAAATATGTATAGGTTAACGTAGGGGAATGATTCAACATAACTGCGTCGCTTTAACGCGAGTCAAGTCATCTCAGTCCATTGTTATCACCAATGTACTAGCAATATTCCCAGTGTATTGTGTCAGCATTTTGGTGACTCCAGGAATGCTTGGGGGCATTAACGTTTCAAGCACATGTACGCTACAACACATTGTTTATGCTACACCTCATTTTGTAAGGTTATTGACCCCTCTGATTTTGTTTAAGGCCACCTAGGAAAGTAAGGAACTAAATTGCGACAATTTGTATAAAATAAGTCGGCCTTGAAAATCATTATATGTCACGTAATATTGAAATATTAAATTATTGTTTCGAGAGTAACTTCATGATCTGAAAAAAACACTCATCCAACAGTTCATACTCATACCGACAACATACAACTTTACAGTTTGTCCCTTCACTGCCAAAGCACTGTACAACAACATGATTTCCTCTTTATGTCCCAACACGCATATAGAGGAACAAACTATGGTTTCACTCTTGAATGGTCATGGCAACATTAAATAAATTAGGCTGTTGCAACGCGACAAAATAGCCACAAAATTGTATAAATATGCCGATAGAGAAACACAAACGGACATACATACAAATGTAGAAACGGCCAGACAAGTAAACAAATAGACAACTTTACCTAACTACAGAGAGACAGACAAAGCGACATAAAAACAATTGTTCACATGGTACACAATGAAACCAACAAACAAGCAGCCAACCAATACCCGATTCATTGATGTGGGCGAACACATGCTTAATAGAGTCATGCAACCAATTGGCCACCCACTGTAACCAAAACACCTGGTCATCTTTTCGTTGTTTGCGAAGCTGTATAAGTGTGAGTGTGTGTGTGTGCAAAATGTATTATCCAAGTAAACAATAAAACAAGGATGCTACATACCCACACAGCGCCTTTTGTTATCCTTCCAAACTACATCCTCTCGCTTTGGGCCAGCGTTTGGTGTTGCAGCAACACTTTGGCTGCATAACGCGAACAAACAACATATTACATGGTTTTATTATTTCATTATTTAATTTTTTCATTCACTCCAGTGAACCAGCAACACCACGGAATTGCACATCCCCAGTCGCATTGCCATATTTGCCCCACCCCCCACACCAACACCACGATGATTTGGTTGCAATGTTGCATTTGTGTCTTTAGCAAACGCTGAGCAAATATGTGAGAGTTTGCCGCTGCCGCTAGCATTCGCACAATTGTTATTGGGTTTATAGCCAACACCAGCAGAAGGAACACAGGATATATTTGGATGTTCTCATATCTACGAGCTGTGGCCAAGAGGATGGGGAAGTGGCAAATGGACGGAAGTTGCAACCAGGGAAAAAGTGTTATTTAATTGAACAATTCTTTTTAATGGTTCCTTTTTTCAACTGAGGCGAACAATTTTTTTCAGTAATATTTTCATTTCACTTCAAAGTGTTGATTTTGCAATTACAATCAATTATCAGATGTGTTGTCGAACTCATAGAGGGGACGGAATTTGCAGGTGCTGATGATGACGCTGACGTTGCTACATTCATATGAATGATAGTAGCCTACACATATACAATTCTACTCGTACATGTATCAATTTGACGTTGCATACCTTTTGGGGTATTTAAATAAATGATGATGAAATATTTGCACAAATTAAATTGGTTACAAATATGAATGAAATCCCTTTGTGGCATGATCGTTGTGTTCTAAATCCACAGAATTTCAAAACAAAAATGTATATGTTAAATACCTTAAAATACCTTTTGAGTTTTTAAGGGAACTGGTGTTGCGACTATTTATATCTTAAGGTGATAGATCAACCTACTTGCGTACTTAGGTGGCCCCAAAAAACCTAGATGGGCCAAGGGCCTTACAATTTGAGGATGATATGTTTCTTCAATTGCGTCGATATTAAGATTTTCTCCTCTAATTGGTAATACCCAATTCTCAGAGGCAACCTTCCACCTGGTCTTTTTTTTTAAATGTCCTTCAAGTACGTCTTCGAATATCTTGTGCACTGGTTCATTCAGATCTATTTTACTGACATGGCCCAACCAGCGCAAGCGCGTTTTTTTGATTCGCGTAACTACATCGATATCGAGATACAAAGTATACAGCTCGTGGCTCATCTGTCGTCAATAATCGCCGTTTTATATTATAGGACCATATGTTTTTCGCAGCATTTTTCTCTCGAAGACTCCCAGTTATATGTCATCAGCATGCGATTTCACCTAAGACAGGTTATAAGAGAGTCTGTGAGAGAGTTGGCCCTTTATTTCTCGAGAGAGGGTTTTATCTCTGAAGTTCTTGCTTAGCAAACCTTAGTGTTGGGATATTTTATTGCTATTGATTTTAATTCGTATTACTTTATCTAGAATTACACAATGTTGAATTTAGGTTTGCTCAGGCAATGCAAATGTAGGCTATGGGAATCCGATGCCAATTGTAACGAAATATGGGTTATGTATTTTAGATTTTAATTATATATTTTGGATGGTGTTTGTCTGCTAGCAATTCTTGTTTTCAAGTATTTTATATGTGGAAATTTGTGGCTTCGATTGCCTCTGTTGCCTCTTGCTACTTTCAAATTCATAATCCTGTACATACGATATAAAATATTTGAAAACCAAATTTGCCAGATGTGAAGGAAATACTTTAAAAATAAATACAGTTGCCAATGGTAATTAAATTTTTCCCAATTTGCTCTTGAAGAGGTAATTCAAATTAAACTACAAATTATAATTGTCATATAATTAATTTGCCCATGTATGGTTGACGTTGTCTATTCTGTTTACGGTAGATCCGAAGTAACTAAATTCGTCCCATACATCGAAATTGTAACGGTTATAAAGTTTCACCCTTGCATCCAATCCCATGGCAGTTCTGCTCGTCGAAACCATTAATTTTGTCTTGTCATCATGTACTGCCAAACCCACTTATGCTAATACCTTCGCCATTTTCGAAAATATTGCCGTCACTTCTCACAGATTTCGCCCAATGATGTCCAAATCTGCAGCATACGCGAGCAGCATGTAACTTTTGCTGCTGATAGTTTTATTCGTATTGACCGCAGCTCTGACGTGTTCGGCCATATCTTTACCATCTTTACTGAGGATATCGTGTCGGTCGGAGAGATTCTACAGTGGTGTGTCGCCTCTGCAGGAATACTAAGTTCCGACACAGCTTGGTACAATTTGTCTCGTATCGGGTTATCGAAGGCAGCCTTATACGATGCAAAGATGTGGCTGGTGTCTATTTTTTTTCGTGGGGATTCTCCCAGATTTGCCGTAATGTGAATGTCTGGTCGATAGTTGATTTTCCGGGCTTAAACCCAAACCAATACAGTGCTATCAGGTCTGCAATTAACGGCTTTAGTCTGTTGTACATTACGCTCAAAAGGACCTCCTATGCGACAGCTGAAAGCCTGATTCCACTACAGTGAGCACACCCACTCGGGTCGCCTTATACAACTCAGCCGATAGTCCATCAGCACCACCGGCCTTGTTGTTCTTAAGCCGCTACATTGAATTGGTAACTTCACTTTACCTAGTAGGCGGCTCGCGACGCCATCGCCATGTATGTGCTCAACACTCTCATCTAGATTCTAGTCTCCTGGGACTATTGAAGAGGAGAAGTGATCTCTCCATACTCCGAGGTAGAATATACGAGCCTCATTCTTCCATCGGTAAGATTCAATTTTCTTACTCTCACGCTTTCTCCACAACCGTTTTTTCTTCTTAAATAAACGGGTGTCGTCTCTCCTCTTCCCCTTATACCGCTCCGTCATGGCTCGCGGTGCAACTGACTGCAGGTTCACAAGACATGCGACACTCAACCATGGTCTACCTTTAAGCAGTTTTTCATAACAAAGTACGGTCTTTGCAGCAGAGTGAGAAATGTACTTCCACTGATCTTCAGGACCATGAGGTGGGGGTGCATTCTGCGGAAGTATCTGAGTGAGGTTCTCTGCATAGGCCGTGATTATCTCTAGTAATTGCAGCTTTACGATATCCAGCTTTCCATATGTCCAGCTCCTATATGTTCGTACGACTTGCGCTCTGCTTATCTTTGTGCGAATCGTTGGCAGCAACCATGTGGGGATCCGAATCGATATTAGCTCCTTGAATCCCAAGTACGTCCATTACACTAGTAGAGTGCCTTCCATCAATTACCAGGTAATCAATCGAGTTCATCGCCTGTTGACCAGGGGATATCGAAGCAACCTTATGGAAGTCTTAATGTCGGAATCTCCCACTAGTGGAAATCATGTTTTTAACCCCGCAAAACGTAAAAGTCTCATTCCGTTATCGGAAGTGACGGCGTGTAGGCCGAATTTAAAGATGATTGATTCAAAGACACTTTCTCTGCCTACTTTTGCATCAAGATCACTAAAAACTATCCTAATGCCATGACCAGGGCAGCGCTTGTGTTTTCTTTCATCGCTCATAGAACATGTCCTTGGTGTCATCGACTATTTATTATGTCGGGGTATGGACACAAATTAGGGATGTGTTAAATTATTTTGCTTTCATACGGATGGTGGCTGTACCATCAGTCGCAGGTTTGGACAAAAAGACTGTCTCAGTAAGATTGCATTTTTTAAATTTGGTGTCATGTTATTTTTGTACAAATGGCAACTCTGAAGTATGGCAGCTGTCACCTATGTTTATTGCGATTATTAAAAATGGAGCGCTTTACGAGGGAAAGTGCACCTATTGTGTGAACCATTCGAAGAGTGATCAAAAAACTTAAGGAACAGTAAGACTCCTTTTTCGTAAACGTACCGTTGGTCTCTTGAAAATATTCCTGCTATAAATTAGAGTGTCGCCGAAAACCCAAAATCATCAATTGGGCATCGTAATCATCAACTTCAAATTTCACTGCACTATTCAGCGAATTTCAACAAAATACCTCCTCATGCGTAAAAATCTCAGCTTACTCCGGAGCTCAAACCAGCAGGCAATGGAAAGCACCGGCAAATCGTACAATGGGTAATGGAGCAAAGTGAAGTCAATTACAATTTTTTGATGAAAAGTCACCTTCTCCGATGAATCGCATTTCCATCTGAATGGCTCCATGAATACACAAAATTTTCGAATTTGGGCCTCAGAAAATCCTCATCCATGAGCAACAAATGCACCCACAACGAGCAACTGTCTGGTGCGGATTGCAGTGACTGTGAACGGTATTCGATACAGGAACATGATAGCGGACATCTTGTGGCTTCAGCTCTAGGCTACATGTGGTCTCACCAAGACGGTGCCACCTGCCACACCGGGCATGAAACAATCGATTTGTTGCAGCAACGATTTTCAGAACAAATTATCTCAAGAAATTCTGATGTCAACTGGCCACCAAGATCATGTGGTTCAACGCCATGCAATTTCTTTCTTTGGGGTTTTGTGATATCTCGGGTTTATGAAAATAAATCAGAAACAATTCCTAAGCATAAATCCCAAATTTTTAACTCGTCATCGCTGAGATATAACCACATCTCTGTGAAAGAGTCATGGAAAATTTCATGCAAAGAGTGACGACCTGTTATCAAATCTGTTGGGGACATTTGATGTATATTTTACTACATACTTAATTGGAAAATGGTTTTTTTACAGACCAATAAAAAAAATTACAACTATCTCAAAAAATATGTGATGTTATTTTAAAATGAAAAAGTGCATTCTTACTGAGATACCCTTTAGATACTACGTGTCGCTTTTTTTTTTGCCAAATATAAACCCGCCACCAAATTCATGCCTTTCCTCATAGCAGCTGCAGCATATGTCACAGTTTTTCTTCCTTATATAGCAATCTCCTGTCCATCGCATCTACTTGATGGCAGTAATGTCAGCCTTACAACTCTTGAGAACAGCTGCAATTTGGATAGTAGCACAGGATCTTTATAGTGTTCTAATATTGCAAGTTCATATCCGTAAATCGGGATCCTTATAATATTAGCGGGGTCTTCAACAATTAGGGTGGTTTCATACCTCAAGTTCTTAAAGTAACTGCTGGAAGTACTTGAGTCAATTTTTTCTGAAACTGCCTCGTATTCGTCTAAAACCGACAAACACCCGAAATGCGAAAATAAATGGCAGTTTATCGAATTTGTCACAAGCGGTGTGATTAAAATCGTCTAATACTCTTTTAGTTTAAACGGAGGAATTGAATGAAGAATTTCATTGCAGAGTCAATTCATATTGCCATTGTAAGTCCAAATTTTTGAGACACAAGCACAAATGAGTTCAAAATTCTAAAACTGTTTGAATGATATCGCATTAATATAAAATTCTTTATCCACTGTTATCAAGCGTCTGTCGCACCCTAATCATTAGTCCTTTTCATGATTTTCTTGAAAGAAACAACAACTTTTTTGCTTGTCCTCCGATTTCAATTACTCTTCATTATTCATACACATATACAAAGACTAACCCACACACACTCGCATATGCAAATGCATTGAAATGTATAGAACTTCTTGCGCTTCTGTGTTAATTTCCTTCCTTTCATCTTAGTTGATTGTTTCATTTCCTTTCACCCACACACACACACTCGCACTCACCCATATATACATACATTTTAACATATTCAGCAGCGGCAAAATCAGCATTATGTCATGCATTTGTTGATGCATTATGTTATCCTTTTTTTACTTTCCTTCTTGCTTGTGTTCATTCATTTTCTGTTGTGGTTGTTGCTATTGCTGTTGCATGCTCGGTGAAATTAGTATCATTCACGCGTTGACGGGGTATGCGTGGCGTATAATTTTGGCGATAACGTGAGTGAGAATGGCAACGAAGAACAAGAAACATTGACGAACACAAGAGCGACACTCGACTTGAGAAAGGCGTGTACAACAAACATGTTGTTTAGCTGATGGGGGGGAGGTGGTTGGTGCAACTTGTTACAATGACAAAAAGATTTGTATGTTTTAAACAAGACTGAGACTGACAACGTTCAATGTTGCACATACGACACAGTGTCCTGACTCACCCTCTCTCGTTTATGTGTGTGTGTGTGTACCTTGTGTAAAGGTAAAACCTAAAAAAGTTGTAATCGCGTTTGGGACATGCTAGGAATCTTGTATGCTGCTCTCAGGCGTTTGCAGTTGTGTTTGTGTCCGTGTTTCAGCATATAATAAATGTACAAATATTACAATAAGCGTGTTTGAGCTGATGTGGAATTACCTATGTGTGTGTAACTGTGTGCATCCTTTCATGTGTCATTTTCGTTTGCGCTTCTTTATGCATTTACACGAAAAGTAATGTACTCGCATCTTAGTATAGTAGGTAGTCAGTTAACCAGCGACAAAGAAGTTGCCATTGAATAAAATGACAAAATGCTGTTGTCAACGCCTACGTGTTGTCTTCATGCAGCCATGCTATTCTATTTTGCAGGGAAAGGATACCAGTGTATACGAGGTATTGCTACCCTAAGTGTGGGAAGAGAAACTAAAAAAAAAGAAACAATTGTGATTTTATTATCGCCAAATGTTATTGGTTGGTGGGCTGTGACATTTTACGCACTTACTTTTATTGGCTATTTTACAACCTCATGAGGTCAGATGCCTCACACATATTAATTAACCGATTGAATAAATAAATTAAACAAATTTCAACATATTCCCCCAACTGGCTCTATCATTCGCCTTTTCCCGCCAGTTGGTAACACCAAGGATACGGAAGGATTCTTCGGTCTGATCTTTCCAGCAGCGTCTTGGTCGTCCCTTTTCCTGCTTCCATTGGGTACGTTATCGAAATTCTTTCCTGCTGGCTCATCTACATCCATTCTGATAATATGGAATAGCTAACGCAATTGCCCTCATTTAATTCGCCTAGCTATGTTCACGTCGTGACCGTCGGTAGTCCAATAGTTAGTGTGCGGTGCTCTTGTACATGAGGACGTGGTTTCGATCCCTGCTCAGACCACCTTACACTTTTTTCGACGACGGTCACCTTGCTTAGTGATGGCGACACTATCGATTTCTTAGTCATGAAACAGCATCCCATAATACCGTTCGGAACCGGTGTTAAACAGTAGGTCCCAATCCGTGAGTGTACAACAGAAAGCGCACAGGTCACTCACTGATTGTGAGAAGTACTCCCCAATCCCTTCATGGGATGTAATGGTAAACGATTTATTTTTTTATTATTAGCTATATCCATGCCAGAATACAAATGATATAGATCTTGGTTCATACGACGACTGTAATCGCCGGGCCGTATATTTAACGGAGAATTTTCCCCTTGAATACTCCCAGGTGTTTTTAATTCGCTTGCGATATGACCAAAGTTTCGGAGCCATATGTCAGGACAGGTAAAATGTGAGTCTGGTATAGCTGGACTTTTGTCTGTCCAAAGAGGACTTTGGCCTTAAACTGCTTGCTGAGCCCAAAATAGCGTCTATTTGCAAGCACAATTGTCCTATTTATCTCCAGGCTAACGTTGTTGTCCTAGTTTAGATAAATTCATCCACACTTCAAAATTAAATCAGATGTCGACGTTTAAGTGGGGACCAAATCGAGAGGTTTGTCTAGTCGTTGACTCCATCAATTTTGTTTTGCCCTCATTAACAGCAAGACCCACCTTCGCTGATTCCTTTTCGATTCTTGAAAATACTGCAATAACCTCTCGCAATTTTTGCCCAATGTTGTCTATATCGTTAGCATACGTCAGCAACATATGACTTGTCTTACTGATGGTCTTGTTCGTATTTACTGCAGCTTTTCTCAATGTTTATTCATTTTCCATTCTCTATTAAGTTGTTGAAAAGATTGCGCGAAAGTGCGTCGCCTTGTCTTGCTACAGAATGGTTTGGTGAGGTCTTTTCCCACCTTCACTGCTGATTTGTTGTTGGCGAGCGTCATTCTGTAGAGGCGGATCAGTTTTGCCGAAATCCCAAGTTCAGACATATCTTCGTACAATTTTCCCCGTATGAGGCTATCGAAGGCACCTATGTAATCAACAAAAAGATGATATATATCTATTTGCTCTTTTGCCTGGTCTAAAGCCTCACTCATAAGGTGCAACCTGGTTTTCCACAATTGGATTTATTCTTTCACATAATACGCACGACAAAACCTTAAACGCGATGGATAAAAACTGATACATCCGATAGGTGGTACAGACACATGGGTCACCCTTTTTGAATACAAGACATAATGCGCTGAGACTCCAATCATCAGGTATAGACTCCCCCAACCATACACCGCATATCACTTGATGCATATGGGCTAGCACTCCTTCGCCACCGGCCTTAATTATGGGTTTATTATTTTTAAGCCGGGAAATTACCAGTCCAATCTCGCCATGGTTAGGGGTAGACTCAAAACTGTCTTCCATAAAAATTACCCCCTGATCTTCAGCGGAAGAATCTGAGTGGTGTAGTGCTGAAAAGTGGTCTCTCCACATTTTAAGCAAACACTGCTTATCAGTCACCAGATTACCATTATCGTCCTTGTAGGAAGGCAGCCCATTATTCGGCCCTTTATTCGATATTCTTACCTTATGGCAAAATTTTCGGGATTCGTTGTTCCCCTGCATATTTCGGTCTTTTCACTCTTTCTTTGCTCCCACTGCCACTTTTTCCACATAAGTAGTTGGGTTTCCTCTCTTCTTAGCCTCCTGTACCGGTCATTCGTAGCACGCGTTGTAGCTAACTGCTTCGTTGCCATACGTGCTGCGCCTTTTTCATTAGTTGAAGTGCGACATTCTTCGTTTAATCCTTGTACTTCCGCGTTTTTTGATAGCCAAGTTCAGTCCTTGCAGCGGATTCCAAATAATGGCAGATGTGCTTCCACTACGCTACTTGATGAGCAGGAGGGTGAGTAGCAGAAAGAAGAGTGAGCATTTGTTGATAGAATTTTAATATCTCCGCTATTTGCAGCTTGTCAATATCTAGCTCTTCCCGTGTTCGGCTTGGTACGTTTTTCGCCCTGCTCAACCTTGTGCGAGCTGTCGCAGCCACCAGGTAATGATCCGAATCGATAGTGGAACCTCACAAGTATATCTATTACACTAGATGAGTGCCCGCCATCTATTACCAAGTGATCAATCCGGTTCATCATTCTCTGATCAGGAGATAACCAGGTCGCCTTACGTGTTTCCTTACGGTGGATTCATTTGTTACCAACTACCATGTTCTTTGCAGCGGAGAAGTCTGTCAATCTTATTCCATTATTGGAGTTGGTATCATGTAGACTGTGATTACCGATGGTTGGTCGACAGACACTTTCCTTTCCCAATTTGGCACTAAAATCGACCAGAATAATATTAATGTCGTGGTCAGGGTAGCGTTCGTATACTTCCTCCAGACGCTCATAAATTGATTCTTTGGCCGCATCATCTTTATCCTCTGTCGGTGCGTGCACACAAATTAACGAGATGTTGAAATATTTTGCTTTAATGCGAATTGTGGCTATGCGTTCATTCACTGGGTTGAACCGTGAAACTAGGTGTCGCAGTCACATATCGTCCAGATCTATGCCGTCCAGTTGAGGTCAGAAGAACTTCATTATCATGTTCCTATAACGAATGCCGTGCACAATCAATGCAATTTCGGCCTTATCTTCAAAAAATTACGGCCCAATCACCCCGCCTGGCCAAAATCAGCACCAGACAGTTGCTCGTTGTGGGCGCATTTGTTACTCATGGATTGCATGAGGATTTTCTGAGTCCCAAATTCGACAATTTTGTGTATTCACGGAGCCATTCAGATGAAAGTGCACTTCATCGGAAAATATGACTTTTCCAAAAATTGGCATTGCTCTATTTCCCATTGAACGAATTACCGGCGCTTTCCACGGTCTGTTGGTTTGACCTCCTGAGTAAGCTGAATTTTGTACGCATTTTTGAACACTCTTCGAATGGTTGACACATTAGGTCCACTTTCTCGACTGAAAATTCTTCGAAGTTTGCGAGCGGTCTCAGCATAACTTTCTAAATTTTTGTAATAAGTTTTCACAATTATAACGAGTTGTTCTTTCGAAAAGCGCTCCATTTTTAATAATCGGAATGAACATATGTGACAGGTGCCATTGGTACAAAAAAAGAACACTAATTTAAAAAGTGCAACCTTACTGAGACACGATGTATAATGGGTGGACCATTTAATTGTCCGTATCCGACAACCCTTTAACTTTCCTTTTGATTTAAAATCGGATTAGAACAGCCTGGATTGGAGGCGGCAGTCCAACAACGAACATGTTCAAAACATGTTATCAATTAATTATGAGCAATGAGGCTCATTCTTCTTTGAATGGAGCCGTGAATAACAAAAACTGTTCTACGCCAATGAAAACCCTCAAACAATTGACGTACAACCTCTCCACGACCAACTCGTGCTTGTTTGGACTGGAATTTATGCGTAAACGATCAATGGAACGTTCTTCTTTGAAGACGACGTTGAAGCAGACGTAGCCATCAATAAAAAATATTATCGGTATATTATAATGAATTTTGTTATGCCATTTCTGACTGGTAACGGTATGGTCAACCCTTGATTTCAACAGGACGTGGATGCAGGTCACACAGCCCGAGCCACGATTGCTTTACAGTCCTTTATTCCTCGACCGCTTAATTTCGGAAAATGGTCACTAAGACTGGTCTACGTGATCGTCCGACTTAGTCGCTCCAGACTTCTTCCTGTGCGTCTGTTTGAAGTCCAAAGTTGAAGGCAACAAGCCACGGAAAGACAATAATCGACATTCATGAACAGTGATGAAAATGCGGAAAAATGGGCACAATCTCCCATTCGCTCTGACAACGACCATTTACGCGATATTATATTCCACAAGAGATCAAAATAAATTTCCACAGATCAAGCTATGCGAAAAATCATTTCACAGCAACTAATTTTTGTTTTTGTTATTACCAAAAAGCATTAGGAAGGTTTACAATCTTTTCTCAATAACACTTTTACTCGACGATGTACACTGTTACGCATTTTAAATGAGACTGACTTCACATGAGCGCCAAATCAGTTATATAAATCAGTTACACATTTGCACAACATAATTTCGAAGTTTCCTGATCCAGAGTCATATCTTCCTCGATTTGCTCAGTATGTTCTTGGCGATATCATCAAATATTCGTGGTGAGTTGGTGTGTGGTAGTTTTTCAACTTGCACCTGCGACATATGTTTAGGCGTAATTAACTTTAGAATTCTAAATGTTAGAAAATCAAACTGCAATACACGCCACAAGCTTTTAGCTGATATTCGAAAGTTATTTTTGACGTACGGCAGATTTTATTGAATCGCTGGTTGCCATTTTGAAAAAAAAAATTTTGCAAATTGGCTTTCGTGCTGTTTTACATTCTAAATGGGTACGTACTTACACAATGTTTGTTGAAATAACATGATTCTGGTTGTTAAAAATCTGATAGTCCATCATGTAAGAACTGAAATTAGTGCAGAAACCGCATAAATTAGTGACTCATGTTGTTCATACCCTCAATGACAACACTGATTAATTATTGACTTATGTGGTTTCTGCAATCCGCGATTCAATTGTTAGTTAAGCCAAAACTAAAGAGCACCTTCATCATAACAATATATGCTCCTTCAAAAATGTAGCAGGCATCTGTTGTTTCAGTAACAGACCTCTGTTATGTTGTGAGTGTCTGGACAGTGACTGACTTCTACATAACAAATGTTGGAGATAGTTTATAACAAATTTCATATCTCGCATAGAGATACCACCAACAATGCTTAATTACGAGTCTTTCTTTGGCAGGATTGTCTTTAATGTCCTTCCCTTCGCCGCTGATTCTGGTTTACATGATCTAACTAATGATACCTACCGATGATTTATATAATGCAACCGACAAATTCCAAACAGATTCGTTGATTTCTGGCATAAATAGTAGTATGGTGATAGCATTCTCACCTACTGTATATTACAATAGTATATTTAATGTTCTTAGTTTGATCAGGAACAAATCTGAAGAGGCGTCTCCTGTTAATTTTATTGCATTCTAATTCCTATTCTTGTTAATATGTCCTGCTTTATATTTTCCAATCATTGTCGCTCCGGCCATGTACACGCCAGATGCCTAAAGATTCTGCACCTCCTCCAACTCTTACTTTACTCGTTTACCTTCCAGTCTTTATCTTTACAATCATCTTACATTCATCAGCTAAGTGTTTCATCTTTTTGTTACCTGTAGTTTGCATTTGGTCTAACTGACTCTCGTTCATGCTGGGATCTTGTGAGATGTTGTTGCTGGTGCTTTTGAAGAAAGAAAAAGGAACAAACACTTAATTCCTTGGCACTCAGCTCTGTTTCGGGACATGTTTACGAATGTGTGTGTGTATACGTGTGTGTGTTTGCAAGGAAGCCTTCTGCACTTAACTTCAGGTGGGTGGTGTAAGTTCCTCAAGTTTAGCTTTCGTTCTCTCTTTAACATTTTGAAAGGCTTTTTCTTTTGGTGTTCTTGTAAAACGCAACATATTAAACGAACCGGAAACATGTTTCTTCCACCCTTTTTTTCGTTTTTTCTCTCTGTCTCCCTCTTTCTATTTTTTTTGCAACTATTTGTGCATCATCATTCATGTCGACATCTCTTTTGGGTGACAAACGGTATCACGAAAAGGTACATTCAACATTTTTAAAACAACTCGTTAGGGTTTCATTTCATTGTCGTTGTTGTTTCTGTTGCTGGCTGTTTCGGTAGCTGATGCAGAGTTACTCGGTAGCTGGGTGTTATTGTTACTGACATTTGTATTGCTTGTCGGACACTTGACAATGTTAAGAACACTTTGTTTTTTTGCTTCCTCCCTCTCTCTATCTCCCTTAATTTGTGTTGAAAATGGAGAAGAAGAAAACACGCTCTAAAGAGGTGTTGCATCATGATATCGTTCAGTGGCAAAGGAACACACATTTCTGTCGAATAGAGTGACATGTTTTTGATCTAACTTCTGTGAACGAATTTTAATGCCAATACTAAAATTGTGGCCGTCGGTGGTACAATGGTTAGTGTGTGCGCCTCTTGTACATGAGATCCTGGGTTCGATCCCTGCTCGAACCACCTCAAATTTCTATTGGCGGCGATCACTTCGCATATTGATGGAGATACTATCGAGTATTTAGCCATAAGAAAGCTTATCAAAATACCGTTCGGAATCGGTGTAAAAACCGTAGGTCGCAATCAGTGAGTATAATACTACGATAAAAGGCGCACAGCTCATTGGTTGTGAGAAGCTCTCCCCAATTCCTTCATGGGATGTAATGGGAAACCCATTTTTTCCTCGTTTACTTTTTTAACAATGGAGAACTTTCTGGCGAAATACAATACCTATAATTCGAATATAAAATACACTAATGGCAAACTACCGTACCTGGCCACGATGGTCATCAGAGGGAACAATAAGATCCTGCTACATTGGTGTCAAAAGAAACCACGTATGGGAGACTAGTAAGTATACATTCTCAACACGCGAGAATAGTCACGATAAATACGGCCCAAAAATTTACAAACAGAGTTGTCGACGTGGGCGGCCGGGAGCTGTGTGACGATGCCACACTGCTCATCAAAGAATCGATATTTTGGCACTAAGTTAGGTACTAGTGTTATCAGCCCCTCTTGGCTGTGCCAATTGGCCGCCTCGGAGCTGCAATTTGACCTCTTTAGACGTTTTCTTGTGGAATACCGTTAAAGACCGATGTTATACGAATACGCCAGAAATGATCCATAGCCGAATCCAGAAACGATAAAACCAGAAAACGTCTAGAAAGTCAGGGAAAATTGGATTGACAGGATGAGCTACTGCAAAGCCATCCACAGAAGCTACATGAATGAAGCTGAGTTCCATAAAAAATGGGAATTTGTTGTATTTCTAATAAGGTCATAATGTAGCAAAAGAAATTAAGTTTTGTTGATTTTATTTAAGATTTAAACAGATACTTGTATGTGGGCCACACTGTATGTTCGCGTACTTATATATTGTTGACATTCTGTTAAACTTCCTGATGATGCCTCTCGATAAAAGGCGAGATACCAAATCAATAAAGAACAGATAATAAAATCTGAAACATCTAGGGAGACTGAATATTGAAAATCAACAATGTATAAGTATATTTGGTACCATCTCTGTAAGTCCACGCGTCATGGCATTCATACGTTTAGGGCAGATATGTAAAGCCTTAACATTAGGTTTATCTTGGTCTTGTTTGATGATGGGCGATAGAATCAATTCCGGAAATAGTGTAGTGAAATAAAAAAAAGTAAAATTGTTTTGCTCACAGAAGAGAGAGGGAGTAATTACCTCTAAGTGTGTTCGTGTACACACAGGGTTATTCAGGAAGTTCTGGACAAATTTCTCCAGCGTATTCCTTGGCTCATTGCATGAAGAAACGTCCACTAGGACCATGTCCGAAAATGCAAGGGTGCGAAATGGCAGCGGGCTTAAAATTTTCTGATTAGTGGTCGGAGGGTAGAAAGTTTTTTGCTTTTGGGCTTGTTGGAAAGGTCTTTATGAGGCCTTTCAGAATCAAAAAAAAAGTAGAAAAAATTCAAATCGCCGAGATACCAATTCACATAACCTCAATTTGCTCAGCCAGATGGCACGCTCTCTCTCTTCTGTGATTCTGAAAGGCCTCTTAAAGACCTTTCAAATAAGCCCAAAAATCCGACCACTGGCTCAGAAGTTAGCAACTTTACCCTACTACCCTCCGACCACCAATCCGAAAATTTTGAACTCGCTGCCATTTCGCACCCTTGCATTTTCGGACATGGTCCTAGCGAACTGTTCTTCATGAAATGAGCCAAGGAATACGCTGGAGAAATTTGTCCGGAACTTCCTGAATCACCCTGTATACAAATTCTGTGGTCACAATAGAGGCAGTTTTTTATTGCCGAAAAAAACAAATTATGATTTTGGGCAAATGAAAGTTCGTTTACAACAAACGCAAAGGTTTTTACGACAAAGGATTTGGAACAAAGTTCCTTATCGCACGCTGCGGGATGGGGGCTAAATGAAAAAAAAAAACAACTTTTTTTAACATAATTATGCTAAAATCCAGTATTATCAACTATATTGGGTACATTTGATTTGGTTTGTGTCTATACTAACATATGTTGGGAAATTTCTTGTTTAATGGGAAGTTTAAATTTAGAAAAGCTAAAGTGAAAGAAGATTAAAAAAAGAAAATTTTCTTAAATAAGTGCATTTTCTTAAAAAAAGTAAATTTTCTCAAAAAAAATACCTATTCATTCATATTCTTAAAGAAAGTAGATTTTCTTATAAAAAAAAAGTTCCTTATCATAAAGAAATATCTTTGCTTAAAAAAGGTATTTTTGTTTACAAAAAGTACCTTTTCTTAAAAAAATTAATTTTTTTTAAAATAAGTACCTTTTCATAAAAAAGTACATTTTCTTACAACAAATTGCCTTGTCTTAAAATACTATATTTTCTTTAAAGAGTAAATTTTTTGTGAAACAAACTATCTTTTCTTAAAATAAGTACCTATTCTTAAAATTGTACCTATTCTTGAAAAAAGACTAATTCTCTAACAAAAATCCAATTTCTTAAAAAAAAAACTTTTCTTAAAAAATGTTTTTCTCCTTATTATTTAAACGAGCTTAAGATGAATTATATGTGTTGCTTATTTATTTCAAATATTTCGTCTCCACATTGGGCGACTTCTTCAGGGAACAATTATTATTATCTGTTTATATAATTAACAATTCAAAAACAATTAAAAAAACTCAATATCACAAATTTTTCCTTTCAAAAAAGAGCGGGAAATACAACATTTTTCTTTGTCAATATGAAAAAATATCTCATAAAACATAAATAAAAATACACTTAAAGACAAAAATAAATCAACAAAATTTAAAACATTAACTTAAATATTGAAAATATCTATCTTATTTAACATTAATGTAATTATCCTAATTCCTATTAACTAAATGTCTGTAATTCTGAGCAATATTCGCAATGTCTGTTTTATAGTTAATCCTTTGTGTTAATGGAACCTTCATGATTTGTAACATTTCTAATGTAAAGGGTTTTTCAACAGAGACGCTACAAAAGTAATTCGATAGGGACAGCAAACGACGCCATATTTTTTCCCGCTCTTTTGACATTTCTCTTCAGTAAGGTTTGCCATTTCATCATGGAAAGATATACGAGCCAACAACGGGTCGAAATTATTAAAATTTACTACCGAAATTTGGAGTCAGTGGCCGCAACTTTAAGAGCGCTACGTCCAATTTCTGAATTCTGAATTTCTTTTCTGGCTGAATGGCTTCGTCAATAAGCAAAATATGCGTTACTGGTCAGACAGCAATCCACACGTAATCCATGAGTTATCATTGCATCCCGAAAAAAATACGGTTTGGTGCGGTTTATGGGCCGGCGGCGACATTGGGCCGTACTTCTTCCGTGATGATCAAGACCGGCACATTACTGTGAATGCGAATCGCTACCGTTCAATGACAACCGAATATTTTTGGCCCCAATTGGATAATATGGACTTGGAGGACATGTGGTTCCAACAGGACGGCGCCACAAGCCACACAGCGAATGCCACAATCAATTTATTGGAAACCAAGTTTGGTGAACGTGTTGTCTCACGAAATGGCCCAGTCGATTAGCCGCCTCGGTCGTGCGATTTGACGCCGTTAGATTATTTCCTGTGGGGCTACGTCAAGTCTATGGTCTATGCCAACAAGCCAGCGACGATTGATGAACTTCGTAAGAATATCGAACGTCAAATTGCAGCAGTATCGGCCGCTTAATGCTTGAAAACCGTCGAAAATTGGGTTCAGCGTCTGGACTTCTGCAAGCGTGCCCGTGGTGGCCATGCAAAAGAAATCGAGTTCCATACATAATTTCATCGAACGTTCTTTCACAGGAATAAAGAATTTCATTGGAATCTAAAACCGGTTTTGTTTTATTTAGAAAAAGTTTTGTAGCGCTCTTATTGGAAAACCCGTTACATCTGCGTTTGTAATTGTTTTCCGTGTTCAAAATTGATGTGTTGTCAAAATCAAGACAATGATTCAAATTGCTGCAGTGTAATGATAATGCGGTTTTTTGTGTAGAAGTGGCTTTATTGTATTTCTGATCGGATTTGTGTCCTGCAATTCTAGTCTTTAGTCTATTTTTTGTTGTACCTACGTATACCATATTGCAATTTACATTAGCCTTACCCTTACACGGTATCTTATAACCTAAATTGGACCTTTCAAATTTATCTATTCTATCCTTTGTTCTGCTGAATAATTAACCTAAAGTATTATATGTTCTGTGTGGCACTGAATATTTCTTGTCATCAAAAATTTTAGATTTTTCTAATCTTTCAGATATAAGAGGTACATAAGTTAGAGATTTATAAGTTTTCGGTTCAGTAACCGTTCTCGTATTCATGTTTTTTCGGTTCTAATACTGTCTTATTAATTTACAGAAAAGTTGCATTGGGTAACTATTGTCATTCAGAATATTTTTAATCCTGTCAATAGTAATTCCGTGAAAATCTGTATGTCTAATATTCAAAACTCTCTCAATAAGATTTCTAGCAGAATTGACTATGATCCTCTTTGGATGTTTACAAAAATAGTTAATAATCCTTCCAGAAGCTGTGGCTTCTGATACCAATCCATTTTTAGATTATTAGCCTTTCTTATTTCTAATGTATCTAAATAAAGAATTTTAGAATTATATTCTTCCTCAATTGTAAATTTTATATCGTCATGATTTGAATTAAATGTTATCAAAATATTATTAACTGCACTTTCCGAAAATATGTTGATGATTTATTTCTGCTAAAAAGTACCTGTTCTTAAAAAAAGTACTTCTTTGAAAAAAAAATCATAGTCGTACTTCTCAGGGGCCACCCGGTTGGGACGAAGTTTTTTTTTTATTTGCCGAAATTGTATCAAGTTTGGGGGTCAGTTACATATTTTTATGCCAAACGAGCTCGGAATGCTTTCAATTCAGTAGGTGTAGATTGTCTCCATTTCCTCATCTATACCAATACTATAAAGAGGAAGTGTTTGTAATTTTGTTAGTTTGTATGTAGGTGGTAATCCTCTAAACTACTCGTCCGATTTTAAAAATTCTCTCACCAGAAGGATGCTACTTTATCACTGAGAGCTATATGCTATTTTTTCCCCCTACTAAAATTCAGGACGAAGTCTGCCGGGTTTGCTGGTCTGCAATAAACTCATCTGCAACCAATTACCAGACAAGTAGTACACAATGGCAATACTCCTTTTTCTCTAACTACTTATACAGTAAAAGTAGGTGCAATTTATTGACAAAGGTTCGCTACTATTTTTTCGTTGTCGCATTCGTTGCATTATACTTAAAATATTTCCATGAATATTGACAGTTTTTTCAATTGATTTACTATGTTACGTGAATTGTATGTAATGCCTTTTTAACGGTCAATGTGGTTTCGAAACGCTCCAGGAACATTGCAACTATGGCCAGCATTTCATACTCTTGGTTAGAATAAATGGAAAGAGCATAGACAATACCTAACTTAAAAGTGTGTGGGATTGGTTAAATATAATCAGAGCAAAATGTTTAAATCTGAGACACTCTAATGCTCAACAGTAAACACTTATATACTCCTCACTTTGCTGTGTTCTTTCAGTGACCAACCACTGCTGCCAGGACATTCCGACAGAGAGACAAACGTATATAAAACGAGACCAATAAAGGGATCAAATACATGTGTACATATAAACTTGAGCATGTTTTAAAAGTCCTTTGTTAGCGTGTTTGCCGTTGAGTTTTGTGATTTTTCTTCTTCTTGAATGCGAGTCTTCATTTCTGGTTATTGTTGCTCTTGTGGAAAAATGAGAAATTGTTAATAGGAACAAAGTGTGTTGTAAAACACAAACAATTTATTCCATAATGATGCTGATGATGACGATGACGACAACGGCTACGACGACAAAAGAGTCTCGTCGAGGTGTTTCTTCAAACACCATGTCCTACCACTGTTTACACTATGCACCTAAATTAAGAAAGAAAACCATTTCTTACAGAACTGTCACTAACTGTTTTCGTGTGGTTTGAACTCCTAAATACAAAAAAAAATAAAAAAATAGGTTGAACAATATTTTATTAAGATTTTTTGATACTTTTTTAAAGTATGTATTATTAGATATTATATAAATAGATTTTCATTTCTATCTTGTTATACTTCTTGGAATTGAACTAAAGATCTCGGTGCTGTTTTTTTAACAAGACCAGCTGCACGCAGAAATAAAACGGACCCTGAAGCATTTTGCAGGAGCCATGTATGTGTTTGAAGTATCCATATACTTACGTGCAGCCACTGTTTTCATGAATTGTAGATCTGGTGCGTTTTTGTTTTCAGCAATTTTCAACAACCACTGCCACGTTTGGATCACAAAAACATATATTATAACCTACTGATCATTGTGTCTGCGACATGTAATATTGAATAGCAAATACAATGCGTTTGGACACAAGTATACTATACTTGTGACAAGCTACAAACCCGTTACATCTGCATCCAAGCAACAACAAAAAAAGAGTTTTCAGCGTGCATATAGTGTACGTCTGTCTTGGCACTCGGTGGACCCACTCGCAACACATTGACGGTTACTTAAAAAAAACGATCTTTTGTCAACAATTTAAATATTAAATTTAAAAAGAAAAGGCCAAAATATCCTCACCAGTTTAATAGGTGGACTTAATAGTATTAAATACTACACCATTTCCAATTGAAATTTGTAAAAAAAATTAATCGAAATTTAAAAATTATATATGAAATTAGAAATACATTAATTGACATTTAAAAAAAATCAATTGAAATTTAAAAGACATAAATTAAAATTTAAAATACATCAATTGAAATGTAAAACACATCAATTGAAATTTAAAATACATCAGTTGAAATTTGAAACACATCGATTAATATTTGAAAGACATTTTTTGAAATTTAAGAATCTAATACAAAAAGGCGGTTAATAATTATTAAATTTCAAGTGACGAATTTTAAATTTCAATTGATGTTTTTAAAATTTCAAGTCATGTCTTTCAAATTATGTTTTTTAAACTTCAACTGAGGTATTCAAATTTCAAAAACATTTTTCAAATTTCAAGTGATAATTTTCAAAATTTAATTTACATTTTTCAAATTTCAATTGGAAATGGTGTAGTACTAGGCACTTCGTTACGAAAATCCAATAACGAACAACATAGATATGGTTATTTTTACTAAATAAAACAATCGAATTATATTGTTTTTCTACCCCTTTGTAAATGTGACCTGGAGTTAAGTAAAGGATCCGGCAAAAATATAAGGGAGTAGGTCCAATGGGTGGCTAAATCTGATATAGTTATATGGTCTGCCAGGAATCACGGGGATTCTTTTAATAAAAAACTATAGCCCTGTTAATTGAGATATAGAATGGTCTTGAGGTTGACCAAATAAAATAAAATAGTTCTAATAAAATGCCCAATAAATAAATATTCATCCTGATAGATATGATGAATCTTAAGACTTTTAACCGGAAATGCTATCTCTATAGAAGTTTGCACTTCGCAGGGATGCTGAGTCGGACATGATTTTCGAGTTTAAAAGGTGGAGTCAATTTTGTTCAGCCCGACTTCGACTCCAACACCGTGTTAGAAAATGACAATTTGAAAGCAGATGAAGGAAATCAATGCTACCTCAAGGATGCCAATTATTTGCCATTAAACTGTAGCTTCATTTTATTCCATGTCAGTTGTCATAAACATTGGTTACTCTGGTCAATACTATTTTTTGCCAGCGGTACGATCTACTGTTAATAAATTAATCATGACGATGTTTTGAATTAGTCACATTTCGAAAAATTTAGTTATACTTTAAGTCTGTTATAGTCATACTGTTTGCGGCATTACTTACTTTTATTGACTATTTTATGACCTTATGAGGTCAGACGTCTTACACATGTTAATTGAACAAATTTCAAGATATTCCTCAAACTGGCTCTATCCATCGCCTTTTCTCGCCAGTTGGTAACATCAAGGATACGGAGGGATTCTTCTGCCTGGTCTTTCTAGCGGAGTCTTGATCGTCCTCTTTTCCTGCTTCCATCGGGTACGTTATTGAAAACCTTTCACGCTGGCTCATCTTCATCCATTCTGATAACATGGCCTAGCCAACGCAATTGGCCTAATTTGATTCGACTAGCTATGTCCACGTCAGCGACGTCGGTACTCGCCGTTTTCCCTAACAGGACCGTATATTTTACGGAGAATTTTTCTCTGGAATACTCCCAAGTGTTTTTCATCCGGTTGCGATATGACCCAAGTTTCGGAGCCATATGTCAAGACAGGTAAAATGAGAGTCTGATATAGCTGGAGTTTTGTCCGTCGAGAGAGGGCTTTGTTCCTAAACTGCTTGTTGAGCCCAAAATAGAATCTATTTGCAAGCACAATTCTCCTATCTATCTCCCGTCTGACGTTGTTGTCCTTGTTCACGGCGGATCCAAGGTAGACAAATTAATCTACCATCGGTTGTGAACGTTCAAGTGCAGACCAAGTCGAGAGGTTTCTCTAGTCGTTGACACCATCAGTTTTGTCTTGCCCTCATTAACAGCAAGACCCACCTTCGCTGTTTCGCTGATTCGCTGAAAACATTTAAAATATTCATAGAATTTTAACTAATATGTATTTTTTTCCGCAATGGTTAACAATATGAATTTTTTGCCATTTACAATCTATATGTGCCATCTTTTGGATACAGAATATCGACTTCTTAATATCCAGAAATTCGAACATTTTATAGTTCCTGGAATTGAACACCCCTGTTGTCAGTTAGCTGTTGATGGCACTTAAACTTAATAGTCTGTCGCGACCCATTTTTAAGTATGGATGGTTTTGTGGGAAAAGGATTAATTAATGTTCATTCAGAGAAAATAAAGGCGGTAATTTGTGACAAATTATCTCTTAATTTTGCTGACTGCTTCCGCTTCTTCATAAGTGGTACCATGAAAGCAGCAACAACAACATTTTAATACGTTTGGTTTATTTGGGGAGTGGGAGTCGGATTGAAAATGTTAACATTACGAATTTAGAGTGGGAGTTTTCAATATTATAGGAAACTCAACACCCATGAATCCACACTGAATTTCATTTTGTCGCTTTTGATTGACCGTAGACTTCAATACAATATCCCTAGCTTAAAGTATTCAAAAAACCTCCGTTTGTCCGAAGTTGACATAACACTATTTGAAATTCAAATTTTGAAAACCCAATTGTAATTGAGAAATTACATTCAATATTTGGAAAAGAACTATTAAAATTAGGACATGATATTGCAAAGAGAATAATTGAGAAGTAAACATTAAAAAATTATTGTTTTGTTTACTGACGTTTACAGATTCCATATTCAAAATTATGAAATTTATAACTGAAGTGGAGATTTTCTATATAAAATTAATAACCCAACAATTACAAACTAGACATTAAAAACAAAGCAAATTCAATAAAACATATAATTTTGCCATCATCCTTTTCCAATAATTTTAATTGAATTTTTTTCTACATTATTCGCAAAACTCTCAAGTCAAATTTGTTCGTACCTAATTTCTATTCAATAATGATTACATAGTAATTTTCTCTCAAATAAATACCACTAGATTTCTCAATTTATTTACTATTTTTATTAGGTAACTACATTTCCTACATCAAATGGTCTTGTAATGGCAGGACATGTGTAGATATGTATGTAGATGGAGCATTCTAACATGTTACAAGTGTTCATCATGTTCCCACATCTCATGTTGAGGTAAACCACAAAAACCTATTGCAATGACATGCTTTTCGATTTCATCTTATAACTTGTGTATGTGTCTGTCTGTTTGTCCATATGTCTGTATGACTAGTCCCTTAACATTTTCCTTTAATTTTTTTCTCATTTGTTGTTGTCATTCAAGTCTTGTGTGTCATTCAAGGATCTATCATTGCGATGGATTGTAGAGGTATGAAGACATTTATGTGGTCGATGATGAAGACTTTGTATGTACATATCAACAACATAGTTAAGGGGATCTGAAGATGCACACAATAGTTTTGCTGCATTAGCAACATCTTAGAGATGCATACAATGCTATTGGCCCTGTCTTCCTGTGTTCTCAAGACGGCAGACGACGTTCATCCTGTGCTGTGTGGTTCGTCTGTTTTTGTTTGTAAGAGAATTGGTGAAGTCATTAAAATGTTGCTTCATTTCATTCCAAGCACATTGTACTTCAAGTTGCTTACATTTGCAAATTTTAAACAAAAATGTTCATATCACTTACTTACACACATTCACAAGTATTTCAAGGAAGTTGTCTATGTGTGTATGTGCGTGTGTATGTGTGTGTGTGTGGGTGTGTGGATTCTGAGAAAAGTTGCAAATTTCTATCTTAAGACACTCATTGCCAGAGAAAATAAAGTTATTGTATGAAGAATGAATGTTGTCCTAACAAACTAATACCAAATCCTTATTTTCAACACAGACACACATAGTACATCAATTTCATATCCGTGTTTTGTGTGTGTGTGTATATGAGCATTTATTGAGCGGCATAACGAGTATAGAGTACAGACCGCTTCAATTGTATTGTACAGTTATCGTATGGCAGAACTATCAGTTTTGCGGTTTCTTGATGGTTATGTTAGAATGTTTTTCATAGTTTGCTACAGATGTTATACTAATTATGTGATTGTACTGGTAACACAATTTAAACTTTGATATTATGCCCACGATTTGGAGTATATTTTTGGGAAAATAATGCTAAGAGGCTGCGCTATAGCACTTAAAGCCGGGGTGTGGAGTTTTAGTGAAATTTTAAAAACTCCGAGTCGGACTTTGCACTGTTAAAATTAAAAATTATTAAAATTACTGCTAAACTCCGACTCCTACCCGGCTCCAACTCCAACGCCGACTCTAACTACACCTCCACATATTAACCAAACGTTTATAATTTTTTAAGTTATGTTTTAGTTTTATGGTACCAATTATGAAATACCAACCGAATATAAAAATTATTACTTCCTCTAAATTAATAAATAATTTTTGGAAAATTTTCCTTTTTACCCAAACATATCTATGATCCAAAATGGACGACAGATAGCTTTATCAAGGGGTTTTAAATGTTAGGTAGCTGAACTGTAAGAAGTTCGAATTTCTGTATATTTGAATATAAATTTGATTCATCCCAAAGATGGCTCCAAAAAGATTTTACTTCGTTATACGAGTAGATATTTGTAGTATGATAAATTCAGAAAAATATGTAATTTTCCAGCTTTTCTATTAAAATAAATAACAGTTAGTAAAAGTAGTTTTCCGAGATATTTCTAAGATTGGAACAACACAGTGAAAACTTATGTTGAAACACCCAGAGGACTAATCATTTGTGAAGAGGTTGTAGCAACCACAAATTTGGTTGTTGCCATCGAATTGCGGTTGTCATAACCGAATTGAGTTTGTCACAACCCAATTTAGTCCCCATAACTGAAAGTCGGTTGAAGCAACCTCGTTTCATAATTGATTTGGTTGTGACAACTGAATCTTCAATTATATTCGTTCAGTCAACTATATTTTCTGAAATTTCGGTTGGAACAACCGAATTTGGAATCAATTCAGATGCAACTATCAAATTTGATATCAATTCGCTTGTAACTATCAAATTTGATATCAATTCGGTCGCAGTAACCGAATTTAGTCTTAAGTCGGTTGCAACGACCGAATTTGGTGTCAATTTAGTTGCTGTAACCGACTTTCTCTTGAATTCTGGAGGTATAATCGAATTCATTTTCAATGCGGTTACCACAACATAAATCGGTTTATTTCAAACCTGACGTTTAAAATTCTAAAAAACAAATATTATACAAAAACGAAAGGTAATGAATGTATAATTGCTGCTGTCGCGTCGATAACAAAATTTTTTTGTGGTAATTAAGAAAGGTAAGTCAAAATAATGTAATCATGGGTTTTGTATTAAAACGTCTTATCTGTCAAAATTCATTTGTGACATTAACTAAATTGGGTTGTAACAACCTCAAGTTCAGATGTTACAAATTCTAATGAGGTTGTGTCAATCTCTAAAGAGGTTGTGTCAACCTTTATTGTGGTTGAATCAACCTCTAATGAGGTTGTGACAAACTCTAATGAGGTTGTTTCAAACTTTAATGAGGTTGTTTCAAACTCTAATGAGGTGGTGCAAAACTTTAATTAGGTTGTCTCAACTTCTAATGAGGTTGTGTCAACATCTAATGAGGTTGTGTCAACATCTAATGAGGTTGTGACAACCTCTAATTCAGTCGAGACAATCTCTAGTTCAGTTGATACAACCTTTAATTCGGCTGTGGTGATCTCTGGTGTGGTTGTAATATCCTCTATATTCGGTTCATAACTACCGGCTCATAACTGCCAACTAATGACGCTTATAACGGGTGTTTTTTTTAGCAGCATGAAAACTATCGATATCGATAACTACGGATTCACAGTTGAGAATGTCAAATTATGTTAACATATCTGTTCGAGTCATCATAATTCGTTTAAAGTTGCAACAACGCTTGCAAATTGTGGAAATTTGCTTTAAAATAAATTAGTCTTTTCGCGAAGTTCATAGAGCACTTCGTTCACTTTACGGTCAACATAATCGGCCTAGTGAGCAAGCAATTCGTGCAGTTATTGATCATTTTCGTTTCGTTTGGAGTGAAGATATTCCACAAGCTGTTAGCGAATCACCATTACATTCATTAAAATTGACTGTTTGGTGCAGTCTATACGCTGGCAGCATCATCGGTGCTTATTTATTACAAAATGAGCAAGGAACTGCCGATAAATTTACTGAGAGAAGTGGTCATTATAGTTATATTTCGTTACCTTAATATAAAATGACCCAACTCATAGTTTTTATTGATTCTTGTTGAGTCCTGATACACTTTGTATTAAAATTTCCAGCATGTTAGATGAAAACTAAGGAAGTTCTAAGTTATAATTGTATTGTAAGTCATAATTGTATATTTATATTATGTCTAGTTTTAACATGTTTTTTCCTTCTACTGTACAATTTGCTTTTCATGAGTTGAGTCTTTTTTATATTAAGGTATCAATTTACTCCATGTTTTTGAACCTCAAACTAGTAATGGAAATCGTTTGAATAAATGCTACCCGAAATATTAATTGACATGTACATATGTAATCAGTGTTTCAGTTTATGCCACATACAAAGAATCAAAAATAATAAATAAATTGTATAGAACAGTTCGCCAGGATTCAAAAATTGGTGTCTCGTATCTGTGGCTAGCATATGCTAGTATTGGGACACAGCCCTTGGAACCGAACCTACTTACGGTAAATACTCTATTTGACAACTACCGGTATGAGAAGACGCCGTCTGGTGTCAACATTTCAATATTTCATATGTAATTGATTCTAAGCGACCGTTCACCTTGACAGCTGTCATTTTGTTCTGCAAATCAATGTTTTGACTTTAGTCAGAACATAAATTTTTATGAAATGTCGCTTGAAATTGTCCCTGGCTTTTCATACTTGGCGATGTCATGATCTAGTGCCCTTTTCATCCACTTTTTTTGTGACTTACATTGACGATGGGTCTTCATGCTGCCTATGACGCCTGCCAATTTCTACCGTACCTAATTTCAAATCAGTGTTGCCATTAGGTTTCAATTAAAAGGTGCTAAATGAAAAAGAAGATTGCAACATATTTCAAAGCTAAAACAATTTTTCTACTGCCAGAATTTCGGATTATCCCCACTTTAGTTTTTTTGAATGGCAAAAAAGCGCTAAATGGAAAAAGCTATTTTTATTTTAAAGGGTAAATGTAAGTGGGAAATTCAAAGCCAACTGGGAGATTTCGATTTAGTTTTATTGTTGTTATTGGATTGCATTTTATTGTTGCCCGGCTTAAGAGCAACAAAGCCGCAGGAGCCGATGGATTACCGGCGGAGCCTTTTAAGGCTGGTGGCGATGAGCTCATAAGGTGCATGCATCAGCTCATTAGCAAAATTTGGTTAGATGAATGCATGCCTGGCGATTGGAGTCTCAGTGTACTATGTCCCATATTTAAAAAAGGTGACCCGAGTCCCTGTGCCAACTACCGTGGAATAAGCCTTTTAGCCAAAGCATATAAGGTTCTATCAAGTATAATGTGCGAGAGACTAAAACCAATTATCGCTGAACTGATTAGACCATACCAGTGTGGCTTTAGGCCTCGCAAATCGTCAACCGACCAGATTTTCACGCTACGCCAAATCCTGGAGAAGACTCACCAAAAACAAATCGACACCTTTCATCTATTTGTCGATTATAAGGCAGCATTCGATAGCCCGATTCGGGGGAAACTCTACGAAGCAATGTCTGAGCTTAGTATTCCTGCAAAACTCATACGCCTTTGCAGGATGACCTTGACGAACACCAAATCCGCAGTAAAAGTAGGTAAGGATGTTACCGAACCTTTCGAAACCAAGCGAGGATTCAGACATGGCGACACACTATCGTGCGATATCTTTAACATCTTAATAGAGATTATTCTGAGAAAAGCTGCTGTCAACATGAATAAACCATCAGCAGTAAAAGTCACATGCTGATATAGATATTATCGGACGCACAGTTAGATAAGGTACTGCGGTGTTTTCGAGAATTAAGAAGGAGTCCGGAAAGTGGGTCTGACGGTAATTGAGGACAAGACAAAATTAATGGTTTGAACGAGCAGGGCCTCCACGCGATTAGACCAAAGCGTGAACGTTGATAACCGTTATAATTTTGAGGTGGTGGACGAATTTATAGACCTCGAATCTGGCGTAAACGAAAACAACAACGTCAGCCTTGAGATCAAGCGGAGAATTGTGCTGGCGAATAGATGTTATTTAGGGCTAAGCAGGCACTTTAGAGATAAAGCTCTCTCTCGAGTAACAAAAGTCCAGCTGTACCAGACTCTCATTCAACCTGTCTTGCTTTATGGCGCAGAATCCTGGGTATTATCGCAAGCAGACGAAACATCTGTAAGAGTCTTCGAGAGAAAAATACTCCGAAAAATTTATGGCCCTATAGTGCACAACGGCGAGTATCGGCGACGCATGAATCATGAGCTGTATGAGCTTTGTCCTGACATTGACATAGTTAAGCGGACCAAGATAACGCGATTGCGCTGGCTAGGCCATGTCAGTAGAATGGATGAAGACGAACCAGCACGAAGGGTTTTCGCAACCGAACTCGAAGGAATACGAAAAATAGGAAGACCAAAACTTCGCTGGAGGCGTCAGGTTGACGAATCCTTGCGGACACTTGGTATTGCCAACTGGAGAGATAAAGCAAAAGATCGAACTGGTTGGCGAAATATGTTATCTTCGTTTTGTAAGGTCCCTGACCCCCTGTGGTTGTCCGAGACCGGATAAGTAAGTAAGTACAGTTAGATAAGTTACTGCGGTGTTTCCGAGAATTAAGAAGGAGTCCGGAAAGTGGGTCTGACGGTAATTGAGGACAAGACAAAATTAATGGTTTGAACGAGCAGGGCCTCCACGCGATTAGACCAAAGCGTGAACGTTGATAACCGTTATAATTTCGAGGTGGTGGACGAATTTATAGACCTCGGATCTGGCGTAAACGAAAACAACAACGTCAGCCTTGAGATCAAGCGGAAAATTGTGCTGGCGAATAGATGTTATTTAGGGCTAAGCAGACACTTTAGAGATAAAGCCCTCTCTCGAGTAATAAAAGTCTAACTATACCAGACTCCCATACAACCTGTCTTGCTTTATGGCGCAGAATCCTGGGTATTATCGCAAGCAGACGAAACATCTGTAAGAGTCTTCGAGAGAAAAATACTCCGAAAAATTTATGGCCCTATAGTGCACAACGGCGAGTATCGACGACGCATGAACCATGAGCTGTATGAGCTCTATCCCGACATTGACATAGTTAAGCGGATCAAAATAACGCGATTGCGCTGGCTAGGCCATGTCAGTAGAATGGATGAAGACGAACCAGCACGAAGGGTTTTCGCAACCGAACTCGAAGGAATACGAAAAATAGGAAGACCAAGACTTCGCTGGAGGGATCAGGTTGACGAATCCCTGCGTATACTTGGTATTAGATCGAACTGGTTGTAAAGTCCCTGACCCCTCGGGGTTGTTCGTGACCGGATAAGTAAGTAAAAAGGACGAATAAGGAAACTCGTAACAATATCTACCCAACCACTGTAGTCACACAAGCGGAGTTTTTTTGTTTTACATTTGAAATGACTATGAGTACTCATTTCAATGTTCTCGGAAAAATAGTACTTTTGTTTTGCTTCGAATTGTTTTGATGTGCTTGAATGTTTGATGTTTTGGCTCTTATGTATTGTGTCGAAATGAGTGACCTGAGAAATACTAGTTTGTTTGTTAGCAGTGAATGTTAATTATAAAATACATCTTATGTTAAAATGTTAAAATATAATGTTAAAAATATTGTAAAAATAACATATTGTCAACCTTGTAACAGAAATTCACCATCTGGCCTTAGCCACCTATAGGAAATCATTTTATTTTTCTTGCAACATCTTGGTATATCTGTCTTTGTCATATGATTTAAATTTTGAATTTTACTTTCCTAAAGGGCACTCATAGATTCGTTGCAAGCATACAGGTGATTCCAGATGGTTCCACTCTTAATTCTCCATTCAGTTTAGGTATTCATTCGTTGTGTAGTTGGTAACGTAACTCATATGTTGCGGTTACATTCTATACGTTTCTGTGACACACATGTTTTGGTACTTCATCTCGTTCGTTGTATACTCTTGGAATTAGGGAAAAACAATTTCCAAATTCTTTTTGAGGTTTAATTTTTATGCCGTATTGAGCCGCATATGAGTGATATCTCCTTCAGACAGGATTGTAAATATGGGCACGCAATTAACCAACACAATCTTTACCTTCAGATGTTATCTGATACTTCTTCTCTAGTCTCAAGTGATTGTATTTCAAAAACAAAGTCACAGCAATAAGCGAACATTATGATTTTCTTCTGAATCGTTTCTTTTAAGAAGATACAAAATTTTAAGTTTTAATTAAATTTGTATTGTCTACGATGTTAATGCTAAGATTGGTTTAGCAAGATTTGGCCAGAATCGAAACGAATAAATGTATTTATTTAATTGTTAATTTAAAATCTCAGATTTCTTTGTCTAGAATTCTAATTATCTTTTGTCATGGACTTTGGTAATTAAACTTTGGCTAATGTGTGACTAAGATGTTCACATTGATACGAATAGAATTGAAACTGTTTAGAATTGTAATCATGTAATAGCAAAGGGAGGAGGAGGATTAACTTTACTTGTTTAGGACTAGATGATACTCGTAAATGGAATAGGGAGAGAATGAGTCGCCTTCCAAAGTAAAATCACGTATCATTTGCTGTTTATATGTTCAATATTTTGCAATACTTTGCTGCTATTACCAATAAGGCAACTTTCATAAACACCGTATTAAAGTTTGGTTTGGCTCGAAGAATTATAATGTGGATACTGAGATGAGGGATAAAACATGGCTTTGATTTTTACAGAATGAAAGGGAGGCTCCTTTATAGGACCTGTTACCAATATGTGCCAATTTTATTCAGTTTTATAAGACGACAAAATATGCGTTATCAGAGCCAAGATTTTACACCGGTTCCATTTAGAAGATTTTACATGGTAAGTTCCTTGTTAACGGAACTAGCTTCTAAATATTTCACCTAACAACTCGATAAGCGGGCCAGCTCTTTACTGCGCATTGTTGATAGAAATGACGAATGTTTCGCCAGGCTTCACGCACAGAGGAATTCAGTTCAGATAGCCGAATTAGCAGTAACCAAATTTGAAGGTTGCTATAACCGAATGTTGAGGTTGAGACTTTCACATGAGGTATGTGATTACTCAATACTGGTGAATTACATACAGGTAGTATTGAAATTTATCGAAGAACAAACGTTGACATTATTATAAAGTTGATATACCTGTATATCAATAAAATTCAACTCAATACCAGCCGTGAACGAATTTTATAGTGGTAATAGTGGCCCGTCGGTGGTGCAATGGTTAGTGTGCGCGGCTCTTGTACATGAGATTCTGGGTTCGAAACCTGCTCTGACCACCTTAAAAAAATTTCTTTCGTCGGCGGTCACCTCGCATAGCGATGGCGACACTATCGAGTATATAGCCATGAAAAAGCTTCTCAAAAATACCGTTCGGAATCGGTGTAAAACTGTAGGTCCCAATCAGTGAGTGAAAACTGGAAAGCGCACAGCTCAGTGATTGTGAGAAGTTCTCTCCTGTCCCTTCATTGGATGTAATGGGAAACCATTTTTTTTTTAATAGTGCACGTTATAGTTGTGGCCGACGGTGGTGCAATGGCTAGTGTGCGCGGCCCTTGTGGATGAACATGGGTTCGATCCCTGCTCTGACCACCTTACATTTCCTTCGACGACGGCCACGTCGCTTAGTGATGGCAACGCTATCGAGTACTTTGCCATGAAAAACCTTCTCAAAATACCGTTTGGGACCGGTGTAAAATTGTAGGTGCCAATCAGTTGGCGAAAAATTAGAAAGTGCACAGCTCCCTGGTTATGAGAATATCTCTCCAATCCAATATATCTGCGAAAATAAGGTGCGTTACCGCAAAGTTCATTATTACAATACTATTACATACCTTTACAAATACACCAATTGTTTTTATTTTTGGAACGAAGTACCTTATCCTAAATGAAACTGAAAAAAATAAACATCTTTTTTTAACCGTATTATGATGCTACAACCTAGTAATATTTTGTTTTTTTCTTATAGTATTGCTTGCATACTTTTAGGTTATCGTGGTTTAGTGTTTGAAAGTTTTACCAATTCACTTTGTTGGTTTTATTTTATTGCATACCTTTAGGTAGAATATGCCAATGGAGTGTGTGGCAAAGATTTGTACAGTCAGGGACGTATATGAGTGTTGTTTTATTTCAAGTCGGCTTTGTGATAGTCATGCCCGTGTGAAGTGTGCTGGCTTCATTGAAAGGCTTAATGATATAATTACGGATAAGGAAAGCGGGCTTCGCTGGACGTTTTGGAAGTGTAGGGAATTCGAAGTTGACTTTTATAAGCTGTTTAAGGAGACATTCAGACTATAGTTCAAATTAAAAATTCTGATTTTGTCTCTATTAGTTTGAAACTTAAATCGTTGGAGAACATGTTTAATAATTTTAAATGGTCTGAGGACATCTCGTCCTCTCCAAGACGGGAAAAAGCTTCTAGTGACGTAATTTAATTATGCCAGTAACTCCTAGCTTGGATAATTTAGACAATCTTTTCTTATTTCTGAAACTGTCGTCGCCTGCTAGTCCTTCATCCGCTCAAGTCAGGGACCGTAATCATTAAAAAAAAAAACAATTTTTAGAAAAAGTTGTTCATTTTACAAAAGGTACATCTTCTTAATGATCCTCGTTTCCGCATACACCGTAATCGTCGACGAAAACGAAATTCCATACATTTGCAACGAAAAAAAGTTCGTTCCAGGAATCGGCGACACAAATTAGAAACGTAACGGCGCCGATCAGCAACAGAAAACTAGCCATTTGGCGACGTAACGAAAACAACATTGCCTAGGTTGTTTTCGTTGCTGTAGCAACGAAATGTGGTATTTTGACAAGTGATTTAGTTGTGTGTAAAATAAAATTCCGTTCAATTTCTGTTTTATGCCGCAACGTTCCCAACTGAAACGTAAACGATTAGCACCGAAACGGTGCCGCACAACAACGTTATTCAGTTTCAGTTTTCGTTTTCGTCGACGATTACGGTGTATGCGGAAACGAGCCTTTAGGCGTGTTGGAACTAACTAGTACATAATATATAGCGAAAGGAACTTCGTTCCAACCGGGCGTCCCCTGACACCTCGTGTGAGTTTTTAACATAGTAATTGTTCTTAGAATTTTGGAATTCATGGAAAGAAAAGGCGGTCGTCACAACCAAATCTATTGTGAATTGAGATTGATTCTACCGATATTCAGTTGCGAGGACTAAAGTGAGTCGTGATAACTCAATTCGGTTGTGGTGAACACAATTTGGTGGCAACAGCCGAATTTTCGGTTGCTACAGCTTCTTTTCAAGCAATTTGTTCTCTGAATAGGACTTAAGTGCTAATGTATATTATATGCCCACTGTAACCATAGAAACTTATACAATCGTGGTCTTATATCACCCGATCTTGGTGCAATTGCATCTCGTCTCAATATCAAATTATGAAAATAGGGTTTCAATTACTACTGAGTCATTATTGATAAAAACCAAAAGCTTTAGATTTTACTTTGGTTTAAATATCATGGTACTAAACTATTGCTGAACAGCCTTTAGCTAGTTATGATGCATCGTAATTCTACATATCGCCTAGAAATTCTAATAAACGACTCCGCCTTCGAAAACCATTATAGCCGGGCTAACCACCTTTTAAGTTTCCTTATCTCTACATTACTATCGCCGTTTTGCGAAGCGCATTAACGATCAAAGTTTTAATTTCATAACATGACAAATTTACAGATAATCTTCATATTTTCCTACCGACAATGTGGCCACGTACATTGAACATTATCGTATTTCCCATCCCGGCTTCATACTAATGAACAGGATAAATACTAAATAAATAACTACAAACCAAACCGATTACTCCATTCCATTCCCCATTCCTCGTCTCATCCGTTTCTTGTGCAAATGCAATCAGAAACTATTGGCAAACGACATTTAATGTAGTGACAAAGGATAAGGAGACGTGTCCGTCCTTGTGACTCGTAGACAGATAGAAATAACTAAAGGGAGTCAGACAGACTGACAGGCAAAGAGTCGGTGGTACCATCTCCATTTGGCAATAAAAACAATTAACAATTAAATTTAATTAAGATTTTACTCGGTCTCCACCAGCAGTGATGAGAAACTTTGTTCGGGCGTGTGAAGTAAAGGTAAAACTTTTAATAAAGTTATATTTCATACAATGGGATTGGCAGTGCGGAAACGGGAGAGGCAACTACAGCAGGACTCACACACAACACGAGCAGTAAGAAATTTGAAAACTTATGAAAGCAGGATTTATTGCCAAAAATATCAGCACATACTAAGGAAGCATACAATACTAATAACATGAACATACACATGTCTGTACATGAGAAAGTGTTGGTGAGTACGCCATAATCGGTCGTTGTTACTCCTTTACTCTCAGCAGACGACATCCTTGCATGATGTCTGCCCTCGTGGATTGTGTGAACAAATTGTAAATTGCAAATGGTGTGACAACTTTTTAACAGTCCATAATTGCTAATCACTGAGAATGCGAATTGCTTCGGTCTGTGTTTTTGGGTGCGAGGGTATGTGTGTGTAATTATATGTGTATGTGGAAATTGTGCATAACTACGTGATGTGTTGTTGTAACAATTGAAAACTTGTCACATCCACTCACATACCCACACGCACATGCACAGATTCACAACGATTTAATTATAAACTTTATGTAAAACGGTAAAAATTAATAATTTTATTCTGTGATGGCAGTTCACACTCACTGGCTTATAATTTCCATACATATGAAAGAATGATAATCGAAGGACATTATTGGAGTACTGGCGAGATTCACTCATAGTGACAGAGGAAGTTTGGTAAAATGTTACAACACAGCTTTTGTCAGTTTGTTTGTTGTCGAAAAATGTTAAACATTTAATGGATTTTTAAAGATTGCTACAGTTGTACATGGTGTCGTGAAGTTGTACGAATAAAGAAGCCACATTTGTATTACAATGTGTAAGCACGGAATGGTGTTACCAAAGGCCACACCTTCTTTGATACCTTCCAGACAAGTAGGCGGATTTAAAAACAAATATATGTTGCTCTCTAACTAATGATTGGAAGGTCTCACTAACTTAGTGAATTTTTAGCGAATGTGTAAATTTGCAACAAATTAAAAAAAAAAACAAAAAAAATTATATTTTTCAATTACATTGGAGCCAAAGTGATCAGGGGGGTTTCGGCAAAATATAACATGTACTGAAAATTGATTTATGACCCAAAAAGGGGCGGAAACATAAACAGTTATGTGGGCGATGGCAGAAGGTACCTACATTATAGGATAGGGTCAAGGAACTTCTTTTTTTTTTTTTTTTTTTTTTTTTTTAAATCGAGCGAACCCATCGCCGCCACTCTTACCCGCCCCTACCGACCGAGAGGGCCACGTCCCCATAACGTGAGGACAGCGTACACATTATTGACCGGTCTATAACGGGAGAGCAAGGATCATAAGTTCACACGTTACAACCAACTACAGAAATTCTTCACCAGTTGGTATTACACTATTTAGCGAATGTGTAAACTTACACAACGAAGATAACATATTTCGCCAACCAGTTCGATCTTTTCTCTTATCTATCCAGTTCGCTGTCGAAAACCCTTCGCACTGGTTCGACTTCATCCATTCTACTGAAATGGCCTAGCCAGCGCAATCGTGCTATTTTGATCCGCTTAACTATGCTAATGTCGAGATATAGCTCATACAACTCATGGATTATTTCTCGTCGTTGTGCACTATTGGGCCATACATTTTTTGGAGTATTTTTCTTTCGAAGACAATATATTACCTATTAATATACAATTTTCATTGAATAGTTTTTTAATCAGTTTGAGTTTTGCTTTTAAGGTGTTTAATGATAATTGTGTAAGGCTTGTTTCTAATCTGTTATGTCTTTTTATAATCGTTTCTATTTTATTTTTTTTGGAGTGTAATTTTTGAATTATGCTGTAAGAAAATTTTGAAAAGACACCTTTGTCTTTAAATTTTGGTTCCGTACTTTCAATCGCCTCTGATGTTAGAAAATGTAATCTAGTTATACACTCCGGTTAACTTATTTAAAGGCACTAAAAATTCCATATTCAGCAGCCTGTATCTTTTGAAATTTGTAACCGATTGCAGAATTTAAAAATGGAAATGGAAGCTAGACATCTTGATATTTAAAAAAAGTCAGGACAATAGTGGTTTCTTAACTAAAGAACTTTTTTGAGCAATTTATAAAAAAAGAGTAAAAAAATTGTTTTTTTTTTTTTGGTTCACTTCATTATTATTTTTAAAGTAAGCGATGATTTTTTGTAGGGAGCGTTTGGTTATTACAAGTTATCATATCTTAATCATTTTACGAGTCAAAATGGCAAAACAAAAAATGTTAAATCCATCGGAAAAACTAAAATCGATGTTTACCGGATATATATATATATATATATATATATAATATATTCTGAAGGATATTCTAACCGCGCAATAGCTAAACAAATTGGACGGAGCCCAACCGTTGTCGACAATTACATTAAGGACCCCAAGGGGAATGGAAATAATTTTAATGGAAGGGTTTCATTGTCTTTATCTACGTATGAGAAACGAAAAATCATCAGAATTGCTTCTAATTCTACGCAGAGTAATTGCAACAGGATAATGCCCCTATACACAACGCCAGTGTAGTAAAGGAGTTCATTGCAAATCAACATTTTAATATTCTTGACTGGCCACCCTATTCGCCAGATCTACATATTATCGAAAATGTCTGGGGTTGGTTATCTCGTAAGGTCTATGAAGGAGGTAGACAATTTGATGACAAGCAGTCACTAATTCAGGCCATTAAGGATGCCTGGAATCAAATATCTCAATGCAAACACGTCTATTTAAAGTTATTAAAAACAAAGGGGGTTGTACCCATTACTAATAGTTCTTAAGCCTAGTGAGATAACGTACGTCTTTGAGACGTGTGAAAAATAAGCATTTATTTATTTCTTTGATTTTTAAGGGGAATAAATACTGTTTGTTCGTTGGTTCTGCAGTTTAAAATTTGATGGCTTTTCTTTAGATAACATTTTTTTATAGAGCAAGACGTCGTGGTGCATGCAACAGGCTGTATGTCAATAAATCATTCTTTTTCAGGAGAGACAAAAAACTGAATATTTCTGAGAAAATTTGTTTGTTTTAGTTTCGGTGGCTAGAATATAATAATAAATCACCACGATTAACACTGTATAGATTTTCAGAACGTTACGTCTGAAAGAATCTAAGGTAATATGACATTCGACCTATTGCTGCCTTAATTATATTTTTTTGCATGACATAAGATGAATTGCCAGTCATCAAAATAAATTAATGAAACAAAAACTGAATATTTTTCATGGCTAAAATACTTTTTTATTGTAAACACACTTATTTGTACGACAATGTGTTATAAAAATCTTGGTAGTCCTTTGGTATCAGATTTTTTAATTCTTGCAGGTGCCTATACTTTGAGGTTTCCATTGGGCAACATGATGTGTAGAGTTGCTGCTTCTGATCTTGAATCAACATCTCACCTCGTTTCGGTCGCATGGGTAATGGCGCCCAGTTATCAGCAAAATTTGTGAGTCTGAATCGAACAGTCATGAGAGACGGTCGCTTTTCTCATAACTATTTTCATTCTGTTGTTTTTGTGAAGGTTCGAGCCGTCAATTCGTTGTTTATTCGAGTGCATACAAATTACAAGTGGCCAGTGAAAAAAAACAGGAAAACAATCAAAGAATCATATTATTTGATTCAATAAAATGAGTGAGCATAACGCTCAAAACTCTAATTTATTGAACAGTAATAATAATTTTTTAGAAAATGAAAGAAAGCGAAAACGTGTAACCATGGAGAACAATTCTCAAAGTAAACAATTGAAAAACAATTATTACTCAATTCTTGCTGAGGATGACTTTCAATGCGATGAAAATTTACTCTCAAAATATGAGAAACATGTGCAAGTGCATTCGCAAATGCAAGTACAAATACACCGTAATCCAAGAGAAACGTCTAACTCAAATAATGTCACACACGAAGATTCCAGATCAGCTACATACTGCATACCAACAACAAGCAGACACTCCGCTCAGAGTGCAAGCAAACGGAACGTAAACAATAATCAAAACAAAAACGAAAAAGTGACCCCAATAAATATATACAATGTGGAAACCAATGAACTTATTTCATTTATAAAAAATGGTCTACAAATTAATGATTTTGAAATCAAGGATCTAAACCACAAGAACAAGAAAATTACACTACACTTAAAGTCCATGGCTAATTTTGCACGGGTCAAAACTCATTTACAAAAAACACATACTAACTTTTATACATTTACTCCCAAATGTATCAAAAATAAGACGATGTTACTTAAAGGCCTTAGTGGCGCAACTGATACCGAATTAATTCTAGAAGAACTTCGCACATACGAAAATGAAAATTTGAAATTTGTGAAGATTGCTCAATTCTACACAAAAAAATCTAAAAAAGAAAAATACTGTCTTCCGTCGTTCCTCGTACAATTAAGCCCAGAGAGTGACACCACTGAATTAAAGAATATAACAGGTATTCTACATCACCGGATAAAATGGGAGCCGCTCAAAAAACCCGAAATTCAACAATGTAGAAACTGCCAGGGTTTCTTCCACAGTGCAGCAAACTGCTTCTTACCCCCGAGATGCGTAAAATGTAATCAATCCCATGACAGTGGAAAGTGTGCTGTCTCTACAGTTGATACAAACGAACGTGACAAGCTATACTGTGTAGTCTGTAACAAATATGGTCACCCAGCGTCTTACAAAGGCTGCGAAAAATACCGTGAACTTCAAAAGAAAGTCAGATCTAGAAGAATCGTGTTAAAACAAAATGCGAACATTAGCCCATCTAATATACATCCCAATATAAGTTATGCCAACACATTAAAATCTGAAAATCCATTTATTCTAAATAACAAAACCCTTAATAATACTAACCTACCAAATAACTTCTTTGTAGATCTTAAAAATATGTTAACAAGCTTATCAAACCAAATGATTAATTTACAAAGACAACTGCAACTGCAATCTTCCAGAATTGATACTCTATTCTCATTAATGGACGTGTAATGGATCAAGTTTATAATCCATCAAATACAATTTCTAACATATTAAATATTATACACATTAACGTTAATTCTCTAGTAAAGCTAAATAGAAGATACGAATTAATCAACTTATTAAGAATCCATAAACCAGATATAGTTCTTCTGAATGAAACTAAACTTAATCCTAAACACAAAAATTACGAAATTGTTAGAAAAGACAAAGTGCAGGCCAGGTGCGGAGGTGGTACAGGTATACTAATCAAAAATGGAATCAAATACAAAACATTCACTAATCGTACAATAGAATCCTTTAAGTATCTAGAAACATGCATTGTCACAATACCAATAGATACAAATAATATACTCTTTATAATATCGGCTTATTATCCATCAGGTAATAATGATACCTATTTTAAAGATGAATTACACAATCTTTTTCAATCTTTAAAGCTGGATAATCCAGACCACTTTTACATATTAGCAGGAGATCTAAACTGTAAACATACAGATTGGGGAAATATGGCAGATAACCACAAGGGAAACTTAATTAAAGATTGGTTATGGAACAATGAAATTAGGTTCAGATGTAACTTTTATGCATCCGCTTCTCCATCCTACCCTCGATGTAACTCTTACTTAGATATATGCTTAGCAGACCACCGTATACATATTCAAAGAACAAATCCCAGTTTAAATTGTCTAGAAACTTTATCATATGATAGTGATCATAATGCGATAAAAATAGTAGCTTCTAGGGACATTAACAAAACACCATTTCTCATCGAAAAACGTGAGGAAAATTTGAATTTCAATTACAAGAAAGCAAACTGGAAAAAATTTCAGAACAAGATCATAAATTCACTAGATATGTATGATTCTATCCCCAACAATACAAATCTCTCAAATTCTGAAATTGACTCTCATTTAGAAAAGCTAAACAACATTATTATTAATGCTATTGAGCATTCAGTTCCTTTTTTTCAAAATAGAGATCAAATGGAAATATTGATAACACCAATTATAAGAAAATTGCAAGCAGAGAAAAATAGAACACTCACTTATATTAAAAGACACAACAGATTACAACGTCTTCTCTCTGTAAGTCAGTTATCATTCTTTAAAGCTAAATTGAAACTACTAAGACAACTAATTCAGGAAAACTTAATATTCTCCTTCAACAAACATCACAAAGATAAATTATCTCATTTGAGTCCAAAGGATGCTTTAGGTATGTATACAGAAGCCAGAAAGCAATATAGAAGCTACGACTCCAATGTTCTTGAAACAATAAAAATCGGAAGCAATGAAGAATTTTTGCTCAGAAGAGCTAATATCGATACCGATACAGTTTTAATTGACACCAATTCGGGAAAATTTGTAATAAAAGACAAAATACAATTATTAGATGTTGTCGGCGCGTACCTGGAAACAGTTTATGGCCCAAAAGAAATCGACATTAGTAATAACCTACACCAGGAGGTAAATAATGGGTTCACCAGATTTTTAGAAGAAAAATCCGGATTTGATGAGAACCCTACCCAAATAATAAACTTTTCGAACACAATTAGGGCTGATGAAATACCAAATTCTGCAGAATTCGAAGATTTTGTTTCTCAGGAAAAGATTATGTACATTTTCAAAAATCTCACGGGAAAATTTTCATCTGGCGTGGACAACATTCCCAATATAGCCCTTAAAAAGGCTCCACCAAAGCTAATTCTGCAGTATTGTATCTTATTTAATAACTCTTACTTTCCCTCGTCGTGGAAACTAGGTAAAGTTGTTACACTCCCTAAGAAAAATAAAGACCTAAGTCATCCCGAAAACCTTAGAGCCATAACATTGCTTCCTAATATAAGTAAAATATTCGAGAGTTGCATTAACTCGAGAATAATTCGTATACTGAATAGCCACAACTTAATAAATGAAAACCAATTTGGGTTTAAATATAAGCACTCTACAATCCACGCGACCAACCTTTTGGTGTCAAATATTAACTGGAATTGGAATAGGAAATTATATACAGGGGCATGTTTGATAGATTTCCAAAAAGCCTTCGATAATATCTGGATTCAAGGATTAATCTTCAAAATGTTGAATCATAAGTTCCCCCTTAGATTTATAATACTACTCTACAATATGATCACTGAGAGACATTTCGTTGTAAGTAGCCGCGGTACTGTAAGTTCCCAACAATTCTACATTATGAATGGCCTCCAACAGGGCACAGTCAATGCACCGATTTTATTTAATTTATACATATACGAGTTATTAAATCTTCTACCTGAATCTATTGGATTCGCAGATGACCTAATTGTATATCACGCCGATAATAGAGTAGATAAAATTACAGAAAAATTACAGGAAAAGTTTAATAAGGTCGTCAAATATGCGAAGGATTGGAATATGAACATAAATTATAATAAATGTGAGACCATTCTCTTTCGTCCCCCAGTAGACAAATGCAACTATAATATCAGAAAATATTGGAAAACATTTGGTATATACTCTCCACTCTCTGGCATAAAGACACCAAATAAAGAGGTAGTAAAATACTTAGGTATCCATCTAGATAAATTTCTCTACTTCAATACTCATGTTAACACACAAATAACAAAGGCTAGACATGCCTTTTTCAAATACAAAACTCTTTTCTTTTCTAAACATGTCAAACAGAAAGTAAAAATACTTTTGTATCAGGCTTTAATACGCCCTATCATAACATATGGATGTCCGATATGGTTCAATATTTCCCCGTCTTATATGGAACGTATACGTAAATTCGAAAGAAAATGCCTCCGCGCCTGTACATCTTTGTATAGATCTAGAAACAGCAATTTCACAAAATATATTTCCAACAAAAGACTATACAACAAAGCTGAGATAAACAGATTTGACAATTTCATAATTAAATTAATAAGAAAACACATTGTTAAAACTACACAATGTGTGTCAAATAACCTAATCATGGCTCCTTACTACACAAGCGATCTATATATAGTACATAATACGTTAGTATCAGGTTTCGTACCACCTAAGGCCTTTCTTTACCTTGATAAAAATGGCTTCATACAAAAGTCTGATGGTATTCCAATTTTTTACCATTTACATAGAAGGGCTAACTCAAAAGCTGTTGACAATAATTTAATCATAAACAACGATATTAGATTTGATACTAGCGTATCTATTAGAGACCGTGTGGAAAGGACCAAATTGAATAAAGATGTATATTGGTGGATTACAGTCTAAATTTAACTTTTTTAACATTCTGACTTTTTTTTTTATCTTTTTCACAATATTTAAGTAATGTTTTTGTGTAATTTTTTCATTACAATATGCGAATTTATTTAAACATAAGTTTATACGTTATGTAATAATTCCCAAAATTGTAAGCATAAAAAGTCTGAGTGGGAATACCCTACCCATATTAAGTATATTTGAGATCCCGTTGATGGGCGTTCTATTACTATATTATATTGTATCTTTTTGTTTATTTATAGTATCTAATTGAATATATGAATTGAATAAAATAAACACTTAAAAAAAAAAAAAAAACCAGCAAAATTTGTTTTAAAATTAATTAATCTTTCGGCAGTGTACTGATACGCAACCACATCGTTCACACAGGGAACTCCAACTTTGCGTCCTGGTCTTATATTTTTGTAGAAAACAGGATCAAATTTAAAAAAATCGGTATGCTGTAGATACGTTGTTTCATACGGCCTTGGATTTTGCCTTGCCGACTGTATAATCGGCAAATAGTCTGCAGGGACATACACTTCTTTTCGCTTCGATAGCTTTTTTTCGATACTTGCATGGATAGAGTCGACTTCCATTTGCGTGTGACCCACTGTCAGGTATTTCTGTTCGATACAGACGTTGTCATAGATGCTTAGTTCGAGAAGAGCGTTGGATAATTTCACATTTCGGTTTTGATATCCACAACCGTCACTCCAAATAATTACCTTAGCAGGTTTTTTTCCATCAATTTCACTTTGGAAATAGCGTGTTACGATTGAAGCAAACACATCGCTTTCTAAACCTCCTGTTGCTTCGTGCCACACATAACACATGACATCCTTAGTATTCAAATTATAATATTTTAAATTATGTACCTTCAACTTCGTTTTGTAATAATTAGCAGCCGCGTTTAAACGGGGAGCTAAGAGAACAGCTTGCAAGTCCACGGTGTATGCCTGCACTTCTGGACATTCGGCGGATAAAATCTTGTCTTGCTCCTTTTCGGATCGTGTTTGAGTCTTCATCGTTATATGATTTTCATAGATGGCTTGATCAAGATTTCCATTTTTATACATTGTACATACATTGCACTGATCTTTTTTTAGGGTGTAAATATCCAGGTTAAGTTTTTTAATAACGCTCAAAAAAGTTTTCCATGACAAACACTGTTTGGTTTCTTCCTGGCATTTTTGTACAAAATGCCGGTACATCTCTCTCAAGCTGCTCCATACGGGCTCAAGGTACAATTTGCTTGACGATGCCCTATAATAATGACTTTCCACTTTTGGAAGTGAGTTTAAAAACTCTTCGACATTAGCAGTAGCACCTTTACATCTTTGGCTACTCGAGGTACTCACATTGGTTGGTTCAATTTCTTCGTCATCTGAACTATGATCGTTGGCCGTAACGTCTACCACCCAAGAACGAATACATTTTTCTCCAATAGACAACGTGTTTAAAAACATTTGTTTGCAGACATGTTTCTTCACTATTTCACTCATTGATTTCTTGACGTTGAAGTAAAACTTAAACCCCTGCATTTTCCTTGAAATTTGAGCGTCACTATCTTTTCGTCTATGTTTTGGACGGCTCTGAGTGACACACCCTGCAACACACGCTTTTTTTGCCTCCCATGTTGACAAGTTCCAAAAATAATCAAAAATTGATACGCGCTCTTCATCGCTGATACTTGAACACTCAAAATTCTGCATTGGGCCACCTTTTGACAATCGGGCTTTTGAATGGCCTTCACACCTTGGACGAACAGTTTTCGCTTCTTGTACTTGTTTATACTTCCCATGTTCATTCTTCTTAAAGCCTAAGTAAGACTTTCCTTTAACTCTTAACTTCGCGTTCTTATCTAAATTTGTCCTTTTAAAGTTAAATTTGAACGTTGTCCCCTCATTCAAAGTTATCATAACATTCGGCTCACTCTCAGTTTTCACAATTAATTCCACTGCGTTGTGGTCGCTATCGTAATCCAATGTTTTGAGGCAGTTCGACATTTTGTTGACTCTCAGTATATTTAGCCTGGAATCCGCTATGTATAAATCATGGTATGAGCCCGATTGAGGAAAGGATGGTGCTACAGAAGCGTAAAGCTTGCATCTGAATTCTGTTTCGTTTTTCGGCATTCATTCTTTTAGCCTATTGCCTATTGCCTTTTGCGTATTTAAGAGTATTACTCCATTCTATATGCTAGCAATTCAAGTCTCCCGCTCGCACATAGTAATTAGTTGAATTTTGAAGATTCATAGAATCAAATACTTTTTGCAAATTTGCTCGTATTGAATTTATATTTCCGGCCGGATAGTACGCACATATAAAAACTAAAAAGCTGTTGCAGTGAACGGGTATCTTTATGTCGCATGTCTCTAAAGCATCTAGCGAATTTATACTTTTGTTGTCGTAACTGTAGTATTGTATGTTATTCTTGATTAATATAGCAGTTCCCCCACCCCTTGTCGCATCAATTCTATAATTGCTTATGATTTTATAATTTTTAAATATTACATTTTATGTATGGTTTAATTTTGTCTCATTTAATAGAACACTATCTATCTCTTAAAAACTTACCTATTCTTGAAAAAGGAACCAATTCTAAAAAAATACCCATTTCTTAAAAAACCTTTTCTTTAAGAAAATATCTTCTCTTATAAAAAATACAATTTCTTACAAAATTCATTTTCTTAAAAGTACATTTTCTTAAAAATAAAATGTTACACTTTATCTTGAAATAAGAAGGCTTTCTGAAAATAATTGAATTTTCTTAAATAATGACCTTTTCCTAAAAAGTGTACCACTTCTTTAAAAAGTACACGTTCTTACAGAAAGTACTTTTATCTTTTAATAAAAGAAGTACCTCTCTTTGAAAAAATACATTTTCTGGAAAATATAATACTTATTCTTACAAAAGGACCTAGGACCTGTTACCAGAGAGACGTCATTAGAACGCTTTTAGAATAGTTTCTGCAGTATTCGTACTGTCGCTCACAGAATTCGAGATAATTCACCAGATGGTAATTAATCGTACCTACCATCATCTTCACCGGTTTTAGTGACTGGCTGGACATTGGCAACCTTCCGATGCGAAGAGAAGATAACCGAACGGTATGAGAAGCTGAAAAGTTTACACAATAGATGAGCAAGCTGTAGTTTGTCCACACTTTATAGTTAGCTGACTATATTGTACATTCAGAATATAATGTTTCCATACTTTTAACACTAATCCTACCAATTATATTACTAAAGTACAGCGACCTATTTCGAGATCATGTTCATAAATCTGTCATCCAGGCTAACATAATTTTTTTTGTAAACAAAACTCAAACAAATATTAGTCATCACTATGTGGACTCGATTCGATTCAAAGACTCTTCGCTGTGAAAAAAGGGATGATCATGTTACACGATTCGACACAGCAAACTACAGAGCAACATCACTACATCAACTGTACATAAAGTTCATATATAGATGTCTGGACCATAGATTAATTCTTTAAAGAGCAAAAATTTGACTCATCTGACGTTTCCTTTCACACTCTTCGTGGTGCGTTCGGTGTGATAGAGAGATGTTTGACGAAAAGTGACTTACAGCAGGTGGAATTACAAGAACTTCTGACTTTAATTTTTCATGTAATTTTAGTGAAGACGTGCCAAATTTAAATGAGTTTTTCACAATTTTTATTGACTGTTGTTGTTAGCACACATTTGTGTTATATTTAACACAGTAATTTTAACACAATACCGTTGTTGTTATTTTGTTGGTTGTTTTGAACCATTGCCTCTATCTGGTATTACTGAAGCAATTCTTTTCAACATCCAACGATCATATCACACCAGGCCAAGAAATGTTAAGTCTATATATGTGACCTGGTCTACGGAAAGGGGTCTTAGGTGTCAAAAAATCAATTTTCACTTTTTGGTTGATTCGGATGGAAGATGAGATGCTTTTTCACGTGGTGAAAAGCAGAAAATCCTAACTTGCTTAGAAGTGTACTAAAAATGTAGAGAAAGAAGAGTAAAAATACGACAAAATATAATTTATTGGTAATGAACAAAATACATTGAATTATAAGCTATAAAGACATGATTATACAGTAGAAAAACGTATTATGGGCCAAAAATAATAATGCTGAGTAGTTTATGTATTTTTCTTTGTTGTCGTTTTCCTTGAGATCTTTTTACGTGTTGATCCTGAGGAAGATGGACCTGGTTCCTCGTCTGGTTTGAGAACATCTTCACTAGTTTTTGCCTTCCGTTTCTTCGATGGCAAATCTTTCGGCAATGGAGCCACAATATCTACTTTAGATATATCCGAAACTAAGCTGCGATTCTAATTTGAATTCTATGCCGCATAACTTCTGTATCCTGTCTCTGTTTCTTCCGACCAGCAAGCTTTGCGTATACACTTTCTAGCTTTTCGTTACTCATAATTCCAGCTTCGATGTGACTTAGTATCACTAAATCAAGTTCATTTTTCGACATCTCTAAACAATTGTTCCGCGTACTCTCGATCATTTCCCGTGGTATCAGTGTATGGCATTCATTATTACAACAATCTTTTGACAGAAATTTTGTTACCAGCTCCTCCTCCTTTACATCAACAACATACAGGTCCATGTTAACAAAAGTTTGTTCGGTATCATCTTCTGCCTGAGATACACATACTTCGTCTTCATCATCATCGCTCTCTTCATAGTTTTCATCATAGTTTTCATCATCCTTTTCATGGAAATATTGTCCGTATACGGCATTGAACTCCTCATCAACACTCATGTTTCATTTCATGCGAAATGCGAAGACGATAATCAACAGAAACAGTAAACGTCACTTCTTCAGTGTTACTTTTTTAAATGTTCCACACTAGCAACTCACACGATGAACTATAATAATATTCCGACCAACAACAACAGTTTCTGGACCAACAACAACACTTACTGGACGTCCGGCGCGGAGAACAATTAACGAGATAATGAGAAACTGACGAAACGAGTTGCTTACTTTTAACAGCTTTTTCACAGAAAACTAGTTTTCGCACGTAAGCTCCCTTTTCGTAGACCAGGTCACATATATAAGAATTAGTCTATGGTCTGAACAGCCATTCGTAAATGCAAGTACGTACAAGTATTTTGGTACAAGAACTGAATTTCATGTGCCCCTGTTGCTTAAGTAAAATTGATCGTGTATTAAGTTTGTTTGCGGTCCTACAAAATGCATCTGCAACATTTTTTTAATGTAAATTGTGAGTGAACAATCTGGAACCACCTACCCCAATATTGGCTTTAGTTTTCTACGTTTCAATTGTTAACATTTTTTAATATCGAACAAGAACGTTAGAAATTTCTTATCGTAGTATTATTGAAAATCACTCAAAATCCTATGTAAATAGGTCGGTTCTGGGAACCAGAAGGCAGAGCCGATCTTCATTGAAGGTAATAAAGATCTGACTACGAAAGATCTAGGTTTGTTTTTTTTTGTTCAGGGCTCTTTACTCATTCAAGTTGAAGCGAAGAGTGTGTAGAGACACACAATATACTTCGAGCAACTTGTTTTGAGAATCAGCCTTTGGTGTTAAATCCAGGACCATCACAATGCATCGACTAACACTTTTTTGAATGCTACCATTTATTTATAATTCTTGCTACGAAGAACCTTTACGTCTCAACGAATTTGGGAAAATATGTCAGGCATTCAATTAGATACGTTTTCGATCACGGGATTGGTTTATTGCTTTCTAGCAAGTATGAGCAATTTGCAAAGTTTAACTATTTCAACCGGGTCATAAAGCATATTAGACCGGGTCACGAATACAATTTCCCAAAAATATAAGGGCAAATATTAAAGGTCACCTCGAGACAATTTAAAAAACAAAAATTTTTCCTTTTCCCAACCAATGAAAAACAGCCAAATTCGTTTTTTTTATCATAATATTTTCATTTGTGTCTCGAAACTGCCATACGATACATCGTTGTGACGTACGACATCATCTTGTAATGAAGGCCCCATTTAATGAAGTTTCTAAATTTAGATAAAAACCAATATACTTTATTATAGTATAAGAAATAAAACGATATGTTAGGGTGACCCTCGATTTTAGTGTTACAAATAACAATAATAATTTGATACTTCAATATAATTGTTACTACATAATTTAATATGACGATCTCATCCGATAGACATCTCTTTCAGTGGTAACTAGATTAAGAATTAATTATACCAGCCATATATTCAAAAAAATTTCGATAGCGCTAAAAAATATGGAATAATTTGTATTTAAAAAATTGTTCGATAGCGCTACAAAGTATGCAATAATTTGCGTTAATAATGCAAAAAACATGAACAAATATTTCTGTTAATTCTATAAATATCGAATATCTTGTCATACGTAACTTTTTTGTTTTTGAATAAAACAGTATATTTCCAAAAGTAAATAGGTTTTTGTTTAAAAAGGATTTTAATCCTAGAAAAATATTATAAAATTTTTGGGGGTAGAAACTGCATTAAATGAGGCCTCCATTACAAGATTATATCTTACGTCAGCGACATCCATAGGACAATTGTAGTACTCGTTGAGACCAATACCAAAAGGATTTTTGTTTTTTTAAATTGTCTCGATATGATCTTTAATAAAGAATATGTGCACTCTAAGAATATGGTCTAAGGAATATGTCCACTCTTAATAAGACTGGGTATAGTACAGATGAATTATCCTTTTCTCCCCTTTAAGAAGTAAGCAAATGCTCAAGCTCGCCCATCGATGGGAGAGAACTTTAATACTTTCCCACATCATGAACTTACCCTCTAGCGCAGCGTATTCGTACATAATTGGAATTTTATTCTAATTCCAATTTTTGAACGATTCCTCTTTGTATCTGACAGCTTCTTTGGCTGTCTAATTAAACAAACATCAGAGGATTTATTACAAAATATTTCGGAAGGCATAAATAGTTGCATTGCTGTTGCAAGATACGTTCAACCATTTCCGGTACAGCATCGATATTCAAATCGAGAAAACGTAGTTTCCAACTGAATTGTTTGAAGAATTCGTTGATTCCGGATCCCAACTGGGTTTTTCATCCAGAAATATTTATGGGTTAGTGACGGGTCTTTGAGCGATATGAAGGTCAGAATATGAAAAGGAGACAGAAATGGTTCAGCAATTGGCAAGAAGGGCAAGGATGTTAACTTAATACTTGCCATGGTGTAAGTTTAGGTCCAAGATTGTTTTAAACTTGTCGGTCAGCATGCGGACTGTGTGTATGTGAATTTACTAGTTGCTGATTATTATGTGCTGGCCATGGGTGGCGCAATGGTTAGTGTGCGCGCCTCTTGTACATGAGATCCTTGGTTCAATCACTGCTCTGACCACATTAAAATTTCTTTCGTCTGCGGTCACCTCGCATAGTGAAGGCGACACTATCGAGTATTTTCTCAAAATACTGTTCGGAACCGGTGTAAAACTGTAGGTCCCAATCAATGGGTATACAACTAGAAAGCGCTCAGCTCGCTGGTTGTGAGAAGCTCTCAACGATTCCTTCATGGGATGTAATGGGAAACCATTTATTTTTTTTATTATTATGTGCTGCAAAAAGCTCGCCGATTGGGCCTAATCGGTGTAAAACTGTAGTTCTAGTTCAGTGTGTCTAAAAATAGAAAGCTCATCAGTGTGAGAATGTTCCCGCGATTGGACGTAATGAGAAAATGAATCTGTTATTGTAATAAACGTAACAAAATACAGCTCAGCATCATTTCAAGAATTGCTATCAGACAAAACCCTTGTTACCAAACTGCTTTTTAACTGCATTTTTAACTTCATGTGTGCTAATTTTGGGTGTAAGCACCATTACTAATTAAAATATATCACACATTGTTTATGATAACAAAGTTTGTCTAGTACTATCCAATGGTACTTTTAGTGAATGATCACAATGCACATCAAGGCTTTACTACCATGCTCTTGCTGCCAAACATCCTGATCTCCCTAATACTTTTGTTTTATTTCAATGTTATTGTAGCTTAAATCCGTTGCATGTGATCACACAGTATTTTCGTCAAATTTCATGTGAAGTGCTTATCAGTATTAAAAGATTCACATACGATACCATTTCCGAATCCTGGCCATGAAGCACAATGAAATTTCAAAACTCATCAGCATCCAAATATTCACTGCTAATAATAATGTAAACAATTTCCACAATCGCAAAGGAGAGGATATCAAAATTATTTTTAATAAAAAACTCCTTTAGTAACGAAGAAAAATCAACATGTTGAATTGACACATGCAAAATGACAGTCCCAGACTCTTTTGCGTCCACACACACTATAAAGTTTACAGTACAAAGAACGGGATGAAGGCAATGTGTATAAGGGATATGCGAATGAATGTGTCAGGGGGGGAGGGAAGGGTAGTATAATCGTCAATCCAATGTCGAATATTTAATTTTTTAAGTAAAGACATCCTTTTTGTACATTTCCCCCACGCACTCTCTCACTCACGCACACACACACATACATATGAACTCTATATGGAATGCATATCCTTTTCCTCAGTGTGTTCTCGGATAAATGTGTCAACTTTGAGGGGTTGTCATACCAGGTTTAGAAGTCGAGTGAATGCGTGTGAGTCTGTTGAATGCTGTTGACGATTGAATTTGTTGCTAGTCATCGTCATCGTCGTCGTCGTCGTCTGCGATAATTGTTGGTAACGTTACTTATGTTACCGTTATCCTTGTGCAGCACACATGTCAATCCATACATTTGTATGTGTGTAGGTAAGTGAGTGAAAATGTTATATTTATTTGTCATGGCGTTGACAACGTCTATTGAATATTTTCTTCATTCACCGTTGAGTGTCGTAAACTGAAAAGTTCTGGTTGGAATTTTGTGGCAGTTAAGGGAATTTTAAAATTACAACAAAAACGACAGCACAACTCTCCCACACCGATGCCGTCAAAAGACTCCGAGACTCAGTCTTAGCAATCGACACAAAAGAGTAACCCTCGTTGCATGTCACCCGGTGACAGGTGCGTAGCACGTACTTTTGTTTGCCAGTCGCTCTTTTTTGGTGAGACTGCCAAGTAGTTTAGCTAGTTGTTGGCATTCAATATAAACGGATTTTATGCGAAGGTTCGTTCCCTCTGCAAATCAAAGATGACACAAAAATCATTTCGCTCAGTCATTTCAATATTTTTGGGTGTAAAATGTGTGATTGAAAGGTATTTTACAAGTGTGTTCGTTATATCTTTATTCACAATTGTTTTTTTGTTTCATCTCTACTTTTCGGTTCTTTTTTTTTTTGAAAACAGTATGATTTTTCCGTTTTACAAAGGGGATAGTAAATTGAATTTATAAATGGAGGGTTTTCTTCAGTTAACGTTATTAGTTATTTTAATTTTTGATTTCTGTGATTGGCTTGGTTGCTGATATTATTATGCAGTTTGTCAAATATTGATTTGGAGAAGAACATTTTGTTGTTTGAGCATTTTAGAAGTTGTCAACTTGTTACTATATTAAAAATGTTGTAGACGAAACTTTAATCGTATTACACTGCATGAAGAAATCGAATAGATTCTTAAAGTAGAGCAGAAATAAGCTACACGTGTCCTTCAGTTTTTCCAAATCTAAATCTATATTTTGTTAAATCCAAATAACCATATATCCAAAATGACCAGTCATGGAATCACATGAAATCTCCCGCCAGCGACAGAAATCGACGGAGAGAATTCTCTTTGCTGTTTGAATGCAAATATAACCGGACTTTAGCTTGTCACAAATTTAGTATACTTGTGTCCAAACACATTGTGTTTGCTACTCACTATAACCTGTTGGAGACGCGGGTATTAATATGTTAGAATATATGTTTTGAATAGATGTTAGAGTATATGTATGGCTTTGGCTCAGAAAAGCAGCAGATTTTCAATTCAATGAACCAATGCTTGCACATAAGAATATGGGTTTTCCAAACATATATATAGGTTCTGCATAATGTTACAGGGCCCGTTTTTCAAAGAGAGTATGTTCTTCGTGAACCTTTTGTTTAAACATTGTATTGTAATATTGTGATATATATAAGGGTGTCGGTGTAAGATTGCACTTTTTAAATTTAGTGTAATATTTTTGTAAAAGTGGCAAATCTAAAATTTTGCAGCTGTCACATATGTTTATTCCGATTATTAAAAATAGAGCGCTTTACGAAACAACAACGCGTTATAATTGTGAAAACTTATTACAAAAATTTGGAAAGTTATGCTGAGACAGCTCGCAAACTTTGAAGAATTTTGAGTCGAGAAGTGCACCTAATGTGCCACCCATTCGAAGAGTGGTCAAAAGTTTTGAAGAAAATGGGTCGGTTATGGACAATAAGAATTGTCGAATTTGGGACCCAGAAAATCCTCATGCAATCCATGAGAAACAAATGCACCCACAACGAGCAATTGTCTGGTGCGGATTTTGGCCAGGCGGCGTGGTTGGGCATTACTTTTTTGAAGTTGAGGCCGAAATTGCAGTGACTGTGAACGGAATTCGTTGCAGGAACATGATAACGGAGTTCTTGTAGCCTCAACTGGACGACATTGATCTGGAAGATATGTGGTTTTAGAAGGGCGGCGCCACCTTACACACCGCGCACGAAACAATCGATTTATTGAAGCAACGATTAATTGAAGCAACGATAATTCTATCGTATTCAATTCTGATGTAAACTGACCACCAAGATCGTGCGATTTAAAGCTGTGTGATTTCTTGCTTAGGATTTTGTGAAATCTCGGGCTTATGCGAATAAACCAGAAACAATGCGTGAGCTCAAATCCGATATCCACCGCGTCACCAGTGAGATACAGCCACATCTGTGTGAAAAAGCTATGGAAAATTTCATGAAAAGAATAATGGCTTGTCGTCCGAACCGTGGGGGCGTGTGACGGATATTTTATTCCGCACTTAATCGAAAATATCTTCTTTTCCATCCATTAAAAAAATCATAACTGTCTGAAAATATGCGTGTTTTTAATTTAAAATGAAAAAGTGCATTCTTTCTGAGACACCTTTAATTTCATATATTTTTAATTATACTCTCGAATTTATATTATTCGATCTTTAAGTTGTTATGCTCTTTAATGACACTAAGAATGTCGAAAAAAGGACAATGCGGGAGACTTCGTGTTTACCACATTTCAGGTACGAAAAATCATCAGTTTTTCGACTTACAATTATGATTTGATACAAACCATATGAAGGTTTGTCAGACCTACTGTTTTCGGCAGTCCGCGTACTATTTCTAGTTCGTTATACTTTTTTCTGCATAACCCATAAAAAAGCAGGTAAAACGTTTTTTTATCGTTGGACTTTTTTTTTTGAAGATTCTTATCTTTTTCTTTCGTTCAAACCCCAATTAGTCAGTGTTTTTATCCAAAGAAATAAAAGTAAAATTAAGTGAAATTAATAATTACGTTGAATTTGATTATTGAAAATGAAGATTGGTAAATAAATGAAAGAGTTTCTCTTATTCGGCGAAAGAATCTGATTACCGGAAATTTGTGAACGGAAAACTTTAAGAAATTCGGAAAATTATTTTTCTGCCAGTGTTCTGAATCGAAGAGCCCCGAAAACCTGGTTTTAGAGGTAAACTTTGTTCCCAAAAGTGAAAGCCCAAAATGTTTGGAGCAACTTTGTTGAAGAAAGTTTACAGGTACAACGAACCAAATAGCAGTTAGTGACAGTCAAAAGTGAGTCAAACTCGAAAAATCAAAAAAGAAAAAAAATAACCACTCTGTTATTGTAACCGTAATTGTAACCCAAAAATCTAACGATGCAAAAATCTAACGATTCCCCGTACCCGAAGTTGTAAATTCATAAATACAAAGTTTAACTACAAGCCGGTTAATTAAATTAAAATATTAAATTTTTTTAATAAAAAAGTGGAACGGATGATTTTTTTTTGTTTATTTTATTTTTTTTCTATTGAGATGGAAAGAACTTGTTTGCTAATGTTTTCTTGGGTGTTTTGCTTCCGATATTTTTCGAACACTTGCATACTGGAAAAATGTTTAATTCGGGTGAGCAGCATTCCAAACAACCGCTGATGACGATCTGTGGCTAGATCTGAAATAGCTATACGGTGTACCATGAATCAAGAGGATGCATTTGCAAAACGTTTTTTTTTTTTGAAAAACTATATCTCTATTTATAGAGATATAGATGGCCGTGCGCTTGAATAATAAAATAAAAAGTAACAAATTGTAACTTTAATAATTTTTAGCCGATTCTAAAAAATGGTCGTATTTTACTCACAAAAAATTTAGTTTCAAATAAAACTAAGACAAAATTGGGTTTCAAAAAAGTATTGGAAAATAAAGGCGACAAAGTTGAAAATATTAAAAAAAAATCAAATTTGAAATATTTAAATATTATTTTCACATGGGTTTGCGAAAAGTAGAATAATTTACATATATTTGAAAAGCTTAACTATTAATCTTTCCAAACCCATTTAAAAATTTAAAATTGATTTAAAACTGATTTAGTTAAAAATATTTTAGTCCGTGATGTGTTGAAATAAAACGTTTTGTGCCGATAATTTCAGATTTTGAGGGTGAGTTCAAAATTCTGAAACTTTAAAACTGATTTTCTCTTTTCTACCGGGTCTGCAACTTACACCAAGTAATTTTAAAAGTGTATTATATTGTTCCTTTTTTGTATCACCGTGTCATTAATGAACAAAAATATTTACATTAATTTAATATTGGAAAAAAAATCCAATGAGTGTTCGAATTCACGGGCGATGTGTTAACACCTTTTTGCTACACGGTACCTGTTCGATTTCTATGAACACATTAGTAAGTGTTACATTGGAAAAGAAAAAACAGCGTTCAATCATATGATGACGATACCTGTAAATAATATTGATAGTTAAAATTATTCAAAGCCAGTGCAGGCACATGTGCCATTATTTTCTTGCTCAATACTTTTTGTTTTATTCCCACAAAAGTCAAAGAATGCAAAGCAACAGACACTTGTATATACATACAAACGTTGTTATATTCGTACATACGCTACACAAGTTCACAAAATTGTCGTTGCTTTCTTGCTATCTCATTTTTATATACGTATAATACGTCATTACTCTCTTTGCTCTGAGAGTGCTCCGCACCCACCTTTTATTGGACTTACCTTTCACTATAATAAAGAAACAACAACACCAACAACAACAACTACTACTACTGATATGTTGTTGATTTATTTGTGCTTGCTGTGTCGTGGAGTATTTGTGTGGGTGGTTGGTGTAGGGGGGAGGGTACCTAAAATAAAAACTGTTAAGGGAATGCAAAGAGTGGAGAGTGTGAGTGTAAATAGTCATGGTGGAGGGTATATAAGCTTCGGCCCGGCCGAACTTAACACCGTTTCTACTTGTTTTTGTATACACCGGGCAGTGCTGAACATCAAATGACTCGCTTTGTTTGGCCATATCAACAGCAACGAAACAGCCAAACACACAACATCACACATACTTTGTCCGAAGTAGCTGACGTATACGTGTGTCACATAACGTCGACTGCGCAAGCATGGGCTTGCAAATGAAATTTTGCGTGGCTATGCTTTATACCTACGTTCAACAACAGCAACAGACACATGTGCATACATACATTATTGTGTTAATACATACGCTATAGATACAATTTCGTTTGCTTCACCCGTGCCACACCACTCTTTCATTGCTCTCTTGCTCGCTCATTTTTGTTTAACACGCCATTATTCTCTTTCGCAGTCGCAGAAATGGTTTTAGCAGCAGCATAAAATCTGGTTTTAGCAGATTTTGACTTTGATAGATTTAGTCCCTATACGCCGCTATAGATGTTAACACATCAATATTAATTTTGATTAGAAAATTCTATTTTAATTTTGAAATACATTAATTAAAGTTTAGAAATTCTATTTGAAATTTAAAATACATCAACTGAAATTTAAAAATTTCAATTGAAGATTAAAAGATATCAATTAATATTTTAAAGACATCAATTGAAATATGAAATTCGTGAGTTCATATTCCAAACTCATTAGCTTTTATATATATCAAGTTTTTAAATTTCTATTGCTGTTTTTTGATCTGTGAGCTAAAATTTTGGCCCTGAACCCAAAAAAGATGATCTAGGGTCGGCCCCAAGAACAGTGTAAGGTTAGGCTCAGGACACGACCCAACTAAGGAAATCAATGATTAATCAGTTCATACTACACTCGGTGGTGTGTCGACCCACTGTCATTGTACTGCGAAAAGAAAAGGCAGAGGTGAAGTAACGACAGGTTTTAATGCAGAGAGATATATGAAATAGTGGAAGGAATACAAAAAGAGTTAGTAGATACCCAGGAGTTAATCACCATACACTTAGTCGTAATCAATGAATAGTACTAGAAACTATATATTTATGTACTAAATCAAAATGCTACCTGGGCAAACTTTAGTTCTGGTATAAACCCCAGTAGTTCCACAGTATCGAAGATAACATGACATTGACGGCGAAGGGTTTAAGTAAATAGTTTCACATTACATCCCTTGAAGAGACTGGGGAGAGCTTCTCATAATCAGAGAGCGGTGCGCTTGCTAGTTCTTTATACTCACTGATTGGCACCTACAGTTTTACACCAATTCCGAGGGGAAATTTTGAGAAAGCCTTGTCATGGCTTAATACTCTATAAGTATAGTGTCGCCGTAACTATGTGAGGTGACCGTCGTTAAAAGAAATATAAAGTGGCCAGAGCAAGAATTTAGCCCACGATCTCTCATAGCCCTATCGACGGCCACTAATTACGAAAATGTATCAGAATTACATTAAAATTTTCCAAAATGTGAAATTGCCCCTCAGGTTTGCTTCACGTGCATTGCGTAATATGAAGGGTTTCATTGTTTTTTCTGAATTTTTGTGTGTGTATTCTATTTGACACATGGAACGATTTTTTGCTATCCAAAACCTGTACCTTGAATTTTTTTTCGGCCCGGTCTAAAGGATACCTTTTATAATCAAAACCTCTTCATAATTTGTACCTTCAAATAAAAAGGAACATTTAACTACGTTTGGTTTATTTCTGGAGAAGAGTCGGAGTTTATATTAGTATTGCCGAGTTGGAGACGGAGTTTCCAACATTTTAGGAATACTCCACCCATATGTCAATCCGATTTCACTGATAAGAAATCGCTCCTTTCTAAAGTGCGTGCTGAAATACCCGACCCCTGCAACATATTGCAGGAACGATGTATATGTTTGGAACATTATTTACATGAATTAAATATCTGCTGCTAGTTTGTTTCTTTGTTGTCTGTCATGTTTTAGGTTGAAACAGTTTTCAACAAACAAAGCCACATTTGGGTCACAAAAACATATATTATAGGTTATTATCATTGTATCTCCGACATGTAGTATTGAATAGCTAACAGAATGTGTTTGGATACAAGTATAATATATTTGCGATAAGCTACAAAGACGTCATATTTGCGGATAAACAATAAAAAATATAGATTTTTTCAGCTAATAGGATACTAGCATATTTAACACTAATTTCCATTCCTTAACAAGTCTCGATTTTTACGACTTGATTGGATTTCATGCCACAATACTATCCACAAAGATGATAAGATCTCCTTGGCCAGATAGACTCAACTCAAGTAGTTCCTTTTCTGCCCTCATTATACCCCGGAGTTGAACATTGCAGTTGTCATCCAGTCTCAAAGACAATTTGAGTTAAACGTCCCCGCTAAAGTTGTCAGCTCCAGTGTCAACATCCATGTTGAAGCCATCAGTAACAATTGAATTTCTCGCAAGTGAGGAGCGGATCCTATCACTACAATCTATCGTGTCCAGTATTAATATATTTGGACCACCCTTGGTATCGACTATATGCATAGTGAAGCCAGATGCTCGACACAAGCACCTATCTGGATTGGATTCCTTTAACGGTGGTGCGATGGTTAGTGTGGCGCAACGGATAGCGTGGGCGACTCATGTACACGATAAAGTGGTTTCGATCGCTGGCACGACGACTTCTGTTAGAAGGAATAAGTTATTTGAAAGGCTAAGCCTGCACTTTGAAGCCAAGAGGTAGGAGTCTGAGATAACATAACAAACTTTTGCAAATAGAGCTTACTACACAATTTTATAACGTCCCAAATATAGCGAAAATCTGATTTTTTAAACCTGATGTCTTGCAACATTTCAGAGGTAAATTCGGTTTCGGAGAATCGCAAGCTCTTCAAAAAGAATACTCTAGTCTCAGGGTCTTTGCATATTTCAAATGCACTAGATGCAGTTGTTTTGGGTTAAGTTTGTTTTTCTCCTAGTCTATTGCTACAATTGTGCCGAAGACAGGAAAACAAAATTACAATTGGTTTCCGAGATATAGCCGTTAGAAAAATTTCATGAAATTTCACATGAGAAGGAGTTTGCACTCGATGACTTCAAAAATGCGGCATAGTGTAATCAAATTCACACTAGTTTTTTAATAAATTTTCTGCACGACAATTATTAAAAAAAAAAATTAAAAAATGTTTTCGTTGATTTCCGCACTAGATCCTTATTGGTTTATTTGGCAAATTATAACTTATGTATATTATGTAAAGCTTTCATAAGGATCTTTGTGAAATAAAGGGTGTAAGCACTCAGAAAAAGCTATACCATGGTGGAAATCCTTTTCATTTGTTTGACGAATACTACTGCAGTGTATTTGAGAGAGGTGTGTGATGGAAATCGGTCGAGTCGAAATCGAATATAATTTGAGTGATTTGATCTAGCATTTTCGACGTCCTATAGAGCAACCACTCCTGCATAATATTGAAGGAATGTTTTCGATCGTTGTCCTGTTGGAATATCCAGATTGAGATGAGCCCAATTTGTGTATACCAAGGGCAACATTATTTTTTTAAGTTTTTAGATAATCTTCTTTTTTCATTGTTGACTCTATAAAAACTAGATCACCGACCCCTGATCCCACCATGCATCCACAGACCATATCCACCATGTGTAATAATTTTGACCACATTCTTGCATCAGAGTTATGTGTAGAATATTTGACTATTATCTTGCCACATGCAATGACTTCTTCCAACAATTTGACCTATTTCACGCAAAGATTTACCTATTTTATGTACATCTGTTATGAGTTTACGAGTGCCAAGTGACGTTTGTTTTCCATTCTGTCTCGTTTGCTACCTTACGTTGGTCTTTGGTAAACAACTGCTTGATTCCGATGAAATTAGCCCAGCAAACCAAATGCTCAGAAATCGGTACGACTGTCGGCAAAACCTTCCGATATCGGATCCGAAATCGGGACGAAGTTGTTACTAAAATCGTATGGAGTGGTTGACACGGAGTCTGACCTATGTAGTTGAGGGAAATCCGATGTTTTGTTGGACATCTCATTCCGTCTTCTGAACGATTTCTGAATGTAAATCGTTGGAAATTCGGAAGAGAAATTCGACGCGTCGTAATGAATTCGGACCGATATCATACTAAATATCTGAAGTAATTCGGGTGTTCCTGCCTTCGCGTCGTACCGATTTCTGTCCGACGTAAGCCGGCAAAATTCGGATCCGAATTTTGACAGAAATCGATACGAAATCTGTATGGAGTAGTTAACACTATGTCTTACCTAGGAAAATCTGATGTACGACTTATCCTCCCGATGTCTGAAAGACTTCGGGATGTACAAATTCTGAAGGGAAATTCGTTGTTTCGTTGTGTTTAATTGGTTGCAAACATTTTCACGGCCTATATTATTTTCTTCTTTTATATCTGGGTCTAATAAAGAATGTAATAAATTTTGAGACTCCTTTTTAACTATTTTTTAAAATTCAATCTGTCCATTAGTTTTTTTTTATTATTCTTACACTTCACAAATAATGCATTAACAAAAACCGTATGTTAAAAATAATTGTTGACACCACAAATGTATTTACACAACTAACAAAGACAACATAATCAACAGACGAAAAGCAAAATAAACTGTTAGAATTTGTTCCTTACAGAGCACAGTCACGGTGACAGTACAGCCACGATGTAATAACCCAATAAAGGGGAACAACAAAATCAAAAAAAAAATAAACAACGCGAACAAACAAAACGGTTATAATAAAACAAAACGTACATCAGACTCCACGTTCAGAAATCGATCCGAATTCGAACAATCACCGCGTACCAAACATATAATGGGAACAACCAAAACAAGAATAAAAAGATTAGAACTTACATCAGACACCGCATTCAGAAATCATTCCGAATTCGTACAGCCGTATTGTAACAAGCCGAAAAAAATCAGTAAAACCAAAATATTAATCCCTCCGAAGCAGACTTCCGAAATAGCTGCAAACTCGATCAGATCTGTCAGAGCAAAATAAATATAATTTCCCTTCAACGAGCCGTACAGAATTCTGTGCAGACTTGTTGGATCATTTAGTTAGCTGGGAGGTTACAACACCAATTCAGTACTCTCCCCAAGTACACGCAAAAAACTGGAAAGGAGTTGCCACCACTTTTATAACTCAACGATTTCTCGTGTAAAGGAGATGCCACTGTTTATTTTATTTTGACGCGTAAAATAGGATGTACTTTTATAAAAGTCGATTTTTTTCGAATGTTTTTTGTTATCGCCCATAGTTTTTATGACATACAGTCTAGTTTAATTACTAATGAATTTTGCAATATAACTTTTTATATAGCATTATTAATTTAATTGTAATAAAACGATATTTATGAAAATAGTTGTGGTTTGCTTTATTTGGACTCTTGCAGAATACTGTTACGAATATTCTAATTCCCCGTTTTGAGGCCTTTTTGATTTCCCGTAAATAAAATTAGGTTATTTTTAAATTACGATGTGTACCGTTTGGAATCAGACTGACCTAAGTCTCGCTACAAATGGCTTATTTAGATCCCGGACTATCACGTAGTATCGCTGTTCCTTTTCGATTGTTCTCGAATTTTCGACGTCGACTTAATGATTAGTGATAAGATGTCATCTCTTTTCGATTGTTTCGGACTGTTCTTGCAATACCATGAAATATACGTGGTGAGTTTGTATGATATAGATTTTAAATTTACAACGACGGCATACTTTTAGGCATAATTAACATTAAGCTGCAATATCCACCACAAACTATTTGTTGACATTCTACTGTTATTTTGACAGAAATACTAGTTAAGCCTAACATGTAAAGCATTTGTCGTATCAATAGTATTAATATTCAAATTACAACATTGTTGTTTTTGTTAGTGCGCCTCTCGCTCTACGTGTGATTCCACCTTTAGCTATAATAAAACTTGTTAAATTATAATCATTCGAAATCGCTGCAAAAGTGTAGGTCCCGGTCAGTGAGTCTAAAAATACTAAACGCACACCTCACTGATTGTGCTGAGATTTCCTCAGTTACTTTAGGGAATATAATGGAAAGAGAAGTTTTTAAGAAGGAGTATTATGCTTTAACATCCATCATAAGGAATTCTAATGGAACATTAAGAAACCACTTTAACCATTTAACAAACATGATTTATGATACAGGGTTATCCTTCCTTTTTATATCTTTAATTTTAGTACAAACAATCACTTCCTTAATACATTATTTTTTACATTTCCAAGTTAAAGTGTATGATGATAAATCTTAAACTTTAACCAGAGGTTGTTATCTCTGCACTTTGTTTTACCTTTTGAAACAAAAAAATCTCATTGCGATTCCCATTTACAAAGATTACCACGAAATTCGGTATTCAACAATTTCGACAAACACATAAAAAAGCTTGGTCTCATTATGTAAATGTCTGGCAAATTGGCTCTCAAATCAAATCAGACCCCTGCCCACCTTGAATACATAATTTTTCTTTGGAGGGGAAAATAAGTTGAAAACCCTTTTTTTGGGCATTAACTCACTTGCTATCGCGTACATCCTCATCATCATCATCCATGTAATTGGTAGGCATCAGGTTACCCGACGCACTCACTCACACACACCTCCGAATATGCCCGTAAATTGTAGTCCATTACAGCCATTTCACTTACATTCCGAGTAACGTTACACGGGAAAAAGGCAACAAAATGTACAGAAAACATGAAGATAAAGCGTTAATTATGCCGGCATCACTTTTAATCATCTTTACAATTTGTAGCTTTAAGTCATCAGGACATTCATACTTTTCGTCCCTCCTAACCATCCGCCCGTGCTTGGGGTTGTCTGTCGTTTATGCCGGAACTGAGTGCTAGCCAGCCAGTCAGTTTGGCATTGAGGTAGTTGTCACTCAGTCATTCAGTCATTGAGGCGCAAATGCTATTATCTTTGGTATTGTTAATGTTCGTGCTGTTGTTGCTGTTCCTGCTGCTGCTGCTGCTAATGTTGTTGTTGATGATGCCTGTACCACGGCCACGGTCACTGTCACAGTTATTGTTGTTGCTGCCATTATTGTCAACCATTGTTCTTGTCGTCGCCATCACCGTAACTGCTCCTTTTGTTGTTGGTATTATGATTGCTATTTTAGAACGTCATTTTGTGCTTGCGGCTAACAGCAACAACAGCATTAACAACAACAACAATGACAGTAATAACAGCAACAACCACAGAGATAGGAAAAAGATAACCATCACTTAAAATGTACGACTTTTAGCAACTAAATTTTCATAGTCAGCATCATTATTATATTGCTGGTGATGTGGCTTCTTTATGTAGCAACAGTCCCAGTCCCAGCCACAACCACATCAACATTGACATCAGTAATATCGTAGCAGCAACGCCCGAACATTATGTTGTTATTGTTTGTGTTGCTGCTGGCTAGTATCACCATATCACAGTAAACGCTACGCAGTGCGTTTGAAAGATTTGGTTTTAATTATTGTGATATTAGACAAGCAGATTGATTCCCACTAAATTGTCTGCTGCGAAATCTAAGCATATTTAATATTGGTCTAAACGGATTCCTAATCTTGTGCAGAATCATTAGTTAGCCATCAATAGCTAATTTAGTTTTGTCATGAATATGTAATAGACTGAAGGCATGTTATAAACCTTAAGTCGGACATAATCAGTGCTGCCTTAGTCGTACGAGCTACTGCGAAAAATACCTCGACCTATCACAGTTTGCCGCAGGTATATATTTGGAACACACTCCAAATATTCCTATAGTTGCATGACTCAAACTCACTTACATATATTTAAATGCAACCAATATCACGTTTTCTTGCAAACATCCATGTGTTTACGAGGTACCATATGCGTGTTTCCTCCCAAACTTCCATATACTTACGTGGAAGGATTCGTGTGATTCCTCCCAAATCTCCATATATATACATACGTGAAAGCATGTGTATATTTGCTCCCACACACGCCGTTACTTACGAGGAAGCATACCCGTGTTTCCTCCCAAACACAATAATATTTAGAAGCAATTTAGTTTTTGATTACAATACACTACTATGTTACTATATTATATATAATCCTCAGAAATGATTGGTAAAGATCTCACCAAACCATTTAGTACGAGGCGAAGCCTCAGGCAGGGCGACACCCTATCATGCGATCCCTTCAACATATTAATTGAGGTCATCGTGGGAAAAGCGAAACAACAACGATTAGCACCTAAAGTCACACGCTGATCGCGTATGTGACTGTAGTGTTTTCAAGAATTGAGAAGGAATCAGCAAAAGTGGTCTTGGCAGTAAACGAGGGAAAGACAAAATTAAAGGTTTCAACAAACAGATCCACCCAATAGAAGGAACGTTGATAGCCTTTATAATTTCGAGATATAAAACGAACATACTTTACAAAAGAACAGTGACTGACAAGATATCAATCCGGTTTTTAATTCTCTTGAAGTATTTCGTCTTGATGGGAATTGTGGATATGCGTTCACTCACTGGGTTGAACCTTGACACTAGATGTCACAGTATCTCTCCCGCTTTAAATCCGCAAACGAATTGGTGATTTCGGTCATGACGGCTGTAAAAAATATCGCAATTTTATTTTCTCGTGCAACCATATCCTGTCTATCGCATTTCCTGAACAGATGTGATGCCAGCTGTATAATTAACGAGGACAGTCGTCAGTTGGAAAGAGGCAGCCGTCCAGTATAGTGTTGGTAAAGTCCAAGTAAATATCCTTAAAGCGTGGTTCATATAGGGGTCTTGATTGTCGTCAAGAGGTAGAGGGATTGTTCGGTTATTTTTCTTGAGTATTATCATTGCCAATATAATGTTGGGGAGGCAATCGCAGCCCACCATGGCTTGCATTTTACCTACTGCCTCTCTAGCTAGCTAACGGAGAGTTCCGATAAAGACATTGCCCGGGACATACTTAGCCTAATAGCGGAGGTAGTGAGCTGCTTGGACTGCCCTATGAACGAATAATTTCTGGTCACTCCCAAGTGAGTGGCTATCATAAACTTTCCACCTTCACGGTCAATCCTATCCACCCTATTTGAACCATTGAACAAAAATCAAATATTTGAATACGTTTGGTTTATCAGTGGAGTCGGAGGTCAGAATTTTTCCATTGCAGAGTTGCAGTTGGAGTTTTCGCCATTTTAAGAGAATTCCACACCCCTGACTAAATCTGAGCTTACTTACAAACTTTAAAGAAATGTAATTTATTTCATAAATTTCAGTGTTTTTTTGACAAAATTACATTGTGGTTTTACTACAAAATTCGATTTGAATTCATGAGGGGAATATTTTACAATAGTTTGTCTGTTTAGTTGTTTGGATACAAATATAACGTGTTTGCAGCTTGTCGCAAATGTAGTCTACTTGTGTGCAACCCATACATGGGGCAAGTTAAATATATGATAATTATAATCTCTAGTTTAATTTGAATTACCTGTCCAAATGCAAATTTAAAAAAATTTCAATACCATTGGCAATTGTACTTATTTTCAAAGCATTTCCTTCATATCTGGCAGTTGAGGTTTTCAAATATTTTACAAAGAACAAGTTTATGAATTTAAAAGTCTACGAGGCACTACCTATCGAAACCACAAACATCTACATGTAAAATACTTCAAAAACAGGATTGCCAGCAGTCAACAAAATTCAAAACAATTAAAAGCATTTGCACATTGGCATTAGATTCCACAACCTTCATTTAAATTAAAATTTTTGTTATTGCCATTGCGAACAATTGGAATTCTTTTGTATTTGCTTTAGTTAAAATCCAATGCATATTAAAAAAAACCCATGCATGGTCCAAACACATTGTGTTTGCTATTCAATATAACATGTTTGGGGCACTATGATTAATGGGTTATAATATATGTATTTGTGACCCAAATGTGGCTTTGTTTACTGAAAGCAATACATGACAGACAGTAAACAAACAAAAAGCTGAAAATCTTCTATATACGAAAACAATGCTTGCAGACATGTACATGGTTCCAGCAATATATTGCTGGGGTCGTAATTTTTCAGCGTATAGCCATTGTAGATCGTATGTTGATCATAAATGACAAGTGAGAAATTTAAAAAAAAACTGTGTGCGAATCAAGAGTCCTCCCCTAATTATTTTCAGAACTTTTAATTGGCTAGAACATTGATTTGTTATCATCATAAACTCATTTCTCAAATTAAATATATTTTGGTTTTTGTCAGAATGTCTAATATGACATCATGTGTGTTTGCCTTTTCATACACATTATCATCGTTCTAATGGGATGACGATTCAACAAACGGCCATTAGTTTGAATCAACAATCACCACAATACTGGCCTAGAATTGCCCAACCCTCGGGACAGATACCATCTTATGTCTGTCCATTTCGACGTTTCAAAAATCAAGTCATTTATTTAGTTAATTCATCTGCAATCGCTATTAACTAAATATAAAATTTAAGGATGGATGAATTTCAGTGTGTGTGTTTGTGTGTGTGAGAGAGCGCCGCACACTGGTTCAAGAGCGGCATTAATTCATTTTTTTCATGTACTCAGATCTACCTAATTTTTTCATAGTTTGTAGAAAAGAATCTTACTAGCATGAACCAAAAATTTTAGGTCGATATCTTTATTACTTTTTTGTCCAGAGGCATTCAAAGTTGACCAAAATGAATGCATTTGAAATTATCGTATTATATGTGCTACCTTCTATCACATCTTGCTTCAGATATACTCTTGTAATGAAACTAGAATTATTTTTTTCTGAAATTAGATGTTATAAGAAATGTATATTCAAAAAGAAAAAAAAATTTCGAAGCTCAATTTTGTTTTTTGTATTTACTACTATAAATTGTGCAAAAATATTTATTTTCTCAAACTTCTATCGATTGCATCTTTTGATCTCCAACGTCCTCTAGCTCGAGACTTATATCAAATTAAAGCTTGTAATCTCACCTAACGATTCATAAAAAATTCAGCTGCCCGTTTTTGCCCCTAAGCAATTCCGGTATAAAAAACTAAAACAAGTAAGGAAAAATTGCCTTCATAAACGCGTTATTGTGCATCATTGTTTGTTTTTGTTTTTTTTTGTTTGCTTGCTTGCTTTGTTGTTTCGTTTTTTTGTTGTAAAAAAACACACAAAAGGCAACAGTTGCGATTACAAAAGGCAACAACAACACACATGTTTACCATGACACTATAAGTCAGGCAGAAGCATTTTTGAAAATTGACTTTCGGTCATCTTTTGTAGCAACAATGCAATGGTGGTACAAAAAGAAAACAAAACAAAATGCACTGAATTGACATTTGCGTAAACATAAAATATGAAAAAAATAGTAAAACAGTTGTCTATCATGATCATGAGGTTTACTAATTTGCATTTCTTCCCATTTTTTTTCGCATCAGCTGTGACTGTTTGTTGCATTGTTTTTGTAGTTAGCTTTTTGATTTTGAAATGAAGTTGACAGGTGTTTTGTTTATTAGTTGTGTTTAGATGAATAAAGCTAATTCGATTATTGTGTTAGAAGTGAAAAATAGAAATAAAAATTATTAAAAATGGATAATCTTCAGATATCTTATTATGAAATTTCTGATCTTTTATTAGATTGTGATAAGGACATTAATGTAGTTTGTGATATTATTTCAACAAATAATAAAAATTTGTCAATTATTGAGTTAGATAAATTTAAAACATTTTTAAGTAAACAATTTTTACCAAAACTGAAAACTAAGTGGGTCAATGCAAAACGTATGAAAGACAGATTTGTTGAACAAAATGAAGTTTGGTTGGAAAATATGTACTGTTTTGGTGAAGATTTTTCAGAGTATGAAAAACCTACGTGTTCCCATGAAGTCAAACGTGGTCGGCCTTCTAAAACCTTTGAACTTTGCCAAACTCGTGCTAAAAGGATTAAAGTACAGCAGCTATGTGATAGTAATTCGGCAGAACTTATTGCATCAGCTGCAAAAAAAATAAATAAGGATGAACAAACGTCGAAAATGTTTAGTCGAGAAAAAGCACTAAGCCTTATTATTGATGCTTGTTTATCAAAACAACAGTATCAAATATTAAGATGGAGTGCCAAAGAAATTGGATGTGATATTTTCCCCTCATACCATCAAGTTCTTAGTGCTAAAAAAGAATGTTATCCTAAAAATTTGGAAGTACAGGAGAACTATAGTAAAGTCAGTATGCAAGAATTACTAGATCATACTGTATCCAGAATATTGAAGGCGAAAACGAAAGCTGAGACGGATGTACTTCCAAGCCAACTACAACTTGTTTCTAAATGGGGTTGTGATGGATCTTCGGGTCATAGCGAATACCACCAAAAATTCAATGATCCCAATTTAAATGACAAAAATATATTTTTGACAAGTATTGTTCCTCTTAATTTGAAATGTATTGATGGTACATCTGATTACTGGCGAAACCCAAGGCCATCATCAACAGCTTTATGTAGGCCAATAAAATTTCAATTTGTAAAAGAAACAGCAAATGTAATTTCTGAAGAAGTTGAAAGGGTAGAAAATGAAATTAAAAATTTGAAAAAAACTGTTGTTAATATATATGGCAAAAGTCATGAAATTTTGCATACACCTACTTTAACCATGATTGATGGAAAAGTTGCAAATGTAATCACACAAACATCAGGAATGTCTGTATGCTTTATATGTCAATGTAAGCCTAGCGAAATGAATAATTTGGAATTATTAAGAACAAAAACAGTTTCGGAGGAGGGGCTTCAATTTGGAATTTCCCCTTTACATGCTAGGATAAAATTTATGGAGTGCATATTGCATATAGCATACAACAAAAGTTTTTCAAAGTGGAGAGTCACTAAAGAAACAAAGCATGAAAAAGAAAAAGCAAAAGCGGAAATACAAAGAAATTTGAAATCGGTTTTAGGCATAAATGTGGATATGGTTAAACAAGGAATGGGCTCATCGAACACTGGCAATACTTCTCGACGTTTTTTTGCAAATCCTTCCTTGACGGCAGATGTTCTTGGTGTTGATGAAAATTTAATTCATCGCTTTAGTACAATTTTAACTGTAATAAATAGTAATTTTGAAATAGATACGGATAAATTTAAAGTTTATTGTTTGGCCACTGCAGAACGATATATAGAACTCTACAGCTGGTACTATATGCCTATTACTGTACACAAAGTGCTAATTCATGGGAGTGAAATTGTGTCAGCAGCAATATTGCCACTTGGCATGTTGTCGGAGGAAGCTCAGGAAGCTCGTAATAAAGATTACAGAAGTTATCGTCTAAACCACTCCAGAAAAACGGATCGCATATCAACAAATGAAGATGTATTGCATATGTTATTAGCATCTTCAGATCCATACATAAATTCATATCGTAACCAGCCCAAGAAGGATATATTGGAATTTTCTGATGAAGTAAAAAATTTGTTATGTTAATAAAGGTACACGAATTACTTTGTTATAAATTTTTTATTATTTATTTTTCATTTATTTACAGATATTTATATTTAATATGGGCATGACTGTTGCTGCACTTTATTTGTATATATTTTTTATCAAATAAAAAACACACTTTTGCAATGAGCCAAAAATTATGACTCTACAATGATTTTTAACTTTTGTGTTATATGGGAAGTAGGCGTGGTTGTGCTCCGATTTTGTTCAAATTTTCAGCATTTTTTTATAATAACGAAATATTAGCCTATACCAAAATTCAAAGCTCTACGATGTTTCCTTATATTTAATGCCACCAATCGTATGAAGCTGAACCAGTGTGCGCCGCCATACGGTGGATGTGGTGAGTGAAGGTGGGTGCTGAACGACCCGTGGTGGAGCACCTTCCCAAAAAATGTTATCTTTGATTTCCGCACTAATTCCTTAATGTTTTACTTGGCAAATAAATGTTTTCATTAAGTAAAGTTTTCTTGGTTCAGTGCCTGTCCACCCCCTTGGCTGCTAATATAACCGATAAACGCATATGGAAGTGTGTGTGTGTGTATTCATACATAAATATAAAGCCGCTCCTATTGTCACTTTTGAGGTATTTTCGCTCCGTTGCTGGTGGTGCTGGTTGGAACGGTGCTGTAACGTAAATCGAAATCCATCAAAATTCATTTCGACGCATTTAAACGCTATAAACGATTGATGTTCAAACTCGCAAACACATGATACGCACCTATGCTAGTGATAGTGATGGCCGTAGTCGTCTTCGTCGTCGTTCCAAATGATCCTTTGTCATCCTACCAAACTCCACAGGAGGTGCGTGCTGTTAGACGTTACGTTGTTGTCTGAGACTGGAACAGGAAACTGTGGTGCGTGTTTGAATGTCATCATTTTCACAGTGAACGCACCAAAAGTGACGAGGACAACGACAATGGCGGCTGTTGACTGTGGTGCCCGTGCCCGTGCCTGTGCCTGCCACATGTCCTGGATTAGTTGATTTGGATGTTGTAGTGGCATTGAATAGTTATTGAATACGGGTTTGGTCGTTCGGTTGTTTGTACTGCCTTCCCCTCCTTATTCTACGATATATTTTGGCTTTCTGTGCGGATAGATAACGTAAATGGAAGATAATCAATTGCATTCAGTCATTCGCTGACTGTTGTTGCTGCTGCCGTTACCAGTAAATGAAATCATTTTGTGCGTGATGTTGGCCATAACAAAATGGAATAGTTATTACTCTGTTTCACACAACAACTTGTGGCTGAGAACGTTTTCCTATGACAATGTGTAAATGCGAAAGTTGTTGTTTTCATACATAATGATGTGACCCATTTTAGTGTCAGGCTTTTACTGCCTGAATTCTAGATTATAATAGAATAGATGCCTGTATGACCTTTTAATCTGGCTTCGAAATTGTTCTGAGTATCATTGAGTAAAAAATATATACAAAACTTAGATTATGGTTTGAATACCTCGTACATCAGAATATATTTTTATTACTTAAGATATAAAATAAATAAATATGTTACCATTACGTTCCATCAGAGAGGCAGGGGAGAGCTTCTCACAATCAGTTAGCTGTGCGTTGTCGAAACTAATACTCACTGTTTGCAATCTACAGTTTTACACCGTTTCCGAACGGTGTTTTGAGTGGAGGTTTACGCCGATTGTTTCTGCTTCGGCGGCGGCATAGGGACCTGGGAAAACAGGTGGCGGCGGTTTGGTCTGATTACCTGGAGCCGACTAACGGCGGCCTATCCTAATAATTAGGAAATTGTCCAGGCTGCTTCAGTGCAGAGGTCAATTCTTCGGAAATTGGACCTGCTGCTGTTATAGTTGTAATGTACGATGTAACCTGTTAGGGAATGGAAATACCTGTTAATGTTGTAGCGTGTGGAATTTCGTGTGGTTGTTGTTATGCAAAATTCAGTTTGTCGTTTAACTCCATACGTTAATTCTTGGAAAGTCAAGCAGACTGTTGTTAGGACATATTCTGATTGTGGTTGAGTGTAGTTTATAGGTTGTTGATTGTTGTGGTTGCAACGTGTTGTAAATCTGCCCAGACTTGAAAGCAAAAAAGACTTCAAACACTAATTTTTTTAGTTTCTTTTCTGTTACTAAGTTAAATTCATTTTATCATTTACATATGTTCTGACTAAATAAATTTATAAAGAGAAAAATAATCTCCAAAAAGAAAAAAAACGTAGCCATTTCGCTGACTTTTTCATGTAAAGTGCCAAAAATTGTGATTTTCTGAAATGTTTGTATGGGGAACCACCCAGGGGGTTCCAGTGTGTGTGCCAGTATGTGTGATCATACATTTGGACTCGATTGGGGCATTCTAAATGGGTCAAAGTGGGATTTTTCAAAATTCAGAATTCGTTTTAGACGTATGGTTCCTCGGGCAAAGTTTCTTATTTTGATCCCTAGAATACGATTTTCCTTGTCACTTGAGCGATTTTTTTGCCTCCCTGCAATTCGACTCGCCCTAACACAGACACATGGATTCCAATAAATCAGTACATATAAGATGAATCGAGACTCCATATTTAAAGACGTCTTGAGAAACTGACCCACTGATGAATGGTTACTCAAGGATGTCTTTTGGATATGTCATAAGGTGATCACCATTGTTGACAAACTGCGGATGATTTTTGCTGACTTTTGACCCAATGTATGAAAATCTCAGGAGGTGTCATGATGTTTTTTATATGGAAGCGGATCGGAAAGTCAGCAGTGACTGTGACATGCCACCTCTTTATCATTGATATAGAATATTTTCAACTGGGATATTAAGTGTGTTTTTTTTACCCCGCTATAGCTTAATTTGTACGGGACAGCTAATCGATATTAAGTGTCATTTCAATTTCCCACTTAAATTCCGACTTGATCAATGAAAATGTTGCCACATGTTCTATTTAAAGAAATGGCAACAAACAGTTATCTTAGATAAATTTTGTTATCGTTTCTTGTGAATGAAAGGAGAAAATCAGAAATTTTCAAAATGGTTTACACATGGTAAGTTCATTCAAATTATTTTATTTAATGAAAAAAAACTACTTATACTTAAATATCTCTAAATTTAAATGATAGATTTTTGTTTCCCATTCAAATCTTTATCTTACCTGTGTTAATTTATATCGTATCAACATAAGATTTCTACTGTTTAAGACGAATGTTTTGTTGTAGAAGTAAAAAGCAAATAAATAATATAAATCAGGTATAGTCATTTAAACAGGTGATTGCATTTTTTCCATGAGATTTTTCGTTTCACTTGTCAAAATCATATGTATTTTGTTTTTATACTTTTTTTTATTTTTGTATTGTTGGCATAAATTTGCGTAGACTTTGACAACTGAAACGAATGAAAGAAAACAAAATATTTGTAGTTGCTGCTTACAACTACAACAACATCTGCTGCTACCATGTATTTATTGGCATTGGTTACAAACGTGTTGCCGTATCGCATTTTTTCACCCATTACAGCAAATGTTGCCACATTTCGTAGTACTAAGTGTGGATCGTTTTATTGGGAAAGTCGTAAGTGGCATTAGGTTAACGGAATAAAAAAACAGCCTTATTATTACTTGCTACCACCAGGGCGGTCAAAAACTAGCCGAGCTGACGTATACATGCTGCCAGTAGTTTGAAAAAACATATTAAGGTGAAAAGTGGCAACCAAGTAAAGCATATGTTTTTAGTTTCAAGACGCCACTTTGTTTAGTATTTTTATTTGAGCCATCAAAAGCAAAGATCTCAGTGAATTTGAAAACATGGAAAAAATTGGTCACCCTTATGTAATTCAATATTTCCATTTGAAAGGTCCCAGCAATATTAAAGCCGAGCTAGATTCTACTCTGTGTGAGTCTGCTCCTTTGGTAGCGACTGTAAAATATTGGGTTGCAGAGCTTAACCGAATCCGTTCGAGCTGCCAAGATGAACACCGTAGTGGTCGACTAATTGAGGTGTCCCCGAAAAACATGGTTATGAAAATTCACAATATGGTATGATCGTCGGCCGAAGGTGCGTGAGCTACCCGAAATGATAGGGATTTCAAAAAGTGTTATACATCGTATATTCACCGGTGATTTGAAGATGGGAAAGGTGGGTGCCGCGCCTGCTTTCAATAAAGCAAAAACAGCTTCTTGAAGATGTTTCACTAGAGAGTTTTTCCGTCGGTGTATAACCATGCACGAGACACGGGTCCACCACTCCACACTTGAGACAAAGAACAGTTAAAGCAGTGAACTGGAATGGGAGAATCATGTAGAAAGAAGGCGAAGTCAGTTCCATCTGTAGTTAAGGTCATGGCGTCTTTTATCCTCAGAAATGAAAACCCATCAACGGCGAGTACTATTATTGCAGCATTTAGGTGATGAAAATTGTGGAAAAAAGGCAACATTTGGCGAAAAAGGAAGTGTTGGTTCATCAAGCAGTGCTACAGCGCACACATCCAATATTGCGATGACCAAAATTAATGAATTCAAGTGCGAATTGCTTCATCACTCACCTTGTTGGCCAGATTTAGCTCTAGCTTTCAGATTTAGATTTAGCTTCCAAACTTGAAAAAATTGCTCGGAGGTAAAAGATTTTCCAACAATGAAGAAGTGGAGTCTGCGGATGATGGCTATTTTAAGGAGTTTGACAGCTATTACTATAATCAGGATATCGAAGCTATTGAATGTCGCCGGAAAAAGTGAATCGAGCTAAAAGAAGATTACATACGATACATGGGACAAAATAATTGTATCACAATTATAATTTGTGATTTAATTTGAATTTCCTCTACAAGTGCAAATTCAAAAAAAATTAAATACAAAAAACGATGTACTAACGTGGACAGTCAAAATTTCTCTTCACTCAAATGCCAACAAAGAAACGAGTGAAGCGTTAATCAATTCTCTGCTCTCTCTCTTACTCTCTTCATTGAATATTTCAATACACTAGCAGCTTTTTGATAATGTTATTGTATACACAAATTCCAACCATGTTGATTAAAATTCCAACCGTGTTGAAGTAAAACTACATAAACTATTCAAAAAATATGTAATAATCACGAAACGACGCGATAGACAAATGCGTTTGAGTTGCCAAACTGCGCACATCTTCTAGTCGTCTACTTCTTGACCGTCTTTGTTCTTTTGAAGCATTTCCGTCATATCTGGCAGTTTTGTTTTTCAACTATTTTATGCATCCAGGTTTATGAATTTGAAAGCACTATGAGGTAACACCACAAACCTCTACATATAAAATATTTTAAAAACAAACAAATTCAAAATAATTAAAAGCTTTCTCATATTTCATTAAAACTGGCATCCGGTTCCGCAACCTGCATTTGCTTTACTGACCACATGGAGACTCCAAATTTTTTAATTGTCATTGCCAACAATAGTAAGTCGCTTGGATTTGCATTAGACAACGTAATGCAAATTAAAATCCAACGCAAATTAAAAAATGCCAACACAGCACACACACTACTTACAGAATAATTGAGACTTTGTGGCTTGGTCAAGTAAACTCTGTTGTGTCGCACTTCGCCACATACGATACACTTCTCACAGATTGAAACCCTACAGCTAAGTGCCTAATTTTTTTCTCATGTGTAACAAATTTAATTGATTTTTGTCATGTCTTCTATTCATCTGCATTTCTTTCGAACTAAAGTTTAGTTCACTTTATTTGTAATTGTATTCTGACTCCTTAAATTTGCTATTAACGACTATTAACAGCAATTTCCTGCCGTGGTACTAAAGCGGTACATACATTTGCTCAAATTCCAAACTATTTATCTCCAAACATTACACTATACTCGTACTCGTACCACGTTTGCTTTACCTTCCAGTCATTTGGAAACGCATGTCACAGTTTCATTAGCACTGCCACAACGTCTTAAATTCTAGTCATCCATCAAGGTTATTTGGCATTAGGAACCTCTTCCTTACGACGGCGTCATTCAATCCGTAAACTATAACACTTTCCAAAAGTTGCAGCAGCGACACCAATACCATCACCAACTGGAGTGATGTCTTTCACTTATCTCCAGCAAGTCAACCCAACGATAATAGTTGTTTATTGTTGAAATTAAACTTATTTGTCACTCCCCTCCCTCCACCGCGCACCATTTCATTGCACGAACACGGATCTTTGGGTGAATGAGAAGGAGCGTAGCGAGTGTCTCCTGTTGCTGCTAAGCAAACAGAATAGACATCTTAAGGGACAAAATTCCATATCTGATGGCAGAAGAGTTTCAACCGCACAAAAACGAAAGTAAATGAAAAATATGAAAGTTTATGTTTAAATTACCTTTGACTGTCTTGCCACTTTTTACTTGCACACGTTGTAAGGATGAAAAATGTCAGAGTTTGGGAGAGTGTACTACGGAATAGAAGGAATGTAAACTTTATTTGTATTTGGATGCCTCCTCTGGAAGCCTTTGGAACTGAGTACACTGACGCAACAGAGCAAAGGACAATATTTACCCATTTGCTTATGCTCATGGCCCCATTTTTTACTTGTTCCCCCTTCCAGTGCAGCTACTTGGCTTCTACGTTCCTTCGTTTTCACTTTATGTGTTGTTGACTGTGACTATTTCGAGAGACATCAATGTCGGCTTAGACATCACAACTGACATTTGAAGGGAATAAAAATCCAAAAATATGATGACAAAGTTTCCTAGAGCAGTGGGCTGACAGGATGTGGCATGAGAGGCTTAAGGGGGAAATGACAAAAAGGTTTCGTACTTACAACACATATTCCCCATCCGTAAAGTCTACCTATGCAACACGTTAGTAAACTTACCTACCGTTACTTGCCCTAAAGTTTTCCTCATATCTTGTGGAGCGTTTTGCTTCGCACCTCATCAGTCGCCTGGTTGAGGTGGCTGAGTTGGTGGGTGTGGTTTTGGGACGCAGGCACATCTGAAATGTAAACAGTGAAACACAAATATCAACATAAACATAAATATCAACAAAAACAAAGAAACATTGCTTGTCTTTGTTTTTGGCATCTTTAACTAATAACGGTACTTTTTGGTTGACATTACGCTTGTTTTAGTTTAGCTCTTATGGTTTCTCGTTGCTCGTTGCCAAACACATATCCTGACATTGCACACACCCACATATTGTTGTTGATTCGGATACTGTTGATGTCGTTCATTCGCTTAGTTTAGAAAAGTTTACTTAGCTCATCATCGTCATCAACTTTAGCATCAACATGAGCATCAAAGGCAGCAGCAACAAGCGCCAACCAACAACACGACCAAAAGAGTTCTCCAATTTCACGACACATAATTTCTGTTCTTTATTATTAAATGCACACACATGCACACCTAAGGACATTCCTACGCATGTGCATTAGGGTTATGAGTTTTCATTACGTTACATTTTCTAACGGTTAACATGTGGATAACAATAGTGTAATCATTTCTTTTTGGACAATTTTGGTCAAAAAACCTTTCGTTCTTAAAGAAGTTTCTAAAATGCTCCACAACTATTTATATTTATTTTAGATCTGTAGTACATGATACTAATATACAAAGATTTTGAGGCAAAGATTTTGAGGAAGCAGAAGATTCCGTATATACAGCCATTGTCTCTATGTGGTGAAGAAATTTGCCTAAACAATAATGGTATATATGTAGGTGTGATTCTCGGCAAGAAAAGGGTCATAGGGGGATGATCCGTCCAATCCCCGGAAATGTTTTCTTGGATATGTACTGCTGTTCTGCGCCCTAGATATTCCTAATTGCTAGTCACTGGAATCCGTATTTACGTATTGAACTTTTGCGCTGGACTGCGGAAGATCTCTTAACGAGATGGCGTAGCAGTACAATATTCATTTGGTTGCCTGGGACATTCCGGGGAAGTACAGAGCGGATGAGATGGCCAGACTAGGGACTACCTCACAAGCCCCACAGAAATTGTTGTGTGTTGTCATGGCCCTAGCAACGTATAAGTATATCCAGCAATAACGCTTCTAAAGGGTGTCTCAATAAGGATACACTTTTTCATTTTAAAATAAAAACAAGTAGTAGTGATTTTTTTATTGGATTGTAAAGAAGACATGTTTCGATTAAGTATGGAATAAAATATCCCTCAAATGGCCCCACGGCCTTACTTTATTTACTCTTTTCATGTACCTCAGCGATAACGCATTGCGTCTCGGATTTGAGACTCTGGTCTCATTGTCTCTGGTTTATTTGCATAAACCCAAGATTTCTGAGACCGAAATTCAACAATTTTGTGTATTCACGAAGCCATTCAGATGGCAATGCGGTTCATCGGAGAAGATGACTTTTTTTGACGGCTGGTATTGATTTAACTTTTCTCCATTACCCATTGAACGAATTGCCGGGGTTTTCCATGGTCTGCTGGTTTGAGCTCCTGGATAAGCTGCATTTTGTACGCATGGCAAAATTCTCTGCGTAGTGCTTCGAGAAATTTGAAATTGTTGAGAACGATGCCGAATTGATGTTTTCGGCTTTTCGGTGACACTGTCGTTTACAGCAGCAATGATTTCAAGAGGCCGACCGGTAGGTTGACGCACAGGAGTCATACAGTCCATAAGCGACCTAGTTTCTCGACATTTGTTGACCACTCTTCGAATGGTTGACACGTTAGGTGCACTTCTCGACTGAAAATTCTTCGAAGTTTGCGAGCGGTCTCAGCACATCTTTTCAAATTTTTGTAATACGAGTAAGTTTTCAAAAATTATAGCGCATTGTTATTTCGTAAAGCGTTTCATTTTTGATAACCGGACTCAACATATGTGACAGCTGCCAAATATCAGAGTTGCCACTTCCAAAAACTAAAATGACACCTAAATGTAAAAAGTGCAATCTTCCTGAGACATCTTCTATTTGATGATGCGGGAGAGATGGACGAGTGGCATAGATTGTGAACGCTCAAGACAAATCTGGCCCAGAGTTCGCAGCAGGAGATCCATGAAGCTCATATCTTTTGCCAGGCCCAAGGCATCAATGCTCGCTTGAGTTTTGATGGGGCACTGTGTGATTGGTAGAAATGCAGAGAGACTAAAGGTTAGGGGAAATGACTTCTGTAGAAGCTGTAACGATGAGGGATGTATGGGATAGTACCTATTTAGGGACCTGTTAGAATTATCTCAGATGGACGTGGACAAAATCTAGAGCTTCTTTTAGCAAATTAAATGGTTGTCCGGTGAGGGTAACCGTCAATCTCGTTAGCCGGATGTACCAACAAGTCGAAGTGAGTCGTTCATCAAATGCGCTAACGCCCAACCTAACCTAGATATTCCGTCGCGATGGATCACCAACCCATAACGTCGTCCTACGATTTTAAGCGAACCGCGACTGTCCATAATGGAAAAGGATTACAATAAACCCACTTCTCCCTTTGAAAGAAACTTCTCCGCTAATATTCCGGACACACCGGCCTTGAAAGGATGCATACCAGGTCATAGAAGGTATTTACACTCAAAAAATAAAGTTTGCTATTAATAAAAAACAATATATGCTACTTATCTGCAGGGAATCTGTTTGTTATTACAGCAAATGCATTGTCACAACAACAAAATTTTTGGCAGAGTTGATAAAATACTTATACCTATTTCCTGAAACAACAAACCTATGTTTGCTGAAATTAAAAATATTTTTCCTTTCCTCATTTCAACAGCTTTATCTGCTGTGCTTACTAACACATTTTATTGAGTGCAGATGACAAACAAGGCTTTGGAGTCTATTCTAAAGAGCTGGGTCTAGACCTTAAGCAAAGACTACCAGGCCATTTTAGAACTTTCAGGCAGAAGTCATGAGAATCAGAGAGGTTGCACTTGGGCTGGGACGAAACGTCATCACCGCCTGTTGTATCAGCATCTACTCTGACAGTCAGGCTGTTGTAATAACTCTACTATTTGCATTCCTGACTTCAAGAATTGCACAAATGAGATGGCCGAGCGGTTGGTATTAACCTTATATGTGTGCCTTGGCACAGGAACATATCAGGGAGCCACATATGGCACAGGAACCTTACCTGTTCCATTGGATATGGAGCATATAGGAAAGCCACTTTCTACATGCAAGATCATGCTTGCAACCGAAGCTCTCAAACCTGCGAATGATAGATTGTCTGTAGGCACAAAATGCAGGATCACTAGACAAGTATGGCCGAATTACGACGTGAATCGTAGACTAAACTTGATATCCTTTCCTAGACAATATATTTCTATGCTATGATGTGGTCACTTGAAACTGTTTTAGAGGCAGGCGTGCATTTAGACAGTTGTGGTGTTAAAAAGGCGGTCGGGTGCGTCCAGCATATCATATGCTACTGCCCGGCCTATTGTATGAGTAAGAGATAATTTCTGGGATCTTATTTCATATTGGATCTAACAGATAGTCAGGAAGATGTGTAAGCTAAATGATCTTAGTCCACTTTTCCAAAATTCTAATTGGTTTGCTTGGGACGAATGTATATCTTCTTCAGCCACATCCTTGAATATCGGTAATCGGTTGAATGACCCATAACCATTCTGGGTCAAATCATAGGTTCAACGATGGGGACGGAATTTGAAGTGCTCTGACATCTCAATGGTTCTCATTAGACTAAGTGTGTCAATAGTGATAGTCACTTTAACCTATCTGAAAATTGTGACGTGAAGCATTTGTAGTATATTCTAATAAAATCATATTGTGAATAAATCAAAAAGTCAACACAATTTTCGACGGACTTGTCCTGAGTCTACCCCCATATAACGTGCAGTGTTAGATTATTAAAAATTTGCAAAAAAGTCATAACCCTAATGTATATATATATTTTAGTTCAGAGAATGAACCCTTTTAAAAGGAGTAAGAATTTGTTCCAGATTTGTTAGTGTAGTAATCTTGGGATGATATAAACGTGTGCACTGGAGGGCTCTCTTTAAATTGTGTAAATTTAAGATCTCGAATAGGATCTTCAATGAACAACGTGAAGATGAAATCACTGGCAGTTACTATTTCGAAGCTGATCTTGTAAACTGATGATGATAATTGAAACCTGTATTATGACAACCTCTGTATATGGTCTGTAGTGTGACAATGATGTGCATGGATTTCGTATTTAGCAGGTATTACCTATGCATGATATATATATCCTGTTACACTAATTATCCTTAGATATTGAAGTGTGTTAATGAATAAGCCCTCTCTCACAGCCTGAACACGTTTGACATAAAAATAGTGTGATATATTTAATAGTTTCTACAATAGCAGTGATGCCAGTCCGTTTCATTAGATGGGCCAGTAAAATTTTCCACACCCTAGGTCAAAATCCTTGCAATATCAAAATGCCCGTAAATCGCGTACCCTCGAATCGCACGCAATGGGGCATCAGTCCCCACATTATGTTTTCTTTCAATGGGAGTAAAGGATTCTTTGCCTATTTTTAATACCTTCACTTTATCATGTGTTTGTTAGGGAATCCTTTGACTTAACTTTTTTCTCATTTACCTTACGTTCGTCTAAATCGCCTTTATTTTCCCCCAAACCAACCTTTGGATATTTTTTGTGGGTATTTTCCGCCTCTGTTGATGTTTTTAAAACTCATTTGTGTCAAGCAACCTGTTAGTAGAGCAATACCAAGGACTAAAAAAGCACCAGCAACAACAAAGGGAACAGCAACAGCATTTGACAGTAAGGGAACAATGTAAAAAGTTTGTAGTTTTATTTCTTGTATATTTATGTCTATTCGGCTTTCTCTAACCTGTTCTCCATTCTATGCCATTCACTCTTCACAAACATGATGTTTTTTTCACAGCTATTGGTGTTGTTATCGTTGTAGTGGTGTTAGGGTTGCTGTTTTTGTATCTTTGCTTTGTTGTTGCTATTATGGTTGTATTTGATTTATATTGCCGCAAGGCCATGCTGGCTGCCATCTTTCCATACTTATTTCACCAACTACGAAACACTGTAGTTACTTCTGTATACCCTTGACGCTCTGAAATGAGACTAATGACCTCTTTAATAGGTCAAAACTCTAGCGATTGAGCTAAACGCGTCAGCAGCTAATTCTCTAACTCAAAATGAAGCACGGCAGCGTCAACTGATCCGTTCTTGTAATATCCAGGGGTAGCGGAATGGCTAACCAAATGGGAAAGCAATTCTTAAACGGAAGCTCGAAGTGATATTAAAATTAAAAAGCTTCAAGATTGTAATAAAACAAAGCTTGAACGAAAAACTATTTATACGCGTATTTCAGGATTTTTTTTGAGGAATATTGTTTTAATATATAACAAAAAGGATTTATTTCAAAATTTTGAAAAAATTTAAAAAAAATTACAAAATTTTAATTTATAAAATAAATATAATATAAAATAAAACACGTTTTTGTAATCTTCAAATTTCATAACTCTGATATCAGAGTATTTGTCCTCATAAGAGCGAATACTTTCGTGTGTAGGTTATTGATCACTGAGTGCAACAAAATTTGTGATAGACATTAAAAACGGGACAATGTTTTTAAAGAGTTCAAACAAAGGTACTATATAATATGTAAAGTAAAGGGTTTTTTAACAGAGACGCTACAAAATTAAATCGATAGGGACAGCAAACGACGCCATATTTTTTCCCGCTCTTTTGGCATTTCTCTTCAGTAAGGTTTGCCATTTCATCATGGAAAGATATACGTGCCAACAACGAGTCGAAATCATTAAAATTTACTACCGAAATTTGGAGTCAGTGGCCTCAACTTTAAGAGCGCTACGTCCAATTTATGGTCGTCATAATCGTCCTACCAGATCAACAATTGAGCGTCTAGTGGAAAAATTTGAATACACAGGAACAGTACAAAATGTTTCCGTGCCAGTGAGACAAAGAAGTGCCCGTAGTGTCGAGAATATTGCTGCCGCTGAGGCTTCAGTTCAAGAAAGCCCAAATGTGTCTCTCACACGTTGTTCTCGAGCGTTGGGCATCTCTGTGACGTCGTTGTGGCGAATTTTGCGAAAAGATCTTGGCGTACATTCTTACAAGATCAAATTGACGCAAGAACTGAAGCCGCTTGACCACCATAAGCGTCGTATGTTCGTGAATTGGGCTGAGCAACAACTTTAAAATGATTCGGAGTTTCATCGGAAAATCATCTTTAGCGATGAGGCTCATTTCTGGTTGAATGACTTCGTCAATAAGCAAAATATGCGTTATTGGTCAGACAGCAATCCACACGTAATCCATGAGTCGTCATTGCATCCCGAAAAAATTACGGTTTGGTACGGTTTATGGGCCGGCGGCGTCATTGGGACGTGCTTCTTCCGTGATGATTAAGACCGGCACATTACTGTGAATGCGAATCGCTACCGTTTAATGATAACCGAATATTTTGGGCCCCAATTGGATAATATGGACTTGGAGCACATGTGGTTCCAACAGGACGGCGCCACAAGCCACACAGCGAATGCCACAATCAATTTACTGGAAACCAAGTTTGGTGAACGTGTTGTCTCCCGAAATGGCCCAGTCGATTAGCCGCCTCGGTCGTGAGATTTGATGCCGTTAGATTATTTCCTGTGGGGCTAGGTCAAGTCTATGGTCTATGCCAACAAGCCAGCGACGATTGATGAACTTCGTACGAATATCGAACGTGAAATTGCAGCAGTATCGGCCAATTTATGCTTGAAAACTTTCGAAAATTGGGTTCAGCGTCTGGACTTCTGCAAGCGTGCCCATGGTGGCCATGTAAAAGAAATCGAGTTCCATACATAATGGGATCGAACGTACTTTCACAGGAATAAAGAATTTCATTGGTATCTAAAACCGGTTTTGTTTTATTTAAAAAAAATTTTGTAGTGCTCTTATTGAAAAACCCGATATTTCATTTGATTACACTGTGTAACACAAAATAAATAGCAGGGTTCCGACATCGGATTCCGGTAGAGGTGATACAAAAAATACACGTGTATCGGTATTTTGAATGTTTACGCCTGCATTTTTTGTAGTGTGTGGGGGGGGGGGAGGATAAATTTTTCCCCTTTCCCACATTCATATGATGAACCGGCATAGGAAACCATGTTATCCTTACATTTTAGGTATATGATTTGTTCAGCAATTTTGTGTAAATGTTTACGAGAAACGTTCCTGTGGAATTCTTCAAGAGTCTCCCACAGACCTTTCCAAGAAGCCCAAAAAACAAAAAATCTGACCACTGGTTCTGAAGTTAGCAATCTTGCACTACTACCCTCCGACCTCCAATCCGAACATTTTCAAACCGCTGCCATTTCGCACACTTGCAAAGAAAAAACCCGTTCCCCCCCAACGAAATCTCAGATAACTGAAGTTCTGTTGGGAACTGTAGTTGGGAGAAACGAACTTCTGTTAACCCAAACATGTCATTTCGTTTGGGAGAACCAATAAATATTTGCTGCAAACAAGTATGAAAAATACAAGCTGAAATAAACTTTTGCGAGAAACGAAAAACAGTTCCGCCAACTGTTATTTCGGTTACAGCAAGCGAGTTCTAGTTACTCCAAAATAAAAAAAAACGTCGTTCGCATTAAACGAGTTATGAAAAATTAGAGTTGAAAAAACGTTTGCGAGAATCGAAAAACGGTCCCACCAATTATTCTTTCGGTTACAGCAATCGAGTTGTAATTAAAACGTTTTTTTATGGCTTCCATAAGCTCTTGTTTGTTTCAATTTCCAACTTTTATGATTTAGGTTTTACCCATAAAGTTTGTTTTAAAAAAGTTGGCATTTTTCTTTTTTTTTCACGTCTGTCTCGCCACGCAGCCAAATAACCACTAAAAGCGCAGCAAACTACAACGCGTCAATTGTTCATCCAAGATACATTGACAACGTAGAAGTATTAGAGTCTGTGATCACTTTTATGTGTATGCGTGAGTGTGTAGGCCAAACGAGTGGATAAGACTGTGTATACAGTCGACAGAATGAGAGAAATTTACGTTCTTCGTAATCTGTGCTGTCATTAGAAAAATGACTAATTTCAGTTATCGCAAACGTTTTTTTAAATTGCGACAAATGTAATTTTGTACGCAAACGAGTACTTGTTTGCAACAACATGATTCACAGTTGCGATATATGAGTGTATTTGGAAGAAATACATGAACGGTTGCGATTAATGAATTAATTCAAGTCAATCATTGTAGTGTTGCGGTTATCGAGCAACAAAACTTTGCGTGCACATATTTTCTTGCCACTTATCAATTGTTGTTTGTATTTTGTCTTATAATGTTACTTTGTGATGTCGGTTTTTGTATTAGTTTCACAATATTTTTAGAACTTTATGACCATAGATTAATTCATATACCTAGAGTAACGATTTCTCTAGGTAAATTTACGAAGTTTGTTGTAGTTGCATATGGACGTTGCATGTTGCAAAGCATTGCCTTAATGATGCCAGATAGAGGCAATGGCTCAAACCAACCAACAAGAAATCAGCAGCGGAATTTCGTTTTGTGCGTTGAAAACTATGTGTAAATTCACCACTAACAATAAAAGTACAAAATACTTTTAAAATTCACAGTTCTTAACTAAAAAGACATGGCAAATTTAATTCAACAATTTTTGGTAATTCCACCTGGTGTAAACCAATTTACGTCAAATAACTCACTATCGCACCGATCACACCAAGAAGTGTGTGAAATGAAACATCAGACGTGAAAGATGATAGCTCTAGGTGCCATTACTCTATGTTTATGACCTTTTCTGTATCTTCTTACTGGGAAATTTTACTCCCATAGAAATTGGAAAAATATTGGCTTAAAATGTAATTCCATCTGAGGTGTCAGTTCCTGTACAGGCGATTTAGTTAATTAAATAGATCCAGCGAAGTGTCAATACGAGCTAGTGTAGTGACTACAGAATGGTAATGCTGAGGATGGCGATTGGCCCTGTGCAATGACATCTTCATTGAAAATTCGACACTTAATAGGATTGCTAGTGGAGAGCCGAGAAAAAAGTGCTGGCTCTCAATGGATGATGAAATAAATAGTCCGTCACTACTTACCCGGACAAACAGGACGCTACCCAACACAAACGTTTCGTTCAGTGTGAGTTACTGTGTGCGTGTACGTGTGTATAACAGTGTCCTTTTTCTAATAACTAATGTGAAAGTATGACAAGGTTGACTGTGGCTGATGTTGGTCTTACCTGCCTTTTGTTCATACGATTTTTGACATTCCTTTAAAGAGGTTTGTTTAGGACTAAAATTAGGGGAATAAAATAAAATCATCCGGATCCACATCCACAACAGCGGCAGCAGCTGCAGAGCAACAGCCGCTACAGCATAAGCAACAACTGGTTTTATGTTCGGTTTCTTCGTTAAATTCTTGTTGATGGAGCACCACTTAACTTTATGTTGTTGTTCTTTACTTTTCGTATTTTGTGTTTACTTTATTATTAACAACAACAATTACCACGAAGACGGCAAACGATAATGAGAACGAAAAGTGAATTATTCGGAAATATTCCTCCACAAAGATGCAAGGAGTAACGGAGAACATTTTACAAATATTTAATGAGACAATTTAAAATCGTAATGCAGAAATGGGTTAAAGTTTAAAGGTCGAAATCATCGCCATTAACCGAGTCATTGGCTGAGGATGCTTTTCATCTAAAAGGGACGATAATGATGGCGAAAAATATTAAGGACGAGAAAAAGAAACATTTCATGCAAACATTCAGGAATGAGAAAAGTTTGAACGAATGATATTTTCTGCAGAAAGTTTTTGTTTAAAATACATATAAGCGAACGTCCTAAACTCACAACTGAAGGACTGGCTTGGAGTTATGTTTCTCTATTGCATTTTCGAATCAACGTCTATGACTGTATCTCTGACCACAGCTGATAAAATTCTAACTTCTCCTTATTACTCAATAACATATATTTATTGTATATATTTTAAAGGGTGTCTAAGTAAGACTGCATTTTTTAAATTAGTGCCATTGTCCTGGGAACACTCTTGGAAAACAACTCGACACCTATCACGTATTTGTGTATTTTAAGGCGGCCGTCGAATGCCCGATACCGGGGAAACTGTACGAAGCAATATCTGAGCTTGGTATTACTGCAAAACTCATACGCCTTTGCAGAATGATCTCGACGAACACCAAATCCGCAGTGAAACCTGGTAAGGATCTTACCGAACCTTTCGAAACAAGGCAAGGTCTCAGACAAGGCGACGCCCTATTGTGCGATCTCTTTAACATCTTAATAGAGATTATTATGAGAAAGGCTGCAGTCCACATCAATAAACCATCAGCAATACTAATGATATAGTTATCATTGGGCGCACATTTAGAGAAGTTACTGCGGTGTTTTCGAGAATTGAAAAGGACTCAGCAAAAGTGGGTCTGACTGTAAATGAGGACAAGACAAAATTAATGGTTTCAACCAGCAGGGGCTCCACGCAATTATAGCGTGAACGATGGTAACCGCTATGATTTCGAGGTGGTGAACGAATTTATATACCTCGGATCTGCCGTAGACGAAGATGACAACGTCAGCCTGGAAGTCAGGCGGAGAATTGTGCTTGCGAATGGATGTTATTTTTTTTGGGCTAAGGAAGCACTTTAGAGATAAAGCCCTCTCTCGAGTGACCAACGTGCAACTGTACCAGGTTCTCATACAACCTGTCTTGCTTTATGGCGCAGAATCCTGGGTCTAATCGTAAGCAGACGAAACATCTGTAGGAGTCTTCGAGAGAAAAATACTCCGAAAAATGTATTGCCCTATAGTGGAAAATGACGAGTATCGGCAACGCATGAACCATGAGCTGTATGAGCTATATCCCGACATTTACATAGTTAAGCGGCTCAGAATAACGAGATTGCGCTGGGTAGGCCATGTAGGCCATGTCAGTAGAGAGTGGGTGGAGATGAACGAGCACGAAGGGTTTTCGAAACCGAACTAGAAGGAAGACGAAAAACAGGAAGACCAAGACTCCGCTGGAGGGATCAGGTTGACGAATCCCTGCGTACACTTGGTATTACCAACTGGAGATATAAAGCAAAAGATCTAACTGGTTGGCGAAATATGTTATTTTCGTTTTGTAAGGTCCCTGACCCCCCGGGGTTGTCCGAGACCGGATAAGTAAGTATAAGTAAGTCATTGGTGTTTGAGCAAGTGGCAACTCTGACATTTGGCAGCTGTCACATATGTTTATTCCGATTATGAAAAAAATAGAGCGCTTTCCGAAAACACAACGCGTTATAATTGTTAAAACTTATTACAAAAATTTTGAAAGTCGCAAACTTCGAGGAATTGTCAGTCGAAAGAGTGGACCTAATGTGTCAACCATTAGAAGTGTGGTCACACAATTTTAAGAAACTGGGTCGTTTATGGACAGTAAGACTTCAGGACGTCAACGAACCTGTCGGTCGCTTGAAAACATTGCTGCTGTAAACGAGAGTGTTGCGGAAAACCAGAAAGCATCAATTCTTGAAGCACTACGCAGCGAATTTTGATAAAAGACCTCAACCTTCATACGTACGGAATTCAGCTTACTTAGGAGCTCAAACCAGCAGACCACGGAAAGCGCCAGCAATTCGTTTAATGGGTGATGGAGCAAAGTGAAGTCAATGTCAATGGTTCAAAAAGTAATTTTCTCCAATGAAGCGCATTTCCATCTGAATGGCTTCGTGAATACACAAAATTTTCGAATTTAGGTCTCAGAAAATCCTCATACAATCCATCTGACACATATTCACCCACAAGGAGCAACTACCTGGTGCGGATTTTGCTCACGCGACGTGACTGGGCCTTACTTTTTTTAAAATAAGGCCAAAATTGCAGTGACTGTGAACGCAATTCGTTACAGGAACATGACAGCGGAGCTCTTGTGGCCTCAATTGGACGGCAGGAATCTGGACGACATGTGGTTTCAGCAACACGGCGCCACTTGCCACACAGCGCGTGAAACAATCGATTTATTGCAGCTGCGATTTTCAGAACAAATTATCACAAGAAATTCTGATGTCAACTGGCCACCAAGATCATGCGATTTAACGCCGTGCGAGATCTTTCTTTGGGGTTTTGTAAAATCCCGGGGTTATGCGAATGAAGCAGAAACAATTCCTGAGCTCAAATCCGAGATCCAACGCGTCATTGGTGAGATACAACCAGTGAAAAAGTCGTGAAAAATTTCATGAAAATATTAATGGCCTGCCGTCCGAGCCGTGGGGGGCATTTGACGAGTATTTTATTTCATACTGAATCGGAACATGTCTTCTTTACAATCCAATAAAAAAATCACAAATATCTCAAAAAAAAAAAGTGTTTTTATTTTGAAATGAAAAAGTGCATTCTTACTGAGATACCCTTTACTTACATATGCAAAAGAACGTAATTACAATTTTCATTTTCTTCAAAGGAGTTGAAAAAAAACTTATAAAGAAATACAAAAAATGAAGTTTGCCAGTATATTGTGGAATCTTACTGAAAGTAGGACTTTACTTTAGCAACGATTTGAAAATTTGAATTGAAAAACTAATCCCTCTCCCTTTTACGAGGATCATTTGTTCTCTTGGAAATATAAATTAAAATTGTAGTTACGTGGTTTTGCATTTCTGCTAACGATATATAGAATACACTTATATGCAAAAACTGAAATAAAATTGTGTCTCTTTTTTAATAAATCTTGCAACTAATCTAAGTGTTTTTATACAAGAACAATATTTGATTTCTCATACATTAACTAAAAATATTTTGTCAAATTTGTCTCCAAGAAGGCTAATTTTCGATTTTGCTAGTAATCTTCCAGACTCAGAAAACACTCCCTACCTTGGAGCTAATCGTCTTGGATTACAGAAAATATAAGGAGTAAGGTTTTGTACTAGGGTATGTCGTTAGAAATTTTTCAAAATCAACTTTGTTGAACAAACTAGTAATAAAATCGAAATTAAACGGAATCGATACACACACACTCGCTCAAGCAAGGATTCTTTTCGCATTCACGCACGCTTACGCGAGCCTAGTTTGATCGCACTCACATTCATGCGTACATCACACGTGATTCTTGGCAATCACGTGACTGGCGCCCATCCCTAATATGTATGTACTATCTCGAATATGTGGGGAACCGTTTAAACTAAGACTTCTTCTGCTCATTCAATGTTTGACCTACAAATGCGTATTTTAAAACGGCAAAAATGAACACTCACCACAAATGTATATTTATGATAGATTATTTCACATAAGTTTTCATTTGCAGGAGCTGGAAATTGAAATGTGGTCGGTCTCATTCTCGCCACCTAGTTGATGTCATGCCATCGAAAGCCATTAGACCGAAGCACTCTTACGGGTTTTTGATAAATTATTTAGTTTAATGAGTGGATTGCCTTTTTTGATAGTGAAATTATCAAATAGTTATTCAAATAAGCATCAAGTCACACATACACACACATCCGTACATGTATGAATGTGTGTGTAAAGCTTGATGACTCAACAAGATGATTATTACAATTAATGACTGTGAGCTGAATATGTTGAGATGGATGGATGTGGCAGAGTTGGTTCGATAAATTTACATATTTGTTAATATAAAGTATTTATATGTGTGGGAACATGAATCAAGGTTGTTGAACGAGTATACTTATACATGCAAATGACTGATGTTTATGACGTGCCAAATCAAGACACACTTTTAAGATCCTTAATTAAACTAAATAAAAGCCATAGGAGTGTCCTTTGCATATGATTGAAAATTATTACATTATTGTCCTTCTACCAAAAATAATATACGCTTTTTGTACGTAAAGTGCCAACAGATTTATCATATCGAAAAAGTTATTGTTTAAGTTAATTACAGGATTTCGTAATCACGCTTAGACACACACACACACACATATATACACAGCAGATTACGAGTTCATTAATAATTCACAGATTTGCGGCATGAGATTTGAGCACACGACACCTTCCACTGACATCCAATAGGACTAATAGAAACATTTCATTGTCCACTTTACAGTAAACATGAATTGAAATTTTCCAATCCCTGGCTCTGGGGCCATTTAAATGACTCGGTTTTTGATTTCCAGCTACTTCGAATGCAAATAGACTTTATCGATTTGATAAAGGATGACAGTTCTGTTGAGAAATGTCAAACATGTTGTTTCCATTTTCCAAAAAAACGTATCATTTGGGAAAGTGTGATATTTCTGGAATCTGAAACAAATTTAGTTGCTGTTAAGTCGTAGATTCTATTTAAAATATGCAAAGGCTACGGTATGACAGACTTTTACACGATACCCTGAAAGGGTCTACTGTTGCCTTCAGTGACCCCCACATGACACAAATATCAAAAACGTTTGGTTTATCTTTTCGTTTTCGACGTTTCTTTATCTCTCGGTTACTGTTGCACTTCTTCGTTATTGATGTTTGTTTTATTACTTTTCCCTCGTTGGACTGGGGGACGAGAAATAAGGAAAGTTCGTTGGCCAACAAAAAAACAAAAGTGCGCAAACCAAAGATTGCTCGAAAACATATTATTACTTGAAAATGACATACACTTAAATCTGTGCGGCCAATAAAAAATAAATTGTTGCCGTTCCCATCGTTAAGTGCCACACACAGCAGCCATCTACATCTTCATCTACAGATACCAATTTCCCGGCGCTCAAACATTCATGCACACACTCACTCACCTTGCGAGTTACATGGCCTGGATAAATACGAAAGGAAGATTCTTTAGTGAAGGCGAAAGTTTGACTTTAAGAATCACGAGTAAGATGATTGGTTACCTACAATTATTTACAATTGTGGACCAACTTTTGATTTATAGTAGGCCATACGAAAATCAAGATTAAAAATCTTTCAAAATAGTTCAATTGTAGTGCCCTAATCGTAGGCAGTACCATGATAGCACCGATACCAATTCAGTTACTCGATTTGGAAGTATCAACACCACAAAGATATCGAATCTAAAGCATCGATACCAAAACCATGCAAAAAACATGTCTTTTTAGAATCGAATGTTTTATAATTTACAAATTTTCTTCATAGCTAGGTATTTCTTTGTGTGTAGCTAGAGCCATTAAGGGTATTCCCTAGGGGTGTGGGCGTGACTGAATTTTCACTACTCACGCACGCTCACGAGACAAGAAAAGATTACATGAGGTGTCAGGGGACAACCGGTTGGATCGAAGTTCCTTTCGTATATCATGTACTAGTTAGTTCCAACACGCCTAAGGCGCCCGTTGAAAAATACGATAATTTAAATGGATCTGGATAACAACAATTTTTTTCCATAGAATATATTGTTTTAAAAGAAGTATACTTTTAGGTCCGTATTGTAAGAATATGTATTATATTTTTGCCAGAAAAGGTTCTTTTTTAAAGGTAGGTACTTCGTTTATTAAAAGCTAATGTTTTTTTTTAAGAAAAGGTACTATTTTTAAGAAGAAGTACTTTTTGTAAGAAACAGCTACACGAGAATGATTTTTTTTGCAAGGAAGGTACTTTTTTTAAGAACAGGTACTTTTTAAAGAAGTGGTATCCTTTTTTAGGAAAAGTTTATTTTTTAAGAAACTGTACTTATTTCAGAAAGGCTACTTATCTCAAGAAAAGAAAAGGAATTATTTTATTTTTAAGAAAAGGTACTTTTAAGAAATGGAATTTTTGTACGAAAACGTTTTTTTAAAGAGAAGATATTTTTTTTGAAGAAAAGATTGGTAGAGTAGGTAAGAACGGATCAATAAGTCCGTGCCTTTTTGAATGAAACACAGTTTTTTTTTGCAAAAAAAAAAATCGTTTGTGAACATAATCTTCGTTTAGCTCAATACACTTAGTTCAAAGTTTGTCCAATTTTTGTAACCCTTCCAAAAAATAGGATCAATAATTTCAACATTGTAGCTAAATCTCTTTCCACCGAGTCATTTGTTTAGGTTTGGAAATAGGAAGTAGTCACTGGGGGCTAAATCCGGAGAATATGGGGGCTAAATCCGGAGAATCCGGAGAATTGAGAGCAAACGCGAAACCCATCTTGCAGACAGCTTTCTTAAACCCAACTGATCATTTAAAATCGAAACCACTCTGCCATATGAAATGTCTATGGCATCAACAATCTCACGCACTTTTACACTTCGATCGGCCAACACCATATCGTGAGTTTTTTCGACATTTGTGCTTGACCACAACGAAAGTCAGTAAACGACGTTTTTACCATTGAAATCTAGGGTGCAGAGTCCCCATAGTATTTATCCAGATTTTCCTTGGTTTGATTGACGGTTTTTTTTCGCAAAAAATAATGTTTAATGAGCAGTCGAAATTCAGTTTTTCCATATTTCGAAAAAAATGGACGAGGTTGTATGATTTGAACAGCTGTTAAACGCAAAGTAAATGACGGAACTTGCTCAAAATTTGACAGTAGTCTGTTAGCAGGTTGTACTAGATATAAGCAGTGTTGTATTTCATATAACTACGAGGGAACTTCGAAAAGTCACGGACTTATTTATCCGCCTCGTACTTATATCAAGAAAAGTTATTTTGTTTCACAAAAATTTACTCTTTAAAGAAAAGGTACGATTCAACCGTGTATATATTGATGCATGCTTTGCTACACACAGTGATTCATTTTCGTATAATTACTGATTTTCGTTCAGCTTCCGAGCCTCAAGGTTGTTGAATTGTGTGCGATGTATTTTGTCAAAAGACGTTTTATTTACTATGACCGTTGTAATTGAAGAACAACAAAATAAGGGAAATAAAAAAAACGGATTTGTACATTCCACAAAGCAGTAAGCGAACGATATACATCAATAAATTCAAAAAGGATTTTTTTTCGTTTCTTCCACGGACATGTTTGCACTTTCGTTTTGTGACACAAAATGAGCAGTTTTACCACTCACGACGATGCACGAGTGCATCAGAATCACGCATCAAGCCAAAATATCAAAATATTTTGAATTTCGCGATTCGTGCATGCATCATGACGGTGTGACACATACATTCATATTTTCATAATGATTCACGATTCAGAAACATCGTGTATGCACACTTTAAGAAAATGTACTTTTTGAAGAAAAGGTATTTATTAAAAAAAAAATACTATTTTTAAGAAAAGGTACTTTTGGTAATAAAATTTGCTATTTTTAAGCAAAGGTACTTCTTTAAGATAAGATATTTTTTTAAGAAAGGGTACTTTGTATTTTTTTTTTTTTGAGAAAGTTTAGTTTTTTTAAGGAAAGGCACTTATTTAAAAAAAAAATTTTTTCACTTTTTTCTTTTACCTTGGCTTTTCAAAATCTGCTTTTTATTGTGTTCAAAACTACAATATAATATATATTATGTGACCTGGTCTACGGAAAGGGGGCTTAGGTGTCAAAAAATCAATTTTCACTTTTTGGTTGATTCGGATGGAAGATGAGATGCTTTTTCACGTGGTGAAAAGCAGAAAATCCTAACTTGCTTAGAAGTGTACTAAAAATGTAGAGAAAGAAGAGTAAAAATACGACAAAATATAATTTATTGGTAATGAACAAAATACATTGAATTATAAGCTATAAAGACATGATTATACAGTAGAAAAACGTATTATGGGCCAAAAATAATAATGCTGAGTAGTTTATGTATTTTTCTTTGTTGTCGTTTTCCTTGAGATCTTTTTACGTGTTGATGCTGAGGAAGATGGACCTGGTTCCTCGTCTGGTTTGAGAACATCTTCACTAGTTTTTGCCTTCCGTTTCTTCGATGGCAAATCTTGCGGCAATGGAGCCACAATATCTACTTTAGATATATCCGAAACTAAGCTGCGAAGATTGTGATAGATGTACCACTGACGTTCCAAAGATAAACCGGCTGGTTGTATACCATATCCGTCGAAAACTGCAATTACTCATCTTCAATTCGTCATCACTGAGTGAAGAAATGTATTTTCGATAAATTGAGGACTTCGTCTCGCTGGATGGCAGTTTCATTATCCGAAAATCCTTAAATTTTTTGGAGTCGTCCGGGCAGTGGAAGAGCCATTAAATCGGCTATAGACTCGATGAATTTAACAGCTTTTTCGATGTCAGCCGGTTTAAATGATTTTGGATGAGTACCCGGTTTATTTGCCAGTCCGTGTTGGCGCACTGTTACACCCTGTGCGTGAAAATGACGTACTAAATTTTCGTAACGCTTCGTCGTACAGGCATGTACAACAAGGAAAAACGAACGACAAACAGGTACTCTGTAGAAGGTAAATTGAATTCTATGCCTCATAACTTCTGTATCCTGTCTCTGTCCATATTTCTTCCGCCCAGCAAGCTTTGCGTATACACTTTCTAGCTTTTCGTTACTCATAATTCCAGCTTCGATGTGACTTAGTATCACTAAATCAAGTTCATTTTTCGACATCTCTAAACAATTGTTCCGCGTACTCTCGATCATTTCCCGTGGTATCAGTGTATGGCATTCATTATTACAACAATCTTTTGACAGAAATTTTGTTACCAGCACCTCCTCCTTTACATCAACAACATACAGGTCCATGTTAACAAAAGTTTGTTCGGTATCATCTTCTGCCTGAGATACACATACTTAGTCTTCATCATCATCGCTCTCTTCATAGTTTTCATCATCGTTTTCATCATCCTTTTCATGGAAATATTGTCCGTATACGGCACTGAACTCCTCATCAACACTCATATTTCATTTCATGCGAAATGCGAAGACGATAATCAACAGAAACAGTAAACGTCACTTCTTCAGTGTTACTTTTTTAAATGTTCCACACTAGCAACTTACACGATGAACTATAATAATATTCCGACCAACAACAACACTTACTGGACCAACAACAACACTTACTGGACGTCCGGCGCGGAGAACAATTAACGAGATAATGAGAAACTGACGAAACGAGTTGCTTACTTTTAACAGCTTTTTCACAGAAAACTAGTTTTCGCACGTAAGCTCCCTTTTCGTAGACCAGGTCACATATACTAAATATTAGTTACAGGCTCCACCTAGGAGACTTCCCATTAGGCGAGAAATTTCCCAACATATGTTAGTCGAGACACAAACCAAAGCAAAAGTACCCAATATAGTTGATAATACTGGGTTGTAGCATAATAGTGTTAAAAGAGTTTGTTAATTTTTTTTTATTTAGCCCCCATCTCGCAACGGGCGATAGGGAACTTCATTCCAATATGTCGTGCACGACATTTTAATACCAAATGATATTTACCAAATCGTATCTATTTTGGCCGTCGTTGATGCAATGGTTAGTGTGCGCGCCTCTTGTACGTAAGATCCTGGGTTCGAACCCTGCTCCGGCCACCTTAAGATTTCTTTCGGCGGTGGTCACCTCGCATAGTGACGGCGACACTATCGTATATAGCCATGAAAAAGGCTTCTCAAAATACCGTTCGGAATCGGTGTAAAACTGCAGGGCCCAATCAGTTGAAAACTGGAAAACGCACAGCTCAGTGATTATTATATTGTGAGTGAAAAAAATAGAAAGCGCTCAGCTCATTGGCTCAGCTCACTGGATGTGATGGGAAGCCATTATTTTTTGTTACGGACTGTAATTCTAGAGAATTAGAGGTGTACCTCAAGTGCCATCAAATAAATGCCAGTTGCACTGAACTCATGATATTTAATGAAATATTTTTTTACACAAATTCGCTTTATTTTATGGGTTTTGTTTTTTACACAAATATACTTCTACGAGTATCAGTCTTTTTAATATTTGTTTTAGTTTCTGACGTGTCAAAATAATATTATTATAAATCTTTTTGGCAACTGGCGGAAGTTGCCGTACCTAATACCAATTTGGTTACGGAACTGAAGATTCGTTGCTACCCATAATCGACCCATTACGTTTTTGATTAAAATTTCGTGACAAAATATCTAAAGACATGTGCAGGTACAACGCGATTTCGCTGTTTTGGGGATTGCATGAAATGAATGTAAGTGACAAAAAGTAAATTTTATGTGCAAGAGATCGAATTGAAACCATTAGATCTCCGGTGCCATGACGATGACGACTTATAAACTTTGTCAGAATATGGTGAGAAAAAGGTTACAATAATTTTGCATCAAAAAGTAAATTTTGGAAAATTGGTTACTTGTGATCAATTTGCGCAGGGGGTCGAAATGTGTGTTGGGTTGAAATCTTGAAAACTTCGAATTCGAGGTATAACTGAATGCCGCTTAAGAAAATATTCGCCACTGTATCCACCACATTGTGCAATGCAACAGCACTGATAAAGGATACAATGTCATTTAACATTCCGTACAATTCGGTATATACTTTTTGTATCAAAAAATCCTTTCCACTTTTGGTCACACATACCAACTATAAAACGGAATCCCATTCCCAAACACATCTTGACTTATGTATGTGTTCGTAATGCCACCACTAGTGATGCTACTGACTGCTACTGCTGTTAAAGATAATACTGATGATTACGACGACGATGCCTCACATGGGCTTCGACGTTATGCCTGACTAAGGATTTAAAAGATGATTTTGATTTCGTATTTTATCCCTCTCTCTCGGATGTATCATAGTTGTCGTTGCTACTGCTGTTGTTATTTTGTTTCATCACAAATGATAAAAGACTCGTGAAATGTATTTTTATTGCCAGTTACTGTGGCTGCCACTGTAGTTCGGCTACTGTAGTCACTTTTTTCTTAACTTGTTCGTTCAACTTTATATGCAATGCCACATGTGATACGAAGCATACTAGGTTATTGCAAAGATTTGTAACATGCAGTTATTAATACTTCTCAAATGCTTTTGGGCGAATTTAGACAGGTCGTTTTTAGTTTGAGGAACCGAACATGTTATTATCGTACATATAAGTAGAAAACAAAGTTTATTTTGAAATTAGGAGGAAAACGGCTTCTGTAACATATTCTCCTAAACGCATTCTGCAGGAGTCATGTATATGATTGTAACACACTCCAAGCAGCCATATGTTACCAAGTCCCAAACTCACCTGTAGTTAAATGCCAGCATTAGCATACATTCAACCAACATTCAATTCAACCTACATACATATATTTACGTGGAAATATGAAGGTATTTCCTCCCAAATATACTAATGTTTTGAAATTACAAATTTTTTGATTTCAACACATATAAAATATAATTTATTATTATTAATTTCACCAACATAAATCAAAATTTATAACCAATTAATAAAAAAGTAAAAATTTTAAAACAGTCTTTTTTACAATTATGTTGTGCATTGCATGTTTTATTTGTTTCATGAAAGATACAATGTAGATTGTGAATAATCGCTCGTTGTCCTTTTTTTAATTTCTTGCTGCCGAGAGAGTACAAACCACCGAGTAATACTAACAAGAGTTTGCAACAGCTGTTTTATGTACTAACGAAGACCGTGGACTATGTGGAAAACATATAGAGAATGAGAGGAATCTTAAATTTTAAGAATTTTCATGTTAATTGGGATCTATACAAATTATTTTACTCTAACACTTCTTTCATTTTGATTTTCTACACTGAATATCCATTTTTTAATCGATTTAATTGGGCAAAATTTACTCCAAGTTGATGTATGGTTTTGTACCTTTGGCTTGGCACGCGGCAGGAAAAGTAGGAAAATCACACCACGCAAACGCAGTTATCTGTCACTGATTCTTCTTTGAAAGCATCTTCTCTACTTGTTTTTTACGTACAAACGTGATCAGGTGCCTCACCGATACCCCTTGGTATAAACAGTGCAAGAAACACATCTGTATTTGTATCACAAACAAATATATATTTTTACCACAAACACATATATTAAAACATTGTAATCATTGTGTCTCCAACGTTTAATATTGAACAGCAAACACAATGTGTGTAAACAAGTGTAAACTATATTTGCGACCAGCTCCAAACACACGTTATATTTGTATCCAAATAACCAAAAGCGAATGGTTCTTCTGCGTGGAGGAAAAACGTATTATGTGACACACAAAATATGATGAAATAATTCCTGATGCGTTTCTTTTTAAATATATTGAATTTTTGCCCATACACGAACCAGTCAATAATAATAGCGAATCACTTTTATGCCCATACATTTTGGCTGACATCATTCAAGGCGTTACATAGAATCATTCAACAAATGTATCAATGAAAAGCTTTTCCTTCGAAAATTGAGAGACGGTCAAAAATTGTATGCAAATTTTGTGAGTCATTAGACTGAAAAATAATTTTTGCGTTTTTATTCCAATTTACGAATATTGAAAACAATTTTACACAAAATTAAAACGAATCGACTCAGGAACTACAAAATTGCCAATCAAATCAATCTGTAAAAAAAAATATTAAAATATGACACAAATATATGGTGTCTAACATTTAGCCCGCTTTAACTTTTAGAACGTCAACGAGATATATTTAACTGATAATGTTTCATTTTATTTATTCAATGTGAGGAAGATCTTATAGTTCTATCAATAGAATTATAGTTTTCAAAAAGGAAACTGATAATTTTTTTAATGCCATCATTCTAACGAACAGCTGATGAAGGTCTGTGTCTAGATTTGAAATAGCTATACGGTTTGCCAGGACACATAAGTATACATTTTGCAAAATTTATTTTTGAAAACTATATAGCTATTAGGAGAGATATAGTAGTATATTGAACAAATAAAATAATAAATCACTATTTTTAAAAAACACACCGTATACATAAGTATCACCCTAGTGATATTTATTTAGTTTATTCTACAGAAGCTGGTACATTTTCTCATGTATCGTTTGCGGATTAAACACAACAATTCTATGGTGAAGGGTATACAAAAACCAGGCCTGATACTCTCACTGGTCGCTGTACCCTGGTCAGCGTCTGATCGATAATGAGTAATTGGAATCCTAATGGTAGATAAAATGCAAACCCACTGTGGGCTAGACTTGCCAACCGCCATCGTTCACAATGGCAGTCAGAATGCACAAGATAAGCGAACATCCAATCCTTCTTCTTGTTAACAACCACCGACAATACCATAACAACCACAAATTACGGATAGGCAGCTGCAACATAAGAAGCTTATACCGAGCTGCTGCCACTTTCCATCTGATGGATGTTCTGAAAAATTACAAGGCTGGTATCGTAGCTATTCCAAAAATGGAAACCATGAATTTGGTTGCGGATTTGTAGTTGGAAAAGGACTGCCGGCCATATTCTTAAAAATTTGTGAGAGGTTTGAGAGAAATTTTTTCTCTGATAAATCGTCTCTCAAACCTCTGCTAATAAGGCCGTGCGAACATAGTCTACAGCTTCAAATGAAATACTTCAACACTTTGTCAATTTTTCATATTCCCCGACGGAAGATAAAGACAACAAGACCAAAGATATTGTCTATTGCCGCCTAGAATACATATTTGACTGCTTACCTGATCATGATATTAGGATTATTCTAGCTGATTTTATTGTCCAGAATGATAGCGAAATTGTCCTTTAACCAACCGCCGATATATCAATGTTCTACTCTTCCGATAGAAACGATCATACTTCTCAGTAGCACACGATTTCAACATAAGCAGGTAACTAAGACTACGTGGGTATCTCCTGATCATAAGACGAAAGCCCACATTAATCACTTGGACATTGATAGAGTTACCAACGCCATTGGTGCGCGACTCTTGTACATGAGATTCCTTCTCTAATCACCTTGTATTTCTTTCGCTTAGTGACAGCGACAATATTGCGTAATTAGCCATGAAAAAGCTTCACATCAACCCGTTCGGAACCGGTGTAGAAATGTTGTTCCCAATTACTGAGTGTAAAAGACGGCAGTGGCGAAAGCGCTTGTATAAATAATCACAAATGAATCACGAAAGCTTCACCAAAGACTTAAATATCAAACAAACGGCCATTGTATGAGACTGCCCTCATCTAAGGGCGAGAATGGAAGTTTTGTGACAGATAAAAATATGTAATTGTAAGAAAAGTATCTTGATATATAGCGCAGAAACCTCGCAAGCAGATTGGAAGGAGCTTTCAAATGAAATGTCCTCCGACAAATATATGGCCATATTGTCGGAAATGGCGAGTATCGGCGTCGTATGATCCACGAGCTTCATTACTTGTATCCCGCAAGAGGCATTAGCAAGCATATTCGCAGAAGGAATCTGTAAAATAGGGCGACCAAGACTGACCTGGTCGGATACGGTGGATGAATCTCTGCGAACACTTGGTGTTGCCAACAGGAGAGAAAATACAAACTAGAGAGAAAATGCTATCGAATCATTAACGAGTGCAGTCCAACTCAGCCTCATTCTATAAGGCACAGGTATTGAAAATATCGTAGATTGACAGTCTGATTCCGTGAAACCAATTTAAACGAATCCTGCAAAACAAAATGGTACATATATAGTATTCCATGTGTTGAATAGGGTAATTCTTTTCGAAATTTATTAAAGGAACCTGACATATTATGAGCACTCTGTAGTGCCAGGTTTGGTGAAAGAGTTAAATGAAAATCACAGTTCAATCTTATATTAGTATGTAGGGTGTTCACTGGTCGTCCTTTAAATGCCCTGCTCAACATTGCTGCTGTTCACGTGGTAGTATGTGTTGGCTGGTGGATGTTTACTATCAAACTAATATTTTTTTTTTTGGGTGATGATAAACACTGAAGAGGGAATTTTTTGTTTATATCTTTTATTCCTCTACTGATACGATATGGGGCGAGTAGTTAATAGTGAATACACCCCAACCATTCAACCACCCAAAGTGATGTTTGTGCTTTCGCATGCCTCTGTGCTTTTGATTATCTTAATGGCCTGAGTGGCGGAGGTCTGTAGACGGGCACAAGAAGGACATACACAAAAAAAAATGGAACGAAATTGTTGGCGATTTATATAAAAATTGAAACAACAGCAATTTCAAAATGTTATATCAACAAATAAAGCCATAAATTTAATTTGACAAACCGTTCTGTATTAAGCATCATAGCGACGAACCAACAACACCAACCTATCGAAATTGGCTATCTGCTACTCCTCCCGCTCCACGCCCGAGTTTGATTGGTTCGAGGGACAATTTCAGTTTCATGAAAATGACTTTTATCTGTGGATTTGAGCAAAAGACATGTCTAAAGGAAATTTATTTTATATTTTTTTTGTTTTACTTTTTTTTGTGCCTTTGGTCATTGATCGTTGTCACTGTGTGCCATCAGACGTGGTGTATTGAACTTGCGTCATCGAACAATTGGAAATAGTTAAGTTAATTAAATATCAGTTAATTACGGGTGGGTGATGAAAATGACGGGTCTTTATTAGGGATAAGACACTTGCTTAGATTTGAACGTGTCAGTGCAGTGGATCTTTGATAAGTTGGCCACAATTGTTTAGTCAACATTGTCCGTGTGCTGTGACATGGCGGCTGAATGGCTTAAGGGAACTTGATCTGCCCAGAAGATGTAGTGATAACTACTGTAAATGTGAAGGATTAATGTAACATCATTTAAGGAAGAGAATTAAAGGAGTGGATTTACAATTATCGAGATTGTACATTGTATGGAACTGAAATTTGTAGTACCGCTCAAACCGGCTACACATAAACTTTTCGCAAAATATAGATGAAGTTATACGTTCTTATTATCCGCGTTATGGAGAAACAATGCCTATCGCCAATATGAATCTCAGCGATTATCAACAAATCAAGCCAATGCACCATCTGACCGATTACACTATTTTGTATTACAGAAATATGTTCCCGAACTTGTAAGCTTGTAGTATGAATTTCTCATACATTGACTAAAAAGATTTAAATTTGGTTGGCAACGAAAATCTTTTTTTCAATTGGTAACAAATTAGTACATTCAGAACGAATACGTCAAAATTGATAAAATTGAATCCGTCTCGAATCCATCTCAGTTGGAAATTTGCTTAAGACATAATCAGTGACCAAAAACATATGTACATATTAGAATCCCTGCTGACTTGCCGATCCGCTCCAAAACAAAAAACTTGAAGACCCCCACTGACATTTTCATACATGTGGTCAAAAGTCAGCTGGAATCTTCCGCAATTTTTTCAATAGTTGTGATCCACCTTATGACTAGTACACAAGACGTCCTTGAGTAACGTCTTTAAATGTTTTGAATGTGGTCGTCTTCTTGATGCTTATTTACTGGAATCAATGTGTATGTATCTGATCTGCTGACCGATAATTAATTAAAATCTGAAAGATAACATGAGAAAGAGAGGGATAAAATGATACATACATTCTTATAATGCCTTGAAAATATGCATATTATTTTAGTAATTTTCAAACTTTTCTGGAACAAATTCTAAAATTATATGACATACTTTTCATAACTACAAATATGTAAATATAAACATATCAGTTTGAAGTTTTTTGAAAAAATTTTAAAACTCCCGCGCATGACTAGCAGTTGACAAACGATAAAGACTTCTTACATCCACATTCAGCATTGGCATTAGCAAGTTTCAGTCACGACATTGTACTGACAAATCAGTATGACGGTGTTGTATAGATTGTCAGCCCCTTCTCAATTTATGTCACCTAAGTCAAAACTAGTGACATGTCAAGAAGAAGTCTTATATACATACATTGTCAGCCCTAAGGAAATACTATTGACAATGTCTTGAAGACAACATTTTCCACTGGGATTTTATTGAAAAAATCCAACTACAACCCAACCAACTCAAAACGAATCCGTTTCAAATCAGCAATCATTGGAAATAGAATCCATTTTATTTAAAAACCCAACCCGAAATGCATTCGAATACGAAATCCGTGGCGAGTTCGAGACAAATCCGAAAAGGTAAAACAAACGATTCGCTTTTTAGAGAGGGATTTCATACGCAAGCGGATTCGTTACGTTTTTGTAACTGATTTCCGTTTAAGCCCAAATGTTCGAAGAAGTGAGTCCGTCTCGAGTTCGAAACGGACCCGTATGACACTTTGGGAAAGTTCTACTTGATGTTCGCCTGTTTTACACCGAACAAATTTTCAAGTGCCGAAAGTAAAAGATTTGAAAGAAAGTATTGCAATTAGAAACCCGCCATCATTAGGACTGCCAAAAAAAAGATGATGGTAGAGAATTTGGTTTTTAGAACTGGTTTTAGTGCATACTTCAAATGTTTTTTTTTTCAAACTTCTGATGCACATTATCGTATACCCATATGGCGCATGCTACATTTCATCATCCTTACATTCTGTCACCAAATTATATTAAAAATCTTCAAAGTGTAAAATTTTATCTCGGTTTTTCTTCAAGTACAATGCGGAAGGTTAAGGTGTTAATTCTTTTCTGAAATTTGTATTGACTTGACCCATAGAACAATTTTTTTTGCGAACCAAAACCTGTTCCTACAAAGTTTTTCCTTGACCCGGCATAATAATCATCATATATTACACGCTGATAAAAACGGCCTCTGTAATATATTCTCCCAAACATATTCTGCAGGGACCATGTATATATTTAGAACACACTTCAAACATTTATATGTTTACAAGTCCCAAACTCAGGTGTATTTAAATGCAAACATTAGCATGTGCGACAAACACGGCTTATTTATATCACAAAACATAAATATATTTGGGTCGCAAACACATATGTAATAACATATGAATCATTGTGTCTCAAACATGTAATATTGAATAGCAAACACAGTGTGTTTGGTCACAAGTATATTATATTTACGACAAGCTCCAAGCACATGTTATATTTGCATCCAAACAACAAAACACTGCAGAGTTTTCAGCGTGTATATACATACCAACTTCAAAACAAATTAATTTATCATATATTAATGTTAAAAATAATTATTAATTATTAATAATTATTCAAAATAATTTTTAGACTAGAAAATGCCACCTTTCCGATATATATATGCAGTGCCAACCAGTGACCACATCTTGTGCATTTCATTTGTTAGGTTTATATATTCAGGGATTGTGAAACCATTTTTTTTTAATTAATTTTGTATCGCCGGGTCCGAAACTTTTCTCCAGTTTCCAGTGGATCCCGTGTTTCAAGACCATTGCCGTAATTGTTTCAACTCATTTTTTACAACGTAATTGTACAACATTTTGCTCTCGTATTTCGCAAATAAGTGGATAATGGAAAAATATATTCTAAATTTTTATACGTACATCCATTGACTCGATGACTTCGAAATATTTTTGTATTTTCCCATTCTTCATGCAAAATTTTCTGGTCTGTATTTTCAAACAACTGCGCAGCGAGACGCTGCTCTACCAAATTCGGAACAGCAACGAACGTAACAATTCGAAAGTTCATAGTATTCGTGAGTCGAAAACGCAGGAACCTCATTTCTGCTGTCCACCACGCGTGTTATGGAAATACAAAACTTTCACATCACAGATCTAGGTACTAACCGGACTAACCTTCTTCTTCTTTTATTGACTATTATACAACCACATGTGGTCAGATGTCTTACACGTATTATATAAATAATTATTTAAATAAACAAATTATATAAATAAACAAGTTAAACTAATTTTAACATATTTCTCCAACTGTTTCTATCCTTCGGCTTTTCACACGCCAGTTGGCAACACCAAGGATACGGAGGAATTCTTCGGCCTAGATTTTTCATCGTTGTCTTGGTTGTCCTCTTTTCCTGCTTCCATTGTATACGTTATCGAAAACTTTTCGCGCTGGCTCATTTTCATCCATTCTGATAACACGGCCTAATTTGATTCACCGAGAGATGTCCACGTCAGAATGTAAATCATATAGCTCTTGGTCCCAACTACGTCGGTACTCTCTGTTTTCTTTAGCAGGACCATATATTTTACGGAGAATTTTCCTCTCGAATTCTCAAGACCCAAGTTTCGGCGCCATATGTCGAGACAGGGAAAATGAGAGTTTGATATAGCTGGAGTTTTATCCGTCGAGAGGGACCTTTGTTTTTAACCTGCTTGCTGAGCCCTAAATAGCATCTATTTGCAAGTACAATTCTTCTATTTATCTCCAGGCTGACGTTGTTGCCCTTGTCAACGGCGGATCAATGGTAGATAAATTCATCTACCACTTCAAAATTAAATCGGACGTCAAAGTTTAAGTGCGGACCAAGTCGAGAGGTCTAGGCGTTGACAGCATCAATTTTGACTTGTCTTCATTTACAGCAGGACCCACCTTCGGTGATTCTATTTCGATAATGTCTGTGTCGATGAACTAGTGCGAACGGGTTTCGATAACGTACCCGAAGGAAGCAGGAAAAGAGGACGTCCAAGACTCCGCTGGAAAGACCAGGCAGAAAAATCCCTCCGTATCCTTGGTGTTACCAACTGGCGAGCAAAGGCGAAGGATAGAGCCAGTTGGAGGATTATCTTGAAATTTGTGTAACTTGTTTGTTTAATTAATATGTACAAGACGTCTGCCCTCATGATGTTGTAAAATAGTCAATAAAAGTAGAGAAGATGTCTGTGTCATTAGCATACGCTAGCAACATATGGTTTGTCGTGTTGATGGTCTTGTTCGTAGTTACTGCAGGTTTTCTCATTATTATCTCCATTAAGATGTTGAAGAGATTGCACGAAAGTGAGACTCCTGTCTCAGTTGCCGCGTGATATAGAATGGTTCGGTGAGGTCTTCCCTACCTTCGCTGCTGATTTGGTGTTGGTAAACGTCATTCTACAGAGGCGGATCAGTTTTGCCGGAGTCCCAAGTTCAGACATAGCTTCGTTAAATTTTCCCCGTATGGGGCTATCGCAAGCAGATTTGTAATCGATAAAAAGGATGTATGTATCTATTGATTTACTTTTTGTGGATCTTTTCCACGATTTGGCGTAGCGTGAATATTTGGTCAGTCGTGGACTTGCCTGGTGTAAAACCACACTGATAAGGTCCAATAGATTTTCAACAATTGGCATTAGTCTTTTACATAGTACGCTCGACAAGAGTTTAAACGCGATGGTTAAAAGGCTGAAACCGCGATAGTTGGAATATTCACTCGGATCATCCTCTTTGATTTCAGAACGAGTACACTGAGGCTCCAATCGTCAGGCACAGATTCCCCCAACCATATACTGCATATAAGTTGATGCATGTGGGCTAGCAATCTTTCACCACCGGCCTTAAAAAGCTCGGCGGGTAGCCCATCCACCATAAGCCGGGAGATTTCCGTTCTAATCTCGGCTTGGTTGGAGGGAGGAGGTACAATCTACACTTCCACAATCAATACCTCTTGATCTGCTGTGGAAAAATCTGAGCGGGGTAGTGTGGAAAAGTGGTTTCTGCATATTCTAAGAACACTCTGCTTAGCGGCCCGTTATTCGATCTTCTTACCCTTTGGAAAAATGTTTAGGGTTCATTGTTCATTTTGCACATTTGTGCCTTTTCACTCTCTCTCTGCTCCCACTGGCTGACTCTTTCGTTGCCTTGCGTGCAGCGTCTTTTTCATCAGTTACAATGCGACAATCTTCGTCGTACTATAGTTTATCCTTCTGCAGGAGGAGGAGTATTCTGATCTGACAGGAGAGAGAGCTTCTGCCGATAGGGCATTGATATCTCCGGTATACGTAGCTTGTCAATATCCAGCCTTTCCCGTGTTCGGCTTCGTACATTATTCGCCCCGCTCAATCTTCTGTGAACTTTCGCACCCACCAGGTATTGGCCGTCGGTGGTGCAAGGGTTAGTGTGTGCGGATTTTGTACATGAGATCCTGGGTTCGAACCCTGCTCTGACCACCTTAAAATTTCTTTCGGCGGCGGTCACCTCGCATAGTAACGGCGTCACTATCGAGTACATAGCCATGAAAAAGCTTCTCAAAATACCGTTCGGAATCGGTGTAAAACTGTAGGTCCCAATCAATGAGTTAAACTAGAAAGCGCACAGCTTAGTGATTGTGAGAAGTTCTCCCCTGTCCCTTCATGGGATGTAATGGGAAACCATTTATTTATTTTAGGTATTGATCCGAGTCGATATTGGCAACTCGAATCACACGTACATCCATTACACTAGAAGAGAGCCTGCCATCTACTATCAAGTGATCAATCTGGTTCTACGTTCTCTGATCAGGAGATAACAAGGTCGCTTTATGTATGTCCTTCTGCTGGAATCGTGTGGTACTAACTACCATATTCTTTGCAGCGCCGAAGTCTATCATTCCATTATCGGAGGTGGTATCATATAGACTGTGATCACCGATGGTTGGCAAATTTTGCCAATTTAGTATTAAAATCGACTCGGATAATCTTAATGGCGTGGTCAGGGATTATTTCCTCCAGACGCCCATAAAATGATTCTTTGACCTCATCGTCTCAGCGTGCACATATATTAACGAGATGTTGAAATATTTTAAATATAGTGTTTTCACAGTCCAGGTACATATCCTTAAATCGTGGTCCTTATAACGTTTGCGAGGTGTAACCTAATAACCATAACCTGTCTTCTTTGGTCTCTCAGTCTAGATCATTTCCTAGTACCTTTTCGATCAGCTGTGCCATAGCCCCCTAATAGTTCGTTTATACGCGAGCGTTTATTGTGATATCATTTCGAGATATATCAATAAAGTACATGGAAGTAACACGTACTGGTTTTATATGTCTCGTATAAAAGTAGTGGTAGTTAACTTGGTTGCTTATATATGTTAATAATGTAGAGTGTAGGGAACGACATACGAGTATAATCTACACTCTACACTCTACACTACACTCAGAATACTTGGGATTCTATGATACAATAAAATCAAAATGTTTAAATGTTTTTTCTAGGACTATAAGGATGCGATTTGATAAAAACTTCAAAGAACCAGTTGAACTGAACTCGAAAAATGTTAATTTCTGTTTCGTTTAAAACTCGTTCAGTTAATCTGTTCCATACCATCAAGGTGAGTGAGATTCCACGAGCATATTTCGAATTTAGATCTGTCAGATATGCACCAGTGTAATTCATGTAAATCACTTAATAGGCCTCAGCTCATAATTATGATATTAGGCACAAAACTTCGCCTTCAAATTGCCAAATGAATTAGTAATCATAAATCACATGACCAACATGTTAGAATGACATCCAAGCAGAATTACATCTATAGATACGCATAAATTCACACAATTGCATGTTAATGCAATGCATACATGTGAATGTATTTACTTCCATTCGTTTGTGTATGGGTGTGTGTGTGTGTGCGATTGAAATGGAAAATAGTTAGTCATCCCAATAACTTTGAGCAATTATCTTCAGCAATTTATCTAAGCAAACGATTGAAACACAAGCTGCCTGAAACTCTGATATCCATAGATGTACACCAGCAGGGTTAACTTATTTTCACCTTCTGGAAAATCTAACTACTTGTGGCTATAAAGCAACTAACAACGGTTGTATGAGTGAAAATGCGTATGTTTACGTGTGCACAGTTTAACCGGAAGTCGTTGGTATTCAGTAAAACACCAATAGCGAACACACAGCTACACTCCCCACACACTCCAACACACACACACACAGCCAGACAGAGGTGGATCCGATCTGATTTTGCGTAAAAAGCTAAACACACATTCACCTAAACGATGAGTACTCGTACATCAATTGTTTGATTGTATTCCTCCACTACGATTTTACCATATTTGTCGGTTGGATCGAAGTGTTGTTGCAGCAATTTATTAGTGTGGTCGGACGACCTCTATTACGAATGTTGGGCGTATGTGAGAATGCGTGTGTGTTTGTGTCCGTTCGTGTGCATGTGTTCGTTCGGTGCGTTCGTTGAATAGAATAGAAATGATGCAAATTAATTTTGTTGTACAATTTGAAATGTTCTGCACTTTGTTGCAGTTCTGGCTAAACGATGGGCATGGAAAGGGAAAGGTAATGGGGCCTACTAGTTACGTAGTGGTCTATGTTTTGAAAATTGGATATAAAGAGGAAATTTTAACATTTTAAGCTGATGGTTTTAAACATGAACGCAACACTTCCGATTTAATGGTGCACAGTGGTTAGAAGGAGTAAGTAAATGTAACACATTTAAAAATCATGAGTGTTTGTGTAGTCGAAACGCTGTAGCAAACAGTTAACGCTATAAAAGGAAGCCTAAAACCGAGAAACTTTCGAGAATAGTACCAACAAAGTTATTCGAACTGTCGCCTATTGAGTGGCTCTTTATAACTACAGCAAGATTAATTGATTGAAATGTGTACCAGGATAGCTGGCGAGGGTCGCGTGCTGATGCAACAATTGAAGCCTTCTCCCGAATAACGTTGTAAGGGACAAAATGTAAATTATTCACTAGAGACAAAAACTATTTAAACGAGTGAGCACTTAGTCTTTGTTTGCCTCTTTGTTTAATATAATTTCCAATTTTGTTAACATTAAACAGAAAATTATATTAATTAAAACATTTAATTATTTAGAAAATATAATTTGTATGGGTTACACAATGAAACACTTTTTATATCTACAACAAATTGGACGATAATACTTGTAAATACACATCGTTTTTCACTTTGAAACGGATTTAAAATGTCAGCATTGGTTTCATGAATTGAAAATTGCCTGCTTTCCGTTACTTTGTTGTGTGTAACGTTTTTGTTTTCAATAGTCTTCAGCAAACGAAGCCGTATTTTTGTCACAAAAACAGAAATTATATTAATTATTGTGTCTCAAAAATATAATAATGAATAGCAAACACAATGTGTTTGGACACACATATAATATATTTGCGACAATCTACATAAGCGTTATATTTGCATATAAACAACAAAAAATACAGATTTGTAAGAGTGTATATGTGGCCGTCGGTGGTGCAATAGTAGTGTGCACCGCTCTTGTTAATGAGAACGAGGATTCGATCTGACCACCTTAAATTTCTTTCGATGGCGATCACCTCGCACAGTGACGGCGATGCTATCGTGTTTTTAGCCATGAAAAAGCTTCTCAAATTACTATTTGGAATCAGTGTAAAACTGCCGGTCCCAATCAGTGAATGTAATACTAGAACGCTCAGAGCTCACTGGTTTGTGGGAAGCTCTCCTTAATTCCTTTATTGGGTGTAACAGAAAACCATTTTTATGTGTTAATTTGATTTCGATAGTTTAATGATTAACTTTGATTGATCAAAATTCACATTTGATATTAATATTAGTTTGTCACCTGTATATTTTTATCAGCGGTAGATATGCAAGATGCTTTTATTCTCTCAATAAATTAAACGTCATAGGTACGCAGGGAAGTAAACATTGGATGGTGGAAAACATGGGTGCAATAATACCAGATAGAGGCAATAGTAAACAACGTCCAACAAAGGAACAACAACGGAATTTCGTGTTTTTGTGGCAAACTAGTTGTGCTAAATACAATACAAATGTATACGAACGATAAAAGTCAACAAAAAAGTACAAAATACATTTAAATTTTTCAGTTCTACACCAAAACGACAGGAAAAATTTAAGTGAACACCCGGTGTAAGTTAATTTTAAATTTAATTTCTCTCATTTCCTCAAATCTACGACGAAGGGAATGAAATGAAACGTCAGATGAGAGAATAAAAGTATCTATGTATGTATTAGTCTTGGAAATATGAGGGTTGGAAATATACACAAAAATATGCTGACAGAAATCCAAATTGAAGTACAGGGTCGTTCAAATACAGGTATGTTTTTAAAAACTCAAAAGATCGAACTAAACATAATTTATTTTGGTAACTATGGCTCTACTCGTATTAGAAATGACAAATATTCCTATATGTGGCTTCGCAGTAGCTCATCCCGTCAGTCCAAATTTCCAAGACTGTGTTGACAGTTTCTGGTTCTATCTCACGAATGGCTCGGAAAATATTAGCCTTAAGGATGTGGATCCTTACTGGATTATTCGCATTGCATCGCTTTTTAACGGCACCCATTCAGAAGTAGTATAAAACGGCCAAATCGTTGCTCCGAAGCGGCCAATTTGCATCACAAAGACGGCACATAACACGATGACCGAACTTTGTGCGCTGAAGATCGATTTTTTGCTGAGACATATGACATGGTACGCCATGCTGCTGAAACCAAAGAATATCGAAATTCATATCTTTCATTTCAGTCCAATAATTTAGTTTCTCGATTCAAAACACTGACGTATCTTAGAAGTCTTCTATAGATGTATACAAGTTGACCTTCATATTTAGTCCAACGTTTAGTTTGTCTTCTAAAGGTATAAACCCATTTCTAAAAGAATAGCTTTTTCAGCAACTCCAAAGACGGATAATAAGCATTTTTGCAGCTTCTATACAAGAGGGTTCAAGTGACAAAAAGGTGTCTCAGTAAGGTTTCACTTTTTAAATTTAGTGCCATTTTTTTGTGGAACATATGTTTATTCCGATTAATAAAAATAGAGTGCTTTACGACAGAACAACGCGTTACAATTGTGAAAGCTTATTACAAAAATTTGAAGAGTTATGCTGAGACACTAGCAAACTTTGAATTTTCAGTGGAGAAAGTGCAGCTAAGGTGTCAACCATTCAAAGAGTTGTCAAATAATTGGAGAAAAGTGGGTCAGTTATGGACAGTAACACTCCTGTGCGGCAACGTTCCAGTCGGTCGCTTGACAAAATTGCTGCTGTAAACGAGAACGTCGCCGAAAATCCGAAAACATCAATTCGGCATGGTTCTCAGCGACTTCGAATTTCACGAAAACTTCGCAGCGAAAGACCTTCATGTGTACAAAGTTCTGCTTACTTAGAAGCTCAAACCGGCAGACTATGGAAAGCGCCGGCAATTCGTTCAATGGGTAATCGTATAAAGTGAAGTCAATGCTAATTTAAAAAAATATCATCTTCTCCGTGGAGCGCATGTCCATCTGAATGGCTTCGTGAATTCATAAAATTGTGCAATTGTCTGGTGCGGATTTTAGTCAGGCGGCGTGATTGGGCCTTACTTTTTTGAAGTTGAGGCCGAAATTGCAGTAACTGTGAACGGCATTCGTTTCAGGGACATGATAACCGAGTTCTTGTAGGCTCAACTGGACGGCATGGATCTGGACAACATGTGGATTTAGGAAGACGACGCATTCTACCACACCGCGCATGAAACAATCGATTTATTGCAACAACAATTTCTAGTTCAAATTATCTCAAGGAATTCTGTTGTCAACTAATGCGATTTAACTCCGTGCGATTTACTACTTTGGGGTTTAGTGAAATCTCGGGTTTATGCGAATAAACCAGAAACAATTCATGAGCTCAAGTCGGAGATCCAAAGCGTCATGTGTGAGATACAGCCACATCTCTGTGAAAATGTCTTGGAAAATTTCATGAGAAGAGCAATGGCCTGTCATCAAAGCCATGAACGCCGTTTGACGGATATTTTATTCCAATACTCAATTGGAACCTGTCTTCTTTACAGTCCAAAAAAAACACAACTATCTCAAAAAATACGTGTTTGTATTCTAAAATGAAAAAGTGCATTCTTGCTGAGATACCCACCGAAACACCCTAGAGTTCAGGTGCTACACACTTCATTTACACTGGAAGTCTGCCTGTTTTGCAGGTAGACTTATGGAAGTCTCTGTCTTGTAATCTTTCGTATTATTAAGCACATAGAATGTCTCTTGTTCAAGGTGGTGTTAACCCAACTAATTCTGGCGAAGTTAGGGGTGGTGTCGAGATTTACGTTTCTTATTGAAATACAGGGTGTCTGGTAGGAGATTTATATTTTCAAACTTAAAGAAAAAACACAATAATTGACACAAAGTTTTATTAAGAGCATTGAACGATAGAATGGAAAAGCGGATTTTATTTTTTTAAGAGTATGTCATCCAGATGACCGTTGACATTCGTCGCCTGGCCTCAAGAATTTTCGAAAAAATGGTCCAATTATCTCATGCGTGTATACGGCACACCAAACAGTTACCCTGGGACCATGCAATGATTTTTGAAGTTTCAATCGAGGGTTGCTGATTCTTGGAGACCAGTAACGGCAGTTTTGCTTGTTGACGTCACCGTTTATGTGAAAATGAGCCTCGTCGCTCAAAAAATAGGAATTACAGTGCGAAAACGCTCCAACATTGTTTCACAAAAATTTTTGGGTAAATGAAAGTCACTTTCTTTCAGTTCTTGAACGATTTGAATTTAAAGGGATGGAACTTCAGATCCTTTTTTAAAATTTCATGAATAATCGCTCTTGGAAGTCCCAGTGAGGCTGCTATTTTCCGTATTGAAAGTCGCGGATTTTCACGTAAACTGCTTTCAACCAGTTCAACCAGTTAGACGAAATCTCTCCAACCACGAACGAATTAAACTTACACTCGGTCCATCACTTATTCGGAGAATACCGTACTGTGAACAAAATTGTCGACGAGCAATTACGTAAGAATCATTACTCTTAGAAAATGTATCCACAGCGATAACAGGATCACAGCGTTTCTGAAAGAATAGCTCTTGTAGCAACTCCAAAGACGGATAATAAGCATTTCCTATAGAAGCGGGTTCATCAATATGTATGAAAATATGGTCAGTCAGCACCACAAGGAAGCAATTCTTCTCTGAGTCAACACATTTTAATTTCACCAGAGATTGCGTACTATTTCACTGCTTCTATGTGTGATATCTTGTTGATTTTTTGCTTCCTTGGATGCGTTCTTTTTCCTGGTTAGTTTCAAAGTAGTAAGATCAAAATGATTGTCCTGAGTTGAGTCTTGGATGATTTTTAATATATTTTCAAAATATCCAAAGTTACTAATTTCGAACAAGATTTTTCACTAACAGCGGTCTTAGATATGATCCAACCATTTTCGAATTTGTTTTGGGTAACTTGATATTTTTGTGTTTCGGATTTATGAAACTCTTGCTATTCACACAAATTGTAAGTTCAGTCACTGTGCAACCTATGGTTTGTAGGAGAAAAGGTAACTATTGTGGGCCCTTGTCCGTCTGTCCATCTATCTCATTGTATTTGCATGGGTGTGTGCGTGTGTGTGTGTGTTGTGGAGAGTATGTTTCGTAAACCGACAATCGAATCAGTGCAACAAAGCGCATAAATTCAATTTAAAACCACTAAAAAGTACCCTGAAACATACAATAACAACCCTAACAACAGCAGCAAGAACAACAGCACAGGATTCAACATTTACCAAACAGCAACAACAACAACACCAACACCATCAACAACCACTACAAACAACAACAACGGCAAAACATATGAAGGTTTTCAAACTGATAACTATCACTAGGAAATTGCGTAAGTTCCATACTTGTTGTTGTTGCTGTTGTTTGAAAACGCTTTTTGCGGATTTCTTCAAAAACAAAAGGGATCCTAATAGGATCTAATGCCAGTTGGAGTTGGGGCGTCTGTGTGTGTGTGTTTGTGTGTAATATGTCAGTTATAGTGATAAATGTTTTTGCTTTCCGGTATTTTTCCACTTTTCTTTACATTTCCTTTTGCGTAAGCATTTAATGTTTCTGCTATTTTTTTTTCTATAGATATTCGCTGTTTCCCGCTGAACAAAAAAAAAACAACAAAAGTAATAATGAAGGAGCGAACAACAAAAAGTAGGGACCCGCCCTGTTTAACACCTCATATCTCTTACGGGGGTCGGTCGGTCGGCCGGTAGGTCCGTTAGTTTGTTTTTTGCGAGTCTACTTCCTCGTTCTCTTTTTGGTCGCTGTTAATCTGATTTGATTTGCAAAAAGCTCTGCTCTGCTTGCCCTCGACTGACACATACGTAAACTTAGAATCACGCTCTCGTTCACAACACGGCATTATCTAAGGACCTCCATCACGTTTTTCCTGCCGTTCGCTATTTAATGTGTATTGTTTTGCCATTTTTTTCATGCGTTTTTAAATTGCTGGATTAAAAGCAATTTCGCGGTAAAGCCCATTTTTTCCACGCACATTTTTCGCACCTTATCCTGCAACAACAACAACTTGACACTGGTGCACATGTTGTTGTTAGGATACTTGTATTGGTGATATGAACAGACATACATTCAGTAAACGTTTACGTTTACGTTTAGTTTAGTCTCGTTTCCTGTTTGGTGGATTTTTTAATTTGACTTAAGTCCCCTCAAGGATTTGTCGGTCGTGTTGTTGGTTGCTATTGTTGTCTAATTATAAGGTGCGTAATTTCATTTCTCTCTCTCTCTGAGCAAGAATATCCCTTACGCACATAAAAGAGTAACAATAAATGTTAAATTGAATGCACTTAATTTGATTAAGGGCGACTACAAGGCAGTTTCTTTGCATGTTGTTTTTATATAGACTGACAACTGAAAGAGGTTTTGTTCAATCAGAACGGAAATGAATAGGGCTAGGTTAGTAACCTGCAGCCAAAGTTATGTACTTGGAGTATTCCAGCACATTTCCTTTTGTTTTACATATCAATACAAAGATTGCAGGACTCGGGTCATAATTGCTTAATTAGCACAATATACCCAGCAGAACGGGGCATATTAAAAAATAAATGCTCGGGTGAAATATAATCCAAAACCAGTACATAAATTCCAGTCGGGTGAACCGACTTAAACATACCCTCACCCTAAGTCATACAATGTGTGCGAGATCTGTTAACAAGCTTCTCTAACAAAAATGGTTTCCCGTTATATCCCATGAGGGGATTAGGGAGAGCTTCTCAAAAACCAGTAGCTGTGCGCGTTCTAGTTTTCACTCACTGATGGGGACCTACAATTTTACATCGATTTCGAACGGTATTTTGAGAAGCTTTTTCATGGCTAAGTACTCGATAGTGTCGCCGTCACTAAGCGAGGTGACCGCCGCCGAAAGAAATTGAAGGTGGTGAGAGCAGGGATCGAACCCACGTTCTCATGCACAATAGCCGCGCACACTATCATTGCACAACCGACGGCCACATTTAATAAATATAATTATGTGTAATATATATCTATACATATAATATATAATAATATATAAATATAAATATATAATAAATTAAATTAATAAAATACTGAGTATCTTAGCAACGGAATGAGATAGCGAATTTCTGAAGACAGCGTTCGAAAGAGCAACATTTCAAACCTCTGCTTCTAATCTTAGTTTAAAAAAAAGTGAAAATAAAATGGCGTATGGAGCTTTATAGTACTCAGCTGACGATATCGCATTGACAACCCGGAGGATCACCAAGCTTTTGTGTGGCAGGTACCAGAATTGGCATGGCATTCTCGCCCATATTCTTCAGCTAAATTTTTACAGATTATTAACCAATGCGTGAGTTGAAGCTCATCACATCTACCAGACAAAAGTTTTAGAAGAAATATTATTTTGTAGTAAATGTGTCGATTTGTGTGGGAGGTACCAGAAGGGGCGTGTTCAAAACGCCCATTTTCAATCCCACACTAAGTTTGGACAAATAATATTCACTGACAAAAATTTCATTGTGCTCTATAAAGATTTATGGCAGTTATCCTGTTGACCAGACAGCCAGGCAGACAGACGGACTTGGCTCAATTATCTTAAAATCTCCTAAAACGGATTTCGTCCAAACATACTAAGAATCGAATAAGAATCTATGCATTACGTTTTTTCCGTATTAAGTAATATATAAGAATACATTCCCCCATCCCTGTGGGTGAGGGTATCCACGCTGAAAAATATCGGGCCCTGCAACATATTGCACGAAAAGTTTACATATTTGCAATCCCTTTTTTTCCTGAATTTAGGATTTGTTCCCTTTTTCTGTTGTCTGTCTCGTTTCTGGTTTTGGCGGTTTTCATTAGTCAAAGTCACATTTGGGTCTCAAAAACATATATTATAGCAAAACACAATGTGTTTGGACACAAGTATAGTATATTTGCGACAAGCTACGTTATATTTGCATTCAAACATTAAAAGAAGACAGATTTTTCAGAGTGCAATTAAAAAAAAATAAATGGTTTCCCATTACATCCCATGAAGGAATTGGGGAGAGCTTCTCACAACCAGTGAGCTGTGCGCTTTATAGTTTTAGACTCACTGATTGGGACCTACAATTTTACACCGGTTCCGAACGGTATTTTGAGAGGCTTTTTCATGGCTAAATTCTCGATAGTGTCGCCGTCACTATACGAGGTGATCGTCGTCGAAAGAAATTAATTAGTGCTCTATTTATATCGAGGCTTTCTCTAGAATTGGACGCATAGCATTGATGAAAAATTATCCAAACCAAGACTTTGAAGGTTTATTTTGTAAGAAGTATTTTTGGCCGTCGGTGGTGCAATGGCTAGTGTGCGCGGCTCTTGTACATGAGAACGTCTGTTCGATCCCTGCTCAGACAACCTTACATTTCTTTCTACGACGGTCACCTGGCTTAGTGATGGCGGCACTATCGAGTACTTAGGCATGAAAATGCTTCCCAAAATACCGTTCGGAACCGGTGTAAAACTGCAGGTCCCAATCAGTTAGTGTTGAGGAACGCATCTAATATTTGACATACATAATTTGAATTTATTTATTCGTTACATTTGCACTTCATGCCTTATACATTTGAACTTGCAACATTCTCCTTTCTCTGAGGGCAATGCCCTACTACTTTATTTGCAACACTGAACTTTGAACATTCTTGTATCATTCTTGTATCATTATCATTCGCAGTTAGTTGTAATTTGGCTCTTCAGCAGCACACAATAAATCAATAAGAAATCTAAGCATCATCGTTCTATCGTTTTATTTACTGAGTGTCTTAGAGGGAAACGAATCAAACCTTCGTTAACAAACAATTAGTATAAAACTAGAAAGCGCACATCTCACTGATTGTGAGAAGCTCTCCCCAATCCCTTCATGGGATGTTAAGGGACACCATATTTTTATTTTTTTATTTTACTTTGATTCTTATTTATAAAAGACAAATGTTTGCCCATTCGCTGTCATGAAGGGACTGAGGAGATCATCTCACAACCAGTGAGCTGTACGCTTTCTAGGATTACACTCACTGATTGGGGCATACAATTTTACATCGGCTCCCAACGGAATTTTTGGAAGCTCTTTCATGGCTAAATTCTGGATAATATCGCCGTCACTAAGCGTGGTGGTCGTCGAAAGAAATATAAAGTGGTCCCAGCAGGGATCAAACCCACCTTCTAATGTACAAGAGCCGCGCACACCGCAATTTCACTACCTACGGCCAAATTTCAGTTACACCACTGGTTAATTTGAAAATGGGGTTTGGGGGGACGTCATATGCGGGCGGATTATGACGCCACATTAAAAGGAGACGGTGTGCAGTTGATTTCTGAGTGGGGTCAAACGAATCTAGTAGAGTTTAAAAAAAAATAAATGGTTTCCCATTACATCCCATGAAGGGACCGGGGAGAACTTCTCACAATCACTGAGCTGTGCGCTTTCCAGTTTACACCCACTGATTGGGACCTACAGTTTTACACCGATTCCGAACGGTATTTTGAGAAGCTTTTTCATGGCTATATACTCGATAGTGTCGCCGTCACTAAGCGAGGTGACCGTCGTCGAAAGAAATTTTAAGGTGGTTGGAGCAGGGATCGAACCCAGGATCTCCTGTACAAGAGGCGCGCACACTACCCATTGCACCACCGACGGTCACGAGTTTACAAGCTCACAATTGTCTCATGTCCGCAATATATTTCTATGGGTGTTGCAGACAATGGACAGCCTTTGTTGTTATGGGCATCAAAATACAGTGTGATATCCTTTGCAATAAGCATTTAATTAATGTGTCGAAAGAAACATTCTGGTATTTGGACTTTTGAAAGCGTTGTCGGAGATCCATCACTCCATCTGTCCTTCTAAATATCATCACGTGCCTACATTCGTCCGAATATGGAATATAATTGTCATATTTGGGTTGGTGTCCTTAGGTTAACCTTGCAGCTTCTAGATCGTGAACAAAAGTGACCAATTATGCTAATAGCTGACAGCAGGGTGGACAACTCTGTGATCTCATTGGCACATCGTCGAAATGTATTCTGCATATTGTTTTTCAATTGATGTTTTAATTGCAAATATTCATCTGAGATGCATGACCTTATACCCGTTCACAAGCTAGTCCAGGGATTTACATCCATTTGTTGTTGCTTTGCCAGTAGATTGAGCGGCACCCTACAGAGATAGTTCGTTTTTGTGCAGAGCAATCTGGGCGCGGAATAAACTTGCGGCGTATATATTCCCTATTACTTATGATATAAATAAGTTTAGGTCACACATCAATCCAAACATCAAAGTCAAATAAAGTGCACTGTATTTATAGGTGTCATCCCGTAACAGTTGATCAAAATTATAAATAAAATTCTGATGTCAAACACAGTGATCCTATCTACAGGGTGGTCCAAATACAAGTATCTTCTTAAGAATATAATAAAATAAACTAATCTCAATTTCCTTCTTTTCGATTTCTTTCATGTGGCAACGCAGTAGTTCCTAGTAGTTTTCATAGACTTTGCTGATGGTTTCTGGGTCTATCTCACGAATTCCTCGGACGATATTAGCCTTAAGTTGTGGATCGTTTCTGGATTATTCGCATAGCATCGGTCTTTTACGCCACGCCAAAAAAAAATCTCAAGGGGTTAAATCACAGCTCCGAGGCGGCCAATTGGCATCACCAAGACGGCTGGTTACACGATTATTGAACTTTTTGCGCAAAATATCGATTGTCTGATGTGCTGTGTGATTTCGTGCTTCATACTGCTGAAACCGAAGACTATCCAAGTACATATCTTAAATTTTAGCTCCTAAAAAGCCCCTAATCATGGCTCTGTAGCGCTCGCCGTTGACTGAAATGGAGTTTCCCGCAGTATTTTCGAAACAAATGGGCCAATGATGCCACCACTTCAAAATTCACACCAAACTGCCACTCTCTGTGGATGCATTGATTTCTCGAAAATGATGCGTTGTGCTCTCGAATCCCCCGAATGCTGCTATTGTCGTCGGAAAATATGATTTTTTTTGCCAAATTCGATGTCTGAGTGGAGGCCCAAACTGAGAAGTCGTAATGAAGTGGATGGTCGTTTGCCTTCCAGTGCTGAGCCAAGTGGACCTTGTAAGCCACTAATTCGAGATCTTTGTGGAAAATTCTCATCATGCTGGTGAGTGAAATGCCTAGTTGTTGGGAATAATGGCAAGTCGATGTTCTTGGATTGAGTTATAGACTTTCGGCCAGAGTAGCCACTATATCATCGGTACGTATCGTACGACGACGGGAGCCATAAGTGTTGACCACTATCACGCCAGTCTCACGAATTTTTACACAAACTTGGGTACAGCATCATTTCAGCCAAAACATCTGTGCAACAAATGCTTAGGTTACGTAACACAGCACTCACTTTGGAAATAAGTCTACAATATTTCCCAACGTAGTTCAAGCATAAAGCGGCATATTTTGGTCCGCGGAGGTATGATATTGACTGACTGTCAATATTTCGAACAGAAAAAATCTGTCAGTGTCACCACAACATATGATTAAAAAATATACCTGTATTTGAATCACCCGTTACAATGATTGGTAAGTGCCTTTGGATTCGTCAATGCTTTAACCATGCACTTTCAGAGCTTGGATTTCGATATTAAAATTTTAAGAACTGTTAACATTTAATGCGCCTACTAAGATTGAAAACAGGTCGGGATCTAGAGTTATTTCACAAAATATTGGCGACTTTGTTGGTCCTTTTCATACTCCATTGCTGATGTTCATTTAGCTTATTAGCAAAGTTTTTGCAAATCAGTGTAAATTTTTCAAACACATTTCGGCCTGAAATTAAACAGATTTTAATACATTGTCACACATACATACATATGTATTTATTGTTTATTTTTATACTTTTGAAAACATAAAAAACCAAACTTTTTTCATTTAACACTTGAAAAGGTCCTTTTGGATACATTGTAGTCTGTTTTTTTCTGCTCCAGCGACGAGTACATGAGCAACAGCAGCAAATACTAAGTAATATAATGTCGACATGTGTGACATCATAGCAAATGACAGACGGGCGAACGAAAAGCTGGCAATTGCTCACTCATACATTTATACATTCAACAATGCCATAAAATCCATTTTAATTGAAATTTTGTTTATTTGACAAAATGTTTATGGGAGAAAGAGACAAAGTACAGATTTCTTATTACAAATAGAAATTACTAAAGTTGGCAAAACTTTTGAATATAGGCCTTGGCAACACATAACGAACAAGTAAATACCCTAAATGCCAAAATGAGATATGGCTTGATGATAATGTGAGAAGCCATAATTTGATTGATTACGACTCGTGTTTACATCAGGATTCTTAAGTTCCTTATAACATTCACATCTCTTAAATACCTAAGCATTCAGTGCCAACGACCTGACTGTGAAACTGACTTACATATCAATCGTAGCCCATTTTGCCGCTTGTAGGGTGAGTCTGGGTAATAAAGTCAAAGATGAGATGAACAAATATGTGAGTATTATTGCTGTGTTGTTGTTTACTTTCCTAAATACTATAATGTCTTGTAACAATTTTTCAAAATAAGAGACGTCGGCAAAATTTCGTTTTAAGAAAAAAATCGTACGAACGCGCATGTAGTTGAAATTAATAACACAAAGTAATAACAATCAACATTCATTTCGGCGCAAGGACGTACAAGTGAAAGTGTATGACTGTGGCAACTTTTGGATAAGAACATAAATACCATCAGGATATTATCATAAGTCTTTACAAACATTAGCTCCAACTCATAAGCGTCGCAACAGATAAAGGGTTTTACGATAAGTTTGCAGTAACTTTGGATAAAGATAAGAAATAAAAAGCCTTTAATGGTTCGTGTTCTCCTGGGAATAACACAGGAATCTATGTAATGATGTAATGGGTAAAACATAGGAGGTTTTCATGTTTGTTCCGTATCAATTGCGATGTTTGTAATCAAGATTTACACGAAACGTATCGACTTTGTTGGGAAAATTTCTTGAGAAAATAACAGGCAAAGTTGGGATTCTGGTAAATGGGGTCAAACCAATGGTATTGATATGCACGAATAATAAGTCCATAGAATTAGAAAAACACATTTCATATTTTGCAGCGATTTGGTCCTGATTAGGTCGAGTAGTGAGAAAATATGCTAATGTGCAACAATTATTCGTCCACGATTAAACCGCAGGTAATATGAAATATTGACGAGCCTTATTCTCTTTGTGTAATCAATTCTCCAAGATGTATCTATTACATGTGGAATCGTTAGAACAGCTGATTTAATTTTTTTTTGTCATTGTGGCCCGACCCTGTCAAAAGTTGTTTATACCAGGTTTAAAGAGTGTATCTAGTACAGGTGGAAGCGCTAGAACAACCAATTTAATTTTTTCTTTTCCATGTGGTTGCTGCCGACAATTGCAACAGTGCCTCCTACTCAGACTTCGTATTTACCCCCCCATGAGTAACCCATACACATCATCGTAGGGAATGTGTAATGAACGTTTACCCATAACCCGGAGGGTATGGGGAAAATAATGGGTAGCTAGCCACGACGATGGGCAATGGGTTTCCCAGGGTAACTCATCCCCATTTTTGATCGATAATATGAAAAAAATAGAAAAAATTTCTATATCTGGAAACGGACCGTCCAATTGCAAAATTAACCAATTTTTGTGGGTTTCTAAGGGGTTTTCATAAGGTGGCCAATTCGTGTGGAAGAATTTTTTTTCGAAAAATCGTCAAAATAAAAAATCGCTAAAATAAAAAAGTGCATATAACTCGAAAACGGTGCGTCCAATCGAAAAAATAACAAAAAATGTATCTCCAAAGGAGGGTTTAACCAATGGGTGTCTCCAATACGGCATCAAAAATTCTTCCATCCGAATTGGCCCACTTTATGAAAACCCCTTAGAAACCCGCAAAATTGGCGTTTTAGCGATTTTTTGTATGAAAAATGTTATTTTTAGCGATTTTTTTAAAAAATATAGCAATGCGATATTGGAGACACCCATTGGTTAAAGCCTTACCCTCATTACCCACGAAATACGAACCCTGCTCCTACTAAACAAATCTTGGCAATTTCGATCACCTGTAGTTGAGCAGGTCGGTCGTTGGTATAAAAACAAAATGCCTTCAATCCCTATTGCTTCTACCTTACTTATTCTGCCATGTCAATTATCTACAAATTTCAGACCTTTGAACTGTTTGCGGGGATCGTTTCATACTGGCTTAACCAAAACTTCACAGAGCCCTATCTTACCAGTGATAGAGTTTTAGTTTTGAGTTTCAAACCAGAGTTTCACAGTGATGATAAAGGTGAACGCCTAACATGTACCATGTTGGATTAGTGAAGTTATTGCTATGAATGTAGCAACGTTTAGCGTTGATAAAACAAGGTTCGTTTCAAAATTATGATACTGACAATAGTGCTCTTCATGTATTCTGTCAAAGGGTAAAACTAGAATATGTCTCTATTGAATAAGACCCAATTTTTGACTGGTTACTTAAATTCGTAGTCAGTTGATTTTGATTTATGTTTGATCTGACTTTAAATACGAAAAGAGTTTTTCAGTGCTTTGTCACATAATCTTACTACTACCATGTGGCAATAGTGGCAAATGCTACGAAAACAAACCGGTATTCATACATTTATCGGCGAATCGTTACAATGCATCTGACAACCGACGCCATTTGCAAAAGAAAAGTGAAGTGATAAAATACAAAACATTTAAGGAAATTGGAGAATATTTGAGCAGAAATAAAGTTCTAACTGCACTACTAGTTAAATGATACGTTCTTATTGTTATTTCAACTAGGATAGTGATTATATTTGTTCACATTAACAACTAAAGAAGCTTTGTGTTTGTTCTTCTTCTCACCTCGCAAAGTGACTGTATTTAGCTATGAAAATTCTTATTTGTGATTTTTTTAAGAAATACCAAAATATATATAAAAAAAACCGTTTCCCATTACGTCCCATGAAGTGATTGGGGAGAGCTTCTCACAACAAGTGAGCTGTGCGCTTTCTAATTTTTCACTCACTGATTGGGATCTACAGTTTTACACCTGTTTCGAACGGTATTTTGAGAAGCTTTTTCATGGCTAAATACTCGATAGTGTCACTATCCCCAAACGACGTGACCGTCGTCAAAAGAAATGGTAGGTGGTCAGAGCAAGGGTCGAACACACGGTCTCATGCACAAGAGCAGCCCAGCCTCACCATTGCACCACCGACGGCCTCAAAAATATATACGTATAAGTATATTTCCACATAGATTCTGAATAATTCCTATAAATTTGAAGGTGGACAATTAATTGGATTTATTTTTAAAATTTTTTTTAGAGAATAGTCGCCAAAACATGTTTTAAAAGTATCCGTGCTCATGAAGAAATCAGTTTCTACTACCGGTGACTATGAACGCGTTCTCGAAATCCCCATTGCAAATTCACGTAGTGCGACACGGGAAGAGGAATAAATAATCCCCAACGTACATTTTTCCTGACAATCATTGAGTTTGACATGGAACTACCAATATATGAATAGTGTCGTATTAACTTTCCTATTTGAAGACACCTAGTAAATTGAAATGAAGGACCTACATATTTACCCAAAATTTTAATCTAAAAATTTACGCATGTACGATATCTTTGAATATTTGGTAAGAAGAACAAGAATGACCCACCAAATCGAAAAGAATTAAAGCAGGCACAAACTTAAGGTCGGTTGTCTAGTTAGAAACAAATTTCGAATTATTTCCCATACTAACTCGTTAAGGCCATAAAATCTAACAGCAAATATTTTAATGTGATTTACTCTCTTTCCTTAAGACATTCAACAGGTGAAAAAGAAGTCTCCCCTACCCAGAAGTAGTGTAGCAAGTTGTTATTGGCTCTCACATTTTGATTGTTACTCGTATGAATCCCACAGTTAACATTCACCGACATGGTACATGTCAGTATATTCGTATATCAGTATTTTGATGATATGAGCGTCCCTTATGATAGACGTCCTTTTTGACTCAAATCTCTGAAAGAGGTGAACGAGTTTATCTTCAACAACAAAATAATTACAACAAAAATTACACTTTGTGAGTGTTACAACATCTCATATAAATTTACATACGCATTTAGATATTTACATATATTATGGGTTTGTTTCACACACACACACACTAGAAGAACAAGCTTTCCAATTGACGTTTTCTCAAACAGCTTCAACGATGGCGACGAGTTCAAATCAAAATAATGAGTTCTAAAAATGTCTACATATCTATGCACCAACATAAGACGATAATAAGCACAAATGGCATGGAAGGCTGTTCATCGCGATATCATCGCTCATGCTCATACCCCATCTCCAGACCTGGAGCTATTAGGAAAGGAACCGCTGTCGCTGTTAAATAGGGAAGTCATTCGTTGTATGTTGGTTTTGGGTTATTTCTATGCCTTGGAAATGGTTAAGAAAACATTGTAGACGCATGTAAATCTCTGACAGCAAACCCAGTGCTTGACAATGATAATGAGTGACATGTCATTACATACAGATGGTGGGAGAGACAGTTGGCAGGAGCGATATACCAACTGGTATCACATACCTACGCTGGCAGAGTCAAAGTGGCTCTAAATAGCGGGTCATGGAACGGTCTGACGAGAGCATAGCGGCTGTGGTATTAGAACGTGTTTAGTGGTGGCCTCCCAACTGTTATGGTAATAGTGAGGAATGTTTTTTGTATATAAATATTTGTGGTTTCCATGAGTTTTTTTGTTTGTAGCTTATTGGGGCTTAAGTACATTTTATTACCAATAAAAGTAAAGGCAAATTTGTGGAGTTTTCGTGTAACCAATTTCCTCTTTATAGATACAGTGAGTAGAAGAGGAAGATTTTTATAAAAACAACTTTGTTACTAAGCATGTGGTGACTTAAACTACTGTCGATCAAAATATACTCTACCCTGAACAAAGAGTAGTGTCAACATAAGTCATCAAGGTTTAAATTCATCACCACAATGTAAATATTTATTGCAGCAACAACTGAATCGTCGAATGTACGAATTCGTTTTTAGTTGCCATAATTAGTTGCATTGTGGCGATCAATTTTATATATTACGTCAATACTTTTGATGAAATTAGTAGTCGAGGTGATTCCCATTCCCCGATTTCCCATTCCTTGTAATTGAAACAATGCTTACTTTTTGGCGCGACTAGTTTCATGAGAACAACAAAAAAGAAATGTGGGGGATTTTCCGATTTTGGTTAAATTGGTAGAACGGACTCTCGGCTGACGTAATTTAGAATTCGGACTCCTTTTTGAAATCTAACGTTCTGAACATGATTTAATATTTAGAAATATTGAAAAATGTTGTTTTTATGATTTGTCCGGTACTATTATGAAGGAAATATTTAAAAATATATGAAATATGAATTGACTAATCAGCCAACCTGATTAATCGACATCCTGAAACATTGAACAATTTCTAAATCAGACATCTTGATTAATCATATTTAGGACTAGTCTATTAATCCGCATTTTGATTAATCAATACTCATGATTAAATGCCGACGGTTCTGTAATGGTTAGTATGCACGGCTCCAGTACATGGGAACGTGGGTTAGATCCCTGCTCAGACCACCTTACATTTCTTTCGACGACGGTCACCTTGCTTAGTGATGGCGACACTATCGAGTCCTTAGCCGCGAAAATGATTCTCAACATAACGTTTAATAAAAACCTAAAACAAGAAAGTCAAGAAAAAATTTAAATTTGGCTTTATATCAAATACACCCGTGTGTGCATTGTAAATTTTAGGAAACACGTTTGAAAGTCTGATTGTGGAAGGGGTATAAGTTGGTAAAATATTAGGTCTTGGACTTCCATATAAAATATTGGATAAATAAAAAAAATGGTTTCCCATTACATCCCATGACGGCACAGGGGACAGCTTCTCACAATCACTGAGCTGTGTGCTTTCCAGTTTTCACTCACTGATTGGGACCTACAATTTTTCACCGATTCCGAACGGTATTTTGAGAAGCTTTTTCGTGGCTAAAATTTAAGAAATTTAAGGCAGTCAGAGCAGGGATCGAATCCAGGATCTCATGTACAAGAGGCGCGCAAACTAACCATTGCACCACCGACGGACAGCGGTTCAGAACCAAATTTCAATCGGTCAGAAGTCTGTAGAAAACATTTTTGAGTTGTGTATAAATCTGATTGCGGACAAGAAGTTAGAAATTACAATAACATATCAACATTGAGAATCGCACAACATTGAAACTCACACAAAAGTCAAAAAATTAAATCTAACTTTTTGTATTTTCAAAATCCGAAAAAACCTAATGTTTGTAAAACGAAAAAAAAATATTTGTTTGTTAGCACTACGAACAAATGGGCCAAAAAAACAAAGCAACAACAAAATGGCAATATTTGTTTTCATGCAAATCGAATAAAACGAAAAGTAGTCAATTTTGGAAAATATTTTAAAATATACACCACTGTGTGATTTTCAATGTTGATATGTCATTGTAATTTCTAACTCCTTGTCTGTAATCAGGTTTTTACAGAACTCAAAAATGTTTTCTAGGTCAAAAGATACAAACTTTTGACCGATGGAAATTGATTTGTACCACTGTGCGACTGCCATTTATTTAATATTTGGATATTTAATATAAAAATATGGAAATGACAATATCTGAAATTGATTTGTTTTTCAGGTAATAGACAACCCTTTAACCCAATTAATAGGAAGCATATGGATTATCATAAGACCTCTGGACCAGTGAGAAGTGAATATTTATAGTTTTGCTTCTTTATCACCTGTCACGTTTATCTTGTCAGCATTTTTCAACAAAAAAATCCACATTTGCGGCACAAATACATACATATATTATAACATATTAATCCTTGCGTCGCAAACATGTTATACTGAATAGCAAACGCAATGTGTTTGGACAAAAGTATTATATATTTGCGACAAGCTACAAACACATTATATTTGCATACAAATAACAAAAAAATACAAATTTTTCAGCGTGTAGGAGGATTCTTATAGAACGTGAAGTACCAGCATAAACTGTTATCGAAATTGATAAATGTATATTAAAGTTATGACTTTACGATAGTGGTAATTTTTATCGAAAACACCAAAGTCGCTTAAAAGCGGCTTCTGTAACAAATTCTCTCTAACACATTCTGCATGAACTATGTGTATGTTTGCAACACACTCAAAATAATCACGTACATATTTACAAGTCCAAATCTCACATACAAGAGGCTATAATAGTTTTTTAACAATCTTTTTTGCCTAAAAATGGGATATAATTCTAAAGCGACTTATACCCTATCAAAATAACATATAAATTGTTGAAATACTTTTAGTAAAATCTCAAGCTATGTAAATCTTAAAATTAATTTTAGAATTGTAATGTCATCATATAAAATAACTCACATACACTTCAATGCAAGCATTAGCATGTTTCCCTACAAAGGTTTATACTTTTACGTGGATAGTATGCTTACGTCGAAGCATGCGCGTGTTTCTTCCTACACCAAAGATTGACTACTGAATGCACGAGACTAAAAGGCAACAGATCAGTCAACATAAGAAACACTCAAATCATTTACACACGCATTTAAGGATATTTATGAATCACTGACTAAAACATTTTTGCAAAAATACAGTTATACACTTGAAATAACATTAACTTAGGCTAAGAACGATCGCTGTTTGTCCCTGATTTATTAATTTGCTCGTGACAGATCATAGCGACAATGCAAAAAATAGGTGTATCACAAACAAAGCTGTATTTGAATCACAAACATACACCCTGAAAAATCGGTAGCTTTTTCTTGTTTGGATGCAAATATAACATGTGTTTGGAGTTTGTCGCAAATATAATATACTTGTGCCTAAAGGCGTTGTGTTTGAGACACAATGAGTAATATGTTATAACTTATGTGTTTACGACCCAAATATATTTGTGTTTGTGCTATAAATAGAGCCGTGTTTGGTGTACTGTTTATGCTCTCTCGAGAGCATGAGAATAAACGAAGGACTACGAAAGTGTCTATCTTGTAAGTGTATGTCTATATTTTTGCATTATTCTTTCAGTCAGTAATTCATAAATATGCCAGAATGACCATGTATATAGCACATGAAGTTTTTGCATTTTAATTTCATGTATTCACTCGTCTATGGTTCATGGGACAGAGGATACCAAAAGCGCTTGATCAGTGAAAAAAGAATAAACAAACGGTCGGACGGTTAAATGGTTTGTGATATAGCTTTGGTTGTTATGTGTTTCGGATATATTTATGTGTGCTACCAAAGTGAGAAACAATTTTGATGAAAGAAACAGCGAAGGGCAACAACGTGAATACATTTTTCTGTCCAAGCCTGTACTGAAAAAATCGGAATTGCGGACAATTTGTGAAATGTAATAAAAAAAAACCGCAAGTAATTAATACACGCTTATCTTCCATGAACTACAGTTGTGTGTAAGTATATTGTTTGTATACCAACGCATAGTGATAACCAAGGCATAGTTGAAACCTTCTGAAAATAAAAACGTGAGAGACAACAAAGGAAGGAGAAGCAAAAGAGCAGCAGATTCTCATTTCGTAAAAAAACAATCCGTAAAAAAGATAGTTTTTGACTATAAATTCTTTATATATGACCACGCTCCTTTGTCCAATCCCGCCCATATTTGCAGCAGATCTTAGAATATGTACACCTAACCAACATACCCAATTGTCAACAGGAACAGAAATAATGGATTTTTAATTTGTGATTTGTATGGGAGGTACCACGCGCCTTTTTCCAATCCCGCCAATATTTTGATAGTTCATTTTTGTCGTTGTCAGTAGTTTACCTGCGAAGTTCCAGGTCTATTGGATCACGAGAAAAGGATTAAATATCAATCCAACTTTTTTTCGGCATACATGTATGCAGACAGGAGAAGTTAATAGTTATAAAGAATTTAAAAAAGTAATGCATTCAATGCAAATAAATGTAAAAAGGGTAATTTTAAATATTTTAATTTTTTGTATTAAGTTTTTATTTTAATTATAATAAATAAAGAAAGAAAGAATAATTTATTGTTTGGGAAAGAATAATTCGTTGTTACGCCTATGTTTCCACGTAAGTATTATATGTAGCTTTGGGGGAAACACGCGAATGGTTCCACGTAGGTATATGGATGTTTGGGATGAATAACGTATATGTTTCCACGTAAAAGCATACATATTTATCAGTAAACATGCTAATGTTAGCATTTAAATAGACCAGTGTGTGGGACTTGCAAACATATAAATGTTTGAAGTGTGTTCCAAGCGTATACATGGTTCCTGCAGAATATGTTTGGGGAATATGTTACAAAGGCGGTATTTTTTCAGCGTGCATATATATTATAGCATATTAATCATTGTGTGTCAAATATGTAATATGTAATAGCAAACACAATGTGGTTGGACACATTAAGACAAGCTCCAAACACACGTTATCTTTGAATCCAAACAAGAATAAAACGACACAATTTTCAGCGTGCAGCGTGAAGAACTGGCTTTTCTACTAAGCCAGTTCCTCAATTAATAGCGCCTTTTCGGCAGACGTAACCTAGGTTTTAACTGTCTTTATGTATAAATATACATACACATTCCATTGAAGGGATAGGGGAAAGCTTCTCGCAATCCGTGAGCCTGCCGTTGCCTTTGCACAATATAGATTTTGTATATTTTGCTACTTGTCTTCAACAACAAGAGACGAAAATAAATTCCACGATGCTAGTTTCTCCACAATGTAGCACGCGATATATGCGTCGGGAAAAAGCCGTTTGATACTGCACAGGAAGAACCAGGATACATTTATCCAGCGTATCGAACAAGTAGCGTGATGCTTTTCGAAAACGTTAGAGATTTAGATGTTAATATTTAGAGAAGATACGAAAAATACAATCCCTGATGTAATGTTCATTCTCCTAAGTTGTATTATCAATCTCACTTTTGGCTGAAACCTGTTACAAATTAGCCACATTTACAATGAAAATGGCCTAACACCACTGTGTCATTACATAGCGATGGAGTTGATTACGCTCCAACGCTTTAGGGTAATTAATTATTTTCAAATTAATGGCAAATTGTAAGCTCTGTAAGTGAACAAATGTCAGTGTGTGAGTGTGCATGTGCGTGTGAGTGAGAGTGTCTATATAAGCCGCTGCGTGCGAGTGTGTGTTTACGTACAACTCTTTCTAGGAGTCTGAGTGAGGAGACATCAAAAAATCATTTCGAATAAAGAGTTCGGGTTTGTAGGTTACTTGTAACGCTTAATGGGCCGATTTAACTTGTGTAATTAAAAGTGTCAAGGGTTGCAAGTTATTACAACGCATACACTCACACCCAGTGTTGTTGTCTACTTACATACAACAACACCAAACGTTATTACAATAAATATCATATAGCGTTTGTTGTTTAAGACGTGTTGCTCTAACTGCCGTTGTTGTTTGGCGGCTCGTTGTGATTAAATACGGCCCTCGAAAAAAATGACTGACAATGATACCAACACGTTTATACACTTATTGTTGTACCGCGATACGTACCAACGATATGTGTCAACCTTAAGTCATTCGCAACAAAGTGTTGCTTCTTTCTGCTCAACTACTGGTATCCCACCCCCTTCAAACCTATCGCAAGGATAATCAAGAAAGGGCGGTCGTTCTGCGTTTGTTTTGTCACTGGGAACGTATGAGTAATACGAAATCATTTATACTTGTTTACGATTTATGTTTGAGCTTTAACAAAATCTTAGGCATTTTATTCGACGCGTCGCGTTTTGTCTTCTTTACAGCCCCTTTTGTCAAAAATCACTTAATCAAAAGAGTTGAAAGAGTTATTTTTGTGATTTGAACTAAATCCTCCCTTTCTGGATCATCAACGGCAGTTCTAATCATCATCCATTTCAACCCTCTGCAATTTGAGTGACATCCGGGCTGGTACTGTCGGATACGTTGGTCTGGTTGCCTAGTTATCGTCATCATTTGTTTGTGTATTAAAGGTTGTCAGTGATTATTTACATCTCATTGAATTCAATTATTTGTACTTGAGCACTTTAGTTAAGACATTCAATAAATTTCATCTTCATCTCATTGTAAATTGGTAGCCGAATGAAGGAGTTAAGTGGAAAACATCGCATGACACCACCGCCATCATAACGATTAATTCAAGTTGGCTTATCTTTCTTGAGCATAAATTCACTTTTAATTACTCTCTCGAAATCCTTTTACTTTATGAATGGAACTGTCAGTTGCATGTCTGTGTACGAGCGTGTAAATGTACATGATGTACATAATTACTTTTAAGTGTATTAGTAAACTGTTCTTCTTCTGCTGGTCCTGATATTGCTAGAAGAATTCCACGAATCATTTGAGAAATGATGAAAGAAAATATTAATATTAACCCTTTAATGTGACAGTTATGTTACAATACCCACGTTTCATTCATAATTGTACACATTAATAATTTATTTTTTAGTTTAATCCTTGAAATACTTTTTGAAGCCTCTTTCGAAATTTGGGAAGCAATCACAGCAACTGGAGCAGACAACCGCATATATTAGCTTATTGTAAATAATTCAGAGAATGGTTTCGGACTTTTGCTAGCAGGTGCAATAAAATTAAATACAAAATACCTTCGGTGAATTTTAGATAATTATTTGACTCAAATACTAAAAAAAAAAGTGGTTTCCCATTACACCCCATGAAGGAATCGGGGAGAGTTTCTCACCACCAGTGAGCTGTGCGCTTTCTTGTTTTATACTCACTGATTGAGACCTACAGTTTTACACCGGTTCCGAACGGTATTTTTGAGAAGAATTTTCATGGCTAAATTCTGGATAGTATCACCGTCACTATGCGAGGTGATCGCCGTCGAAAGATATTTAAGGTGGTCAGAGCAGGGATCGAACCCAGGATCTGAAGCACAAGAGGCGCTCACACTACCCATTGCACCACCGACGCAAATACTGCACGCTGAAAATCTGTCGTTTGTTGTTTGAATGCGAATATAACGTGTGTTTGAAGTGTGTTTGAAAAATAATATACTTGTGCGCAAACACATTGTGTTTGCTATTTAATATTACATGGCTGAGACACAATTATGACCCAAATATATTTGTGTTTATGATGTTTGCTATTTAATATTACATGGCTGAGACACAATTATGACCCAAATATATTTGTGTTTATGATACAAATACAGCCGTGTTTGTTCCACTGTTTATGCTCATTGGAGAGCATGAGAATAACAGTAACCCTCTACCATATAAATGTGTATCTCTATTTTTGCAATATTCCCTCAGTCGGTGATTCACAAATATTTCTGGGAGTGTGTGTAAATTGCAGATGAACTCTATCTTTCGTATTTTACCCGGTGTATTGCGGTTTAGTTTCATGTATTCAGTAGTCAATGGTTTGGCGGACAGAGGATATCAAAAGCGATTGATCAATGAACAAAGAATAAACAAAGGCTCGAACGTGAAGTTGCTTTGCAAGCAACAAAATGAACATGAAGCCCTTTGCCTTACCGAGCCTTTACTGAGAAAATCAGAACGGCTGACCATTTTTGGAACTTAATGAAAAAAGGCACAATTAATTAATCCACGCTTGGCTCAAATGAACTAGATTTGTATATAACTATATTGTTTGTGTACCAACGCATAGTTGAAATCTTCTGAAATCAAAAACGTCAAATCAAACAAAAAAGAAAGGAAAAGCAAAAGAGAGATTCTCATTTCATTAAAAGAAGCCGATAATGCATTAAATGTTACAATAACAGTTTAAAGTCTTTTAATTTTTTGGATTAATTACTTATAAATGTGGATTCATATTGATCAAATTAATTATAATAAATAATATAAATTTAAAGGATAATTCGTTTCTAAATATTATTATGTGGTCTGAGAAAAAACGCGAATGCTTCCACGTAAGTAGATGGATGTTTGAGATGGAGAACGCATATGTTTCCACGTAAAAGCATACATGCTTGCCAGTAAACATGCTACTGTTTGCATTTAAATACATGTGTATTTGGGACTTGCAAACATATGAATGTTTGAAGTGTGTTCCAAATATATACATGGTTCTTGCAGGATATGTTCGGGAGAAAATGTTACAGATACCGTTCTTTCAACGTGTTTACGTAATTATGTCTCTATCCAAACTCCAAAAATTTTACGAGAATCAAAACCATGTTAACTGAGGTATGTTAAATTAACAGAGGTATTTTATGGAATTTTAAATACTAACTTTTTATAGTCTACACGCTTTGCCCGAATCGGAGTTGAACCCTGGCACCATCCCTGAATATATTGCGCGAAGAGGAACAACGCACTTACATTAGGATTTTCTGGTTTCTGTTTATTGTAAGAAACCAGAAATATTTCAAGGGGCAGTTCAGCCTAAGAAAGGTCCAGCTGTACCAGACTTTCATTCAACCTGCCTTGCTTTATGACGCAGAATCCTGGGTCCTATCGCAAGCAGATGTAACATCTGTAGGAGTCTTCGAGAGAAAAAATACTCCAAAAAATGTATGGCCCTATAGTCCACAACGGCGAATATCGGCGACGTATGAACCGTGAGCTCTATGAGCTTTATCCTGACATTGATATAGTTAAGCTGATCAAAATAACGCGATTGCGCTGGCTTGGTCATGTCAGTATAATGGATAAAGTAATGGATTAACCGGCACGAAGGGTTTTCGAAACCGAACTCGAAGGAAGACGGAAAATAAGCGATTCACTTTTTCCAGTTGTTTATAGTAAGAACTGTCAAACCCCTTAAGATAGCCATCAACCGCAGACTCCACCTTTGCATTGCTAGCAAAGCTTTTACCACCCACCCATTTTTTTTAAATTTCTGGCGAAAAAGTTACCTGCTGAAGCAATTGTAACTTTAATTCATTTATTTGGCCATCGAAATAGTGAATGGGAAACAACACTTTTTTTCACCAAATTCGGCCTTTTTTCCACAATTTCATCACTTAAAGGCTGCAATAAAATATCAGAATATTCGCCCTTTCTGAAGATAAACAATACAAATTAACCCATGCATGTCCCGTAAAACTATCGCCATGACCTTACCTACAGATGGAATCGTCTTCCCCTTCTTTGGACACGATTCTCCCATTCCAGTCCACTGCTGTGGCTGTTGCTTTGGCTCAGGTGTGAAGTGGACCCATGTATTATCCATGGTTATAAGTTGACACAAAAATTCGGCTTTATTGCGGTGAAACATCGCCAAACACTGTACTGAAACATCTTTACGATGCTGTTTTTAATCTATTGAAAGCGTGCGCGGCACCCATCTTACACACACCATTGTCATCTTCAAATCTTCGGTCAATACCTGTCATTTCAGCTAGCTCCCGCACCTACAGCGGACAATCATCCAATACCATTTTGTGGATTATCTTCACCGTGTTTGGTGTGAACACCTCAATTGGTCGACAACTACGGTGTTCGTTTTGGCAGCTCGTACGGCCTTGTTGAATCTCTACTACTCAATATTTTGCAGTCGTAAACGAAGGAGTAGACTCCCCCAGAGTCGAATCGAGTTCGGCTTTAATGTTGCTTGGACTAAGGCCTTTCAAATGGAAATATTGGATTACATAACGGTGAACAATTTTTGTCCTGTTTACAAATTCAATGCCATCGTTGAATTTTTATGGCTCAAATAAAAATACTAAACAAGGTGGTGCCTTGAAATTTAAAACATATGTTTTACAGGGTTGCCACTTTCAACCGAAATATTTTTTTCAAATTTCCGGCACCATTTTTGTGTCAGGTCGGTTAGTTTTCGGACCGCCCTCGAAGTTTCTTCGTCTTCATCAGCCTCATAAATCAACCAGTCAGATTGTGCTTCAACAAAATTAGCTCAGGTAGTGTGACTTTGGGCATAGGTGGACTCACAAAACAATCTCGTTTGCATTCTATAATACATTCTATAATTTCAAACAAGAAATGTATAAATCAATTCGGTCAGTACCAAATTGGTTGCAACAACCGAATGTGGTATCGAATCCGTTGTAACTAACAACCGAATTTGTAATTAATTCGATAATCATTGTGTCTGCGACATATAATACTGATTAGCAAACGCAATGTGTTTGGGCGCAAGTGTACTATAATTGCGACAAGCAACAAACATATTATATTTGCATCCAAAACACTGAAAAAATCCATATTTTCATCGTGAATTTGGTGCAAAATTTGGTCAAAAATGGACGCAACTTGTGATGCACATTTTTCACAGAGCACGAATTCTGATCAGAAAACTCAATGGTTTGCAACCTTTTTTCAGTTGTAAGGCTATTCATGGTGAAATGTTTTTGACTTTGTAAGAGGTTACGAATTACGCGTGAACTGGCAAAAATTTGAGACTGTAAAATCAAATAGGAAAAAATAACCCGTTTTAGGTTACCCTATAGAATGTGACCATGAATGAACTCTTTGAGAAACTGAAAAGAAGACAGTCATGTTGGAGGACTGTAACGACTTCGCATTGTCTTTTAATTCAAATTGTAATGTTTTTGCATTGCAGTCCATCAAGCTGGGTATAAGATAATGTCACTACTATTTATCGCGCTGACCGCCGACGATAGGAATTGAAGGCGGTTGGTCTGGGACTTAAACCCACAGCAGTTACGACCGTCAATCAATTTACCGTTGACGAATACTTCCTTCCTTATCAGAGATAATATCTACCTTTCCGGATATAAAATCTACCTGCGATTATTTTAGTGTTGAAGAGTTAACAGACAATACACTGATATTGGTTCGCATGTAAATCGAATGTCGATTTCCGTTCCCTTGTTCCCGTTGCCCTTATACTAGGATACTTCTAAAGATAATTTTTGCTGTGAATTTTTTAAGGTAAATCTATTGCAATATCTAACAACTGTCTTTTCTTTCCTGGCATTCATACCGGTTATCAAATTTCAAGCGACGTTCCGTGTAAATGGGACAAAAATCTTATTTTAGCCGGGTAAATAAAACATGACTTTCATTGTTTTTGCCACCAAAATAAGAAAACGAATACACGAGGAAAAGAAGAACATGAAGGAAAAAAGACTTCTTCTATTGTAGTAGGAACAAATAACTTTCAGATTCAGTTGGTACTGAGGGATATTCGATCGATACAATTCGCATATATAAATTTCATATAAAGTCTGTGGGCAACTACAATGAACGGACTTCGAAACTAATAATGCCAATGGGTTTGCTTTACTAAATAATTTATTATGCCAACAAAAAACAAGTCTTTCCAGTTAAAAAAATATATCGGACCTTGAAAGGTCCGAGTTGTAAATTTTGTCTTAAAATCATTGGCAGTAGTATTTCCTTAGGTCAATTTATAAAAGACGTCTTCTGGATATGTCACTAGTTTTGACTTAGGTGACATAAATTGTGTAAAGGCTGATAATCTATGCAAGACCATCCTACTGACTTGTCAGCACTGTGTCTTGACTGTCACTTTGTAATGCCAATGCTGAACGTTGACATAAAAAGTCTCCAAACAAAAAATGAAAATCGGACAAAATATGGGATCTTCAAAAATCAAAAAAATTCACCTTGGGACATCGTAGGAACCATCAAATGTATGTACTCGAAAAGGGTATTCCAAGTAACCCTATTTTACCATATTATATCAGATATTGATAAAATTAAAAAAATTCCCTTCACAAAACTAGAAGGAACCCTTCATTTAAGATAACTTGAAATTAAAAAAAATTAAACTAAAGTTTTTGCTTCCGGCGCTTTTATCTACAAATATAAGGAATAAATACAACCAAAAAATATTTTTAAAAATCGCGCGATTCCTTAAACTTGATCGTACGATGTTCCAAGCTGGACCCTAGGTGTCCATAGGTCCGACCGGAGAACAATTTTCTGGTTTTTGAAGTTCCCATATTTTGCCCGATTTGTCAACTGATAGTCATGTGCTTGAGTTTTCAAGGTTTTTCAAAAAACTTCAAACTGAAAAATTTATAGTTATGGTAGTTATGAAATTGATGTCATATAGTTTAAGAGTTTGCTTCAGAAATGTTTGAAAATTTCTAAAAGAATATGCGCAATTTCAGGGTATTATAAAAATTTATTATGATATCCCTCTTAGTGTCATGTTATCTTTCAGATTTTATTTAAGTATCGGTCAGCAGATCAGATGTATACCAGTGAATAAGCATCTAGGAGATGACCACATACAAAACATTTAAAGGCGTCTTGATTAACTGATCCCCTGATGAATGGACGTCGTGTGTATTAGTTATAAGGTGGTCACAACTATTGACACACTACGGAAGATTCCTGCTGACTTTTGACAATATGTATGAAAATGTCAGATGGTGTCATCAAGTTTTTTATATGGGAGCGGATCGAAAAGACAACAGGCTTTCTGACATGTCAGTTCTTAGTCACTGGTTATGACTTAAGAAGATTTTCAACTGGGTTGTAGTATGAAGTTCTCATCCATTAACAGGGAAACTAACCAAAATACAAATTATTCCTTTGTTTGCGTGAAACTTTGAGTGAAGCTGTTTAATTAAACTAATTTGTCAACCACTTTCTATGGAGAACAAAGTGATTTGAAGCGATGTCGCTTAATATTAATATTAATCATACGTACTTCTTATTAATATTAATCATACGGTTTCTTAACTGTATACTTATTATTAAATACATTAGATAATTAGTAATACTCATACGACAGATTATTCCTTCGCCAAATCACTTCGAATCACTGTAACTTTTTGAATCAAATGCATCAATTCTATTCCGTAATCTACCTCAACGAAGCGAATTCCAGCAATTTCTGCACTTTTCTTTGATTTTAGTTTTCAATATTCTAACCGAATTACTGAGTTGGCTTTGTTTGCATATCATGATAGCATTGTTAGCAAATACTTCCCATCCAGACCCAAACACTAAAAATGAGCAAAAAGACGATGACGACACCGTGATGATTGCCAGCGTCATCATCATTGGGTATTACCAGTGGAAACATACACTACAACTGTATCCGAACCAGAGTCGACTCTAAAATGGAACAGAAGAATAAAACCGCACTATGCGCCCCATTGACTAACATCGGATTTACTCGTTTCGGTCAATTAAATTGCCGATGTTATTGCGGTAAACGGATTGTGTCTTTCACATGATTGTGTTCATGCAACAGCAGTGGCAGCAGCAGCAGCAGCAATAATAAGAGCAACAAATGCGCTAGCAACGACAACAATTACAACTCCATAAAAGCTGACGATGGTGTAGTGAACAAGGATGCAAAAATATTTTCCCTCAAAAGGAAAAAAATTAAAACAAAAATTTTGTAGAAGTTCAAACAATGCACACAGACACACACACACACACACATGCATACAAGCAGACTGTGGACAAACACAAACATCCTCAAAAGATTAAAGTGAAATGAAAAAGTCTACAATACACGGCCACAAGGGGACAGCGAGCTGGTAAAAGGGGGGTTCAGTGGTCACATAAGCGATGGAGGTTTCATAAGACGCGTTAATTTAATAGATAATTTATGCAGATGACCTTCAATGTTGCAACTCTTGTAGATTAGGCTGTGTAATCTAGTCTTGCTCCAATAACGTAAAATTTGAAAAAAAAAACTTTGTTCCGTTTGCTTAAAATTGCACTGTGTTCTCACCGTTGCGATCATACCACCCTCCTTACCCTATGGTTATGTCACTCACACCACTTTAGGTCTCTCAATAAACATGTTGCTGTTTGCATGCAGCGATGAAATTTAAAATGCATATTGCTGCAGTATTCAATACCCTCTGTACCCAGTGGCCAGATTCATTGAGTGAATGCAGTGTAAGTGGACACAAAGGGCAACAGCAACTTCAACTACGGTGGCAGCAGCAGCTGAGGCAGAAATGACAGTAGTATTCAGTGTAGATCTCGCATTCAGCTCAATACAACTTGTGGCAGTCGGTCAGCAGATAAATCAATTATTGTAAGAGGACTTATGTTTTTTCCTCTTCTTTATCTCCTCTATGTTGCAGTAGTGCTGAGCCCTTTCCTAGTTTCATGGAAACCAATAGAACTCTCACCGACGTTTATACTTATGTAGACACAGACACCAAAAACTGTGACAGTCAGCAATTTTTTATTTAATGTTAGAAGGGGGTTAAGGAAGGAAAATCAGAGCAGTGCCCTGCCCCAACTGTGTGAATGGGGTTCGAAAGAGTGAGCAAATGCTGGTTGCCAATCGGGTGGCATAACGAGTCCAAATGTCTGGTTTTATTGTTGAATGCACAGGGTCCAATAGAAGCGACGTTTTCAATTTGGTCGCAAAAATGAAAAGAATTTTTAGTTTATGGGTTTATTATACCAATTTCCCACTACAATATCTCTTGTTTGGCGAGGCCCCTGCGGTCCTTGACCAATTCATGTTGCGAACATATCAATTTTCTGTATTTTCTGCTTAATTTAATTGACAAACTCTCTTCTTCATTTCATTGTACTCGCTTGCCCTTGTTGCCATTGTGCCAGAATGGCAAATAAAATTGTTTGAAATCCGTTTAAAAACTCAATAAAAAAAAAAGCGGAGGAGGGACAGCAAATCCCACAGATTGCACAAGAAATTGAAAGTATATCAAATTATCTGCTACCGGAGACGACGATATGTCGTCCACACTCGGTGTGTAATAGTCATATGGCAAAGGTATTATGAAGTTTGTCTCTATCTCCCGCATTCTCTGTGTGGACACAAAAATCAATTTCATTTTCATCTTAGATTGGATGTTGTATCGCAGGCTCAGTCCATGAAGTAATAACGGCCACGTGGCCAGTGGCGGTGTAATAAGTTAAATACATTAGTTCAATTCTGTTGGTTTCTATGCCACAGACCACAATGATATAAATTAAGTGTAAACTGCTGATGATGATGATCATCCTGCCCATCTCCCTTCCAGTACTGTGTCATCTATCCAATCAGCCACGCTTATCATCTCCATCATCACCATCGTGGTCACTGCCGTGAGCATCACAGAATCACATGAGCATTTTCAGTAATTTACTACGAATTTGAGAAATACTAACAAAACAATAACAAAACAAATTGTAAAAAATTGACAAAAACGAAATAAGGAAAAGCGCTGTTAATAAGAAACCAAGAAACTGTAACATAAAGGAAGGTATTTGAGCCACAAATCCATCACAGTGACAAACGAAATGGCCCTTTAGACGAAGTCTCAAGAATTCTTTCATCACTTCAGCTACCATCAACACTTGGCCAACCCAAACCCCCACCTCCTAAGACATTGGCTGGCTTCATCATACCATTTACTTAGTCCTTAACGTTGTTGGTTCAACATTATGGAACAACAAATAATTTCGACAATAAAGAGAAATAAGAGACCGAAAGCAACAAAGACAGGCAGGAAATTGAAAGTATCCGTAAATTCCAACAAATCCTCAAGTTATGCCACCACTAAAGGACATTAAATAAAGTTGAATATTCCTTGGCGGTGACCGGAACACATCTGAGGAAAAAATAACTTCACAGTTGGGACAAGCGTAAACAGGGAAACCCCAGAAATCTTAAATTATTTAAACTAGTAGAATCTTGATATCGTGTAGTCTTGTCTTAAAGAATCTTGTCTTAAAGTTCCGACACCTTGAAATCCGAAAAGTGAAATATTCCTGTCTAGAAATGCCACTGCTTGCTACTTGTATATAGTTTCTTGATGAGTGAAACTCTTAAAGCTTGTGCCTTGATTTAAAGCAAGATGGAAAGATGGAATATTTGGAACTTGCTTTCATTAAATTGGGTGGTATTCGAGTTCTAAATAAATTTTTTTTTTTTTTTAGAATTTAAATTTTATTTTGTCCATATATTTATTTAACAATTTTTCATATCTTATTCTAGAGATTCCAATAAGTCGAAATTTTCGTTCGACTGCCTCTAAGTTTGAGTACTGAAAAGTTTTCAATAACTTTATGGTTTCATTAGACTTGAAATGACAGGATTATAGAACCAAAATACAAATTTTCGATGACGCTGAGGCATAATTGAGGTTCTATGCCGTTAATGTGCCAAATTATCTTATCCTTTAGCTCTTGAATTCTTTCTGGCTTATCGACGTACACATTTTCTTTCAAATATCCCCAAAGGAAGCAGTCCAACGGTGCCAACTCACACGATCTTGGCGGCCAATTGACATCGCTACCACCTGAGATAACACAGTCATTGAATTTGTCGCGCTAAAGAGCCATTGTTCCGTTAGGTGTGTGGCTGTACGAGCATGCACTGGTGTTTTCACATCTACTATAGACCTGGTTTGCTCAAATTTTTGCACGATTTTTTCGATTGTACGCACATTTGGACGATTAAATTGACCGAAAAAATTACGAAGTGCACGATATGCATTTTGATTTGAACGCCCATTTCCATAATAAGCCTGAATAACTTTAACATGTTGCTCGATTGTGTATCTTTCCATGGTTAAAATTGAGTTAGCCTTCGTTAGTCAAATGAAATGCAGAAAAAAACTTGACGTTTAGGTGTGGTTTACATTCAACATCGGCCCTTATCATTTAACCACCCGATATATTCGCTTGTTTTGTATGAAGCAGTTAGCAAAGACTTAGCGAGAACTTAGCGACGAGATTAATTTTAGCCAAGTTTTGAAATTTTTTTTCATATATTTTACCGTTTTCAACCATTTTTCAATAAAATGACTTATCGCTAAATAGATGTTTTCTTTGCAACTTAGCAAGCTATAATCGCTTGATTGTAACCAAAACACGACTAATAATCGTATTTTTCACACACACACGATCGGGAATTCATATGTACACACCCAGCGGCGGAAGTCATAACCTGGAAGGGCCTTCTTTAAAATATGGAAGGCCTTCCCTACACATTATCTCCTCCATTCTTTTTAAAATTGCGTGAGATTGGGAGGGAAGGCCTTAGTTGCCCATTAACTAAAGAAGGCCTTAGAAGGCATACAAAAAGAAAGGCCTTAGAAGATATTGAAAAAGCAAGGCCTTAGAAGGCATTCACTTTACTTTATTTTTGTTAACCAAACATAAAATTAAAACAATTTTTTTCTTATTTCAAAATCATTATCCACATCTACATATTTATTTATGTGTATGTATGTATCTATGTTAAAAAGTTTTACAACGCCCTTCTTCAAGTTGAAAGTCGGTTTCTTCTAAAATTTTAAAAATATCCTGAAAAATATTAAACAAAAAAATAATTTTAAAATTTGTATGAAATTTTCCAATTAAATTACGGTTAAAAAGAATCGGAAAAGAAATTTCTGAAAATTTAAAAAATCTTCGTTTTAATTATATCTGAAAAAAATTGATGCATTACGCAGGCCTTATTTTAGGCCGGCATTACAAACGAAGCATTCCGCATGCCTTATTTGTGGAAGGCCTTGCAAATTCCGCCGCTGGGCAATACCTATGTTTGATTTATTTTGTTTGCGACCGCACACAAGCACATAATATGTTTGTGTGCGTGGACTAGAACAACAACGAAAGCTTTAGTACGAGATCGAGGAACAGACCGTAATTCTGTATGAAATTTCAGTTTCAACGTTTTATGCAAATTGATGGCGCAATTTAATGAAAGTAACATCGAGTAATAAGCTCCGAAAATACTTCATAAGCAGTTCACACAGTTGTCAGCCGATTCTGAACGGAAATTTAAATGTGAGTAAAATATTTTTGTCAATGGATTTTTAGCTTGAATAAAGTGGTAACAACAGAAGATAACGTAGAACAATTGATTGGACTTCTTGAGGCGTGTAAAATGAGGTGGACCTATTTGAGAAACTTGCTTACTCTACTGGCCATGTACAATACATTCGGGTTAGAAGGCTTACAAATTGAAAGTATCATATTTCTTAAACTGGCTCGTTATTTTGCGTTTACTCATCCAGTGGAGTCTTTGTCATCCTATGACCTATGTAGTTAATTTCGTACTACACCATTACCAATTGAAATTAAAAAAAAATCAATTGATATTTAAATATATCAATTAAAATTAAAAAATTATACTTGAAATTAAAAATACATCAATTGAAATTTAAATATCATCAATTAAAATTTGTAAGACGTCATTTGATATTTAAAATATATTACTTGAAATTAAAAATACATCAGTTGAATTTTAAAAGACATCAGTTGAAATTTGAAACACATTAAATGAAATTTATAACCAGGGACCGAAAATAATTGTTATTGCCTGAATTTTCTACTAAAAATAATATTGTAAACGAAATATTTATAGTGGTCCAATGCATTTGATTTCGGTTCGGCAGTTCGGCAATACATTTTATTTTCTGATATTTTTGATAAAAGTTAAAACTAATAATTATTTTTTAGTTAGTGTATGAGAAGTTCATACTACGAGCTGTCAAGGTCAGGAAAATTTTTCTAATTGAAAAATGGTTGGGCTGTGATAGGATAATAGACAGTTTAGTTAAGCACACTCACTGACATAATTTGTTTTGAACTCCATGACAAGTTCACCATCAGATACGCCTATCTTCTGTGCCTGAATTGATACCATCGGTAGATCGTCAATCGTATATACACAAACTCAATTATGCAATTTACATATACTATAAGTGAATTAGTATCGACCGAAGATCCCTAAGTATCAACACATACTGAAATAATTACAACTTTTTTGTTTTTTGTAATATTTGCCGTAAAGATAAATTATTCCTGATTTTTATTACGTTTAGTTTTCAATAACAACTTCATACAAACATTTTCGAGAAACATTTCTGTGGAATACTTTGGGGTCTATATGGGTCTTATTTTGTTCGTTTTGTGGAAAAGGGTAAAAATGCACCTAAGACAGGGCAATACCAGGTTAAAATGTACTACAAAAATATTCCCCATAAAATTTTACTTTAAGTACCCAAAGCTCAAAACTCAAGTTGAATGTCAAAAATAAGTCAAAACTGAAAATCCATTTAAAGGTTAATTTCGTAACTTTTTCCGAGTTGGTGCTAAAATGTCCCACATAACTGCATTCTAGGTGGTTGGTGTGTATTGGAAATATATTTCCTCTAAGCCACCGAACAAAAGGAAGATGTCGATGCATCATACGGATGTCCAAAATGGGGAATATTTCACCCCCATTAAAAAAAATTCCCTCTACCAGAATCCGTTGCCAAATCATTACTATTTTCGAAAAAGTTTCGATTTGTTCCACAGTGTTATTTTAACGCAAACTGCATATCGTCGACAATTAAAATTCAGAATTCCGCCCCCTGAAGCAATGATTCATTGCTTAGTTCATCGTCGTCAACAACATGGCACAGTAGGAGAGTTGCCTCGAACCGGTCGACCACGTTTAATTCATACTACTGAACATGTTGAACGTGTAAAGTGTTAACGAAACGCCAGAAACATCTACCAGAAGGCGTTCTGCTCTGCTAGGAATGTCTCGTAGTCACTACGCCGCATTTTAAAAAAGATTTACTGCAATTCCCATCTCAGGTGCAATTGGTGCAAGAATTAAAACCCGCAGATCATCGGCAGCGTCTAAATTTTGCAGTTAAATTTCAACAGTTGGCCAGAAATGAAATCAGCTTTATTGAAAATCTGATTATGAGTGATGAAGCTCATTTTCGTTTGCATAGCTTTGTTAATAAGCAGAACTGTAGGTTCTAAAAATCCAAGAGCCATTCATCAAAACCAATTGCACCCCATTCTGTGCACAGCATGGTGTGACATTACATTTGAAAATATCATTGGGCCTTTCTTCTTCGAAATTTAAGAAGGAAGTGCCGTAACGGTATATGGAGAGCGGTATCGGTTTATGATAGAACATTTTCTACATCCTGCTCTTAAATACAGACCTGAGACGTGGTTTCAGAAGGATGGAGCCACTGCCTTAGACACAATGGCACATTCCCATCAAATTTTTGTAGAGTAAATAATTTCCAGAAATTCGGAAATTAATTGGCCAGCGCGTCCGCCAGATTTGGCAGCACCCGACTATTTACTTTCGGATTATTTGAAGCAGCGAGTATATGTGAAGAATAGCGAGACATTCCTTGAAATCAAGGCCAACATTGTTGCAGAAATTCGAACGCTACAACTCAAAATTTTTAAAGATGTAATGGAAACTGCGGGGATAATTTAAGTAACATTATTTTCCATACTTACTGTAAAAAAAATTTAATTTTTTATATTTGATAATCTGAAGAAAAAAACATAAATACCAAAAAACCAAAAAGTTATTAAATTTTTAAACCCCATGATGACTTTTGGCCAACCCAGTACAAGCGTTCAAGGTCTGATACGGGCACATGCACACTTAGAGGCAGGACTAGTTTTGAACTCCGTGACAAGTTCATCATCAGATGGCTACTCACTGTGCCTTAATTGGTGCCAGAGGTAAGATCATCAAACGTATATTTACAAATTGTATATGAAAATTACATATGTGAATTAATATCATCAGTACCAAATCAACTTGAATCTCAGTTATTCCAACAACAACAATTCGAAATAACGATCAGTAGTCGAATTTGGAAAATTTTCTGAAATATCCCCACTGTGCGATTTTTCATGTAAATATATTGCAGAGTCCATACCTACAAAAAATGGTGCCCCATAAAATGCCATTAAGGGATTGAGGAGAGCTTCTGACAACCAGTTAGCTGTGCGCTTTCTAGTTTTTACACTCACTGACGGGGACCTACAGTTTTACACCGATTTCGAACGGAATTTTGAGAAGCTTTTCATGGCTAAGTAATCGGTAGTGTCCCCTTCACTAAGCGAGGTGACAAGTCTTCAAAAGAAATGTAAGGCGGTCTGAGCAGGGATCGAACCCTCGTTCTCATGTACAAGAGCCGTGCACACTAATTATTTTAGCGCCGACGGCCACATACCTACAATCGGGGTTTTACAGAACCTAAAAATTAGATACGAAACTCATAAAATCAACGGAACTCAAAACTTTCAAAAATTACTATTACTTCATTCTGAAAAATTTTTTTGTTTTTGTTGTTTGGATACAAATATAAAGTGTTTGTAGCTTAGCACAAATATAGTATATTTGTGTCCAAACAAATTGTGTTTGTTATTTAATATAACATGTTTGGACGCAATGGTTAGTAGGTTGAAATATATTTATTTGTGACCCAAATGTGTTTGTCGAAAACTGCTGGAAACAGAAACGTGACAGACAATAAAGAAACAAAAAGCACCAGATCTTCAATTCACGAAAATAATGCTTGCAACCATGTACATGGTTCCTGCAATACCTTTTTGAGGCCGATATTTTTCAGCGCATAGGTCAGAAGCGACGTGCAAGAATAGACCGCAGAATATCATGGATGGATTAAACGGAAGCATTATTCAAACGTTGTGTGTGTGGGCTGGACCGGATGGAGCCATGGTCAAAGGTATATTGTTTTGCACAAACTGTAAAAATACGTGTCTTGATATCTGACGATGACAGGAAATAAAGTTGCGTAAAATGTCACTGTGGTTCATATATATCCGTAAAATGTGATAGTATTTCTGCAATATTTGACGATTCTACACGAATCTATTTTTTAACAGGAAATACGGATCTATATATTGGATGGTCGTAACTCGAAAGTGGTACAAACTAACGGCCTTCTTATTAGAAATTTGAGAGAAGATTGGCCATTCAAAAATCATCTCTCTTTATAAATTCGGTCGTAGAAATTTGAATAAAATAGTCTCCGATATTTCTCAAAATTAATCTAAAATAGAAGAAACTCTCAGAAATTACAATCCCCATAAGTTATTTTTATAGGGTCGTGCGTGCGTATTTTCCCAGTGTGTCATCAATGTGCGACGCCAATCACCCGTTGCTACCACAAACCAAGAATAATGCTCTATAGTCCATAAAGGTTCACTATAATACTCGTATCATAATGAAGTAGAGAATGAAATCACGTAGGACAGTGATAAACGAAGATGAAATGCGCCAATTTCCTCGATAATTTTCCAATGAAAACAAAGCGGTGGGAAATTTCCAAACATTTTTAACAAAATGAAACAAACAAAAAAATAAATGAACTTTAGTCCTTTGTTAAACGAAAATGAAATAATAGCTACAATCCAAAAAAAAACTGATGGAATGCCAGTAGTTTTTTTTTCTTCAATCGATTCGATTAAAAGTAACCCTAAATTATCGCCTCATTATTGAGTGATTTGTGAACGCCTTACCCAGAACAATGGAAGCTTTTTGTAACCCCATCCTCCTGCATAGACTTCCGTTTACTTCTGCGAGAGTTTTATTGTTGTGCCATTAAAAGACGCTGCCACTGCTACAGTTTCGCTTCTGGTCGTTTTATTTTTTGGCGCAGATCAAATTTCGTGGCGGCCGCCACTTAATGGCTGTGAAAATAGTCAATTTGTTAAACCAACTGACCTTTTTGTGCTGATGTTATTGTTATTGGAAATAATACAAACTATTTTAAAGTATTTGATTTGATTCTTTTTCCCGGATTACTTCCCTTTCATTTATGCTTGCTTTTTTTTCTTTTGTTCCTTCAATTTTGTTTCTTTTGTTTAATTTTGTCTTTTTGTATTTATTCGATTTCGTAGAGAGAACAAAAAAAATCTTGAGAAATTAAATAAATCCTTCAAATTTTTATACAAATACAAAAATTGCTTAGGTTAGCGAAATTTAAGTCCTTCTCGTACAAAAGCCTTTGGCCAATGTTTACTGAGATGCCCTTAGATGCCACAACGCCCACTGCCATGAATAGCCCCACCAGTAGTCCTCCAATATGCAAACCCTATGTGATGGCACCCCGACCAATATCCTGACTGCCACTAGCAATAACTGAACTACCACTTCCACTTCCATTGCCGCATTTTAACATTGTCTGGTTATAAAGTGATGATATTTACCCATCCGAATGCATCGGGGGTATGGGGTAAGAGGTGGTGGGAAAAAACAAAAGCGAAGAAGGAGGAAAAACCTAAGAAACTTAAATGTCAGATAGCCACACAAACAATCAGCCACACCATTATCCTCGGTAGAAAATTTCAACACTTGCACACACACACACACGAACACATACGCATTTTGACATAACAATAAAGTGTGGATATCTATTGGCGTTGATGCCCTACGTCATTCTGTGGCACGTAGTAGTGTTAGTTTATTCAAATGCTAGTGTTATAGTTACGACTGCAATACGCCCACATGGATTTAGGCCACATCGTTCTTATTTAAATAACACGTGAGTCCAGACTAGGATCCTTTCGAGCGGTTCGCAATTTGTGGCCATTGTGAGTCATTAGTTGCTACTCGTCCTGCTTTCATTATACAATGAGCGGACAGATAATATAAGCATCTACTTACATCTTTATATTTTTATTCTGTCTGATTTTTAATAACTGCTTAGGAATATCAGTTTATAGGAATATCAGCTGCTTAGGAATATCAGTTTTGGCTAATGAATAAAGTGATTTCGTGTAAAATAGACCACAGCATGTTACGAATGCGTTGTTACCGTTTTGCGGTTTTAGGGGAATGGTCCAGGAGATTCCATGGTAGTCTTTCTATTTCGAATGAGGCCAACAATATGTCGTTAGCTAAAATGCAAAACAACGTAAATTCAATTTATTTTTTTTGCAGGAGAGGGAAAAACTTAATAAAATTGTAGAGATCGCAGTAGGCGCTGGAAATAATGGTCCTTGAAACATATTCTTCGAAACCCAATCAGGAGGAACCATGCATATGCTAGGAACACAAAAATATTTCAAATGCTATATTCCAGACCCAGCCCCAATCTCACTTATATTTAAATGCAACCATTAGCATTATTCTTGCAAAATAGCATGCATGTACGTGGAACCATAAGCGTGTTTCGTCCCAAAAGTTCATATACATACGTGGAAGTATTCGTATATTTCCGCTCACACAGTTACTTACGTGGAAACATAGGGGTGATTCCTCTCAAACATAAAACATAATAATATTATTTTGTGACTTCAATGCTATTATTAAATTTATTATAAATCAATTTACTAATATAAATCTAAATTTTTAACAAGTCACTAGAAAATTAAAAAGTTTTAAACCGAACCATTTTACATTTACTGCATGCTGAAAAATCTGTCCTTTTTTGTTGTTTGGTTGCAAACATAACGTGTCTGTCACATGTCGCAAATATACAACACTTGCTCCAAACACTATGTGTTTGCTATTCAATATTAAATGTTTGAGATGCAATGATTAATATGTTATAATATATGTTTTTGTGACCTGAATATGGCTGTATTTGCAGTACCAGAATTTCAAGTGATGAAAACAATGTTTACACGTAAATTTATGTATGTGGCATGATTCCTGCATAATGTTACAAACTATGATTTGATTTATACCCTAGTATATGAAAAAAATCAAAAATGTTTCCCTGACTTTTATTCTGCCACACCCTGAAAAATCTGTATTTTTTGTCTTTTGGTTGCACATACGACGTGTTTGTAGCATATCGCAAATATGGTATCCTTGTGTCCAAACCCATTGTGGTTGATGTTCAATATTACATGTTGGAGACGCAATGATTAATATCCTATAATATAATTTTTTGTGGCCCAAATATGGCTTTGTTTGCAGTAGCAGAATTTCAATTGACGAAAACAATGTTTGCACGTAAATGTATGGATGTTCCAAACATTTACGTGGTTCCCGCATAATGTTACAGAGGCAGTTTTTTCAGTGTGAAATTAATGCATATCAAAACAGATATCTTAGGAGGTTTTAGAATCCTTTTAGACCCACAGGATGTGGAAGAACTATGATTTGGCAGATGAACTTGTATTTCAAATGTATCAAAGATGTATTCCGTGACTATTATTCTGCCACACGCTAAAAAAATCTGTATTTTGTTGCTGTTTGGTTGCAAATATAATGTGTTTGTAATATGTCTCAAATATGGTATGCTTGTGTCCAAATATATTGTATTTGCTATTGAATGATTAATATCCTCTAACATATCTTTTTGTGACCAAATTTGGCTTTATTTGTTGAAAACGGCTGAAAATAAAACCGTAACAGACAACAAAGAAACAGAAAAGCTGCAAATATTTAATACAAGAAAACTCATGCTTGGACGTAAGTATATAAATATTCCAAAGATAAACATGGTTCCATGTAACAGGAGCGATTTTTTCAGCATGCAAATACTGCATATCACAGCAAATATCTCATGCGGTTTTTGAATCCTTTTATACCGAGGGGGTATGGAAGAACTACGATTTGAGTTATACCCTGGTATTTGAAATAAATCAAAAATGTTTTTCGTGACTTTTATTCTGACATTCGGAACAACTTGGGTGTTACCCAAACAATGAAAAATTATATATTTTTGGGTTGATTTCTCATTATGGAAAAACGTCCAACTTTCTGTAATGAAATTGTACACAAAATTAGCACAGCGCAACACATAAAATTCAAAATCCCTCTCCCCTTCTTGATTTCGGATTTTATTGCCCCATGTATATTTTGGCTATAACTTAATTTTTTCTGAAGACAATGCAATTTTTCTCACGGCTATATCTCGAAAACCGATTGCAGTTTTGTTTTCCCGTCTTCGGCACTATTGTAGCTACAAGACAGGAAAACAAAATTTTAATTGATTTTCGAGATATAGCCGTGAGAAAAATTGCATTGTCTTCGGAATAATTAAGTTCTAGCCAAAATATCCATGAGGCCATAAAATCCGAACAGCAGCTAAACTAGCAAATTCCAAATAGAGTTTTGTTAGTTTCGTCGATATGCGCTTCGAGAAATTTCGCACGAGAAGGAAGTTGTTTCCCGATGAATTCAAAAATGTTTCATAGTGTAATGAAATATCCCCCAAAAATGTTGTTTGCATTTTTTGTATGACCCAAAGATGAATTAAAATTTTTCGGTTTATTTCTTGGTCCATGTTTCTTTGGGCAATATTTCCTAAGCCCTCATTTGCTCTGCGTAGTCCGATCATTGATACTCAAAAGATATATCCTTTATGTTTATTTTTTTTGTAGTTAGAATATGTAGAGGCTCGATTAAATGTTGTTGTTGTCAATCTTTAGTACAATACATATGTATGTATATTCCTTGACATGCATGGACATGTGTGTAAGTGTAACAAGACATTTTGTATATACATAACATATATAAGTATGTGTGCATGTATGTAAGTCAGATAATGCTATCAACATCCTTAATGGATTTCTATATATTTCGATTTACGCATTGATTGCTTTGTGGTTTAAGATTTCATTTTCACTTTAGTGGAATTTGTGAGCGTGTTTATGTGTGTGCTCGTTGTTTTTGTTTCCTGCATCTTCATTGACTTGTTATACTCGTGCTCATCCTTCTGCTGTTCGTCCTTTCCCATCTACGAATATTACAAATGCAGCAACAGTTTCGTATTAGTATATGCGATATGAGTAGATGTGAAGTGTGTGTAAGAGAGATGTTGCTTGGTTGTATGTGGGTGATTGTTTGGTGGGACGAGCGTGAAATCTATCGAAATGTCTAATGTTCTTTCACTTCGCCTTGATAGTATCATCGTTGCCAAAGTATTTCGTTTAATAAATATACAAAGCCATACACATTCACACATATGTGGAAGAGTGTTTGTGTATACACATGATAATATTTCGAAAAAACATGTTTTTGGATTCCTTTTCTTCAACCAAGTGTCGATGTTGTTGTTGTTGTATTTACCATTATGTTTTAGTTAATATTTAGTAATTTAAGCCCATAGAATGTTAACAACATTCGACATAGCTTCCTCTTCCTCCACAGCTTCATCTTATCCATTTCAAGCAATAACGCATTATATTGATTGATATTTGCATTTAGAAACAGCCATCAGCATCCATCCGCCCCCTCTTAAAAATAATGATTCCATTGAGACAATTTGTATAGCATTTACTGCTATACGCTCCATGCCTCCACTTGCCAGGAGACGGAGGACGTCGTATGGCTTAACTCATATGTTGTGGCGAATGACTTCATTTTAGGGTAAATGCGTTTCTTTTCTATTTAAGTCTCATGTGACTGGCAGCGACTTTAATCAACTGACATAATGTTTCCATTTTGATTTGGGTAATGGAGCGGGATTAAACTTAGTTAAGGATAAAATATGTATTTTCGATTGATTGAGAATTAAATCATAAAAATATCTGAATTCGCTAAGGATTCAGAGAAAATGTATCATGTGATAGGTAAGAATATGAAAAGGAATGTCCATGGAGTCAATATTATTTGTACAATCTGTAGCTCTTCGTTGTTATTTTTGCGTTAATTTTTTGCTAATTTTCCTGACATTACTACGACGTTACAGCTATTGAAAATCTGTTTTGCTCCAGCTCTTTTGATGCATCTATGCGTATAAGTATCAATGTACAACATACCGCAAATTTCAGGATACTATGGGATTCAGCTTGTGGCGGTTAACTGAATGGTCAGCACACATGTAAGTTTCCTGCCGACAAAGAGTGGCAGAGTCAGGAGCCGTTCTATAATATCACACTGATGTCCGAACACGATTCTCTGACATGGCGAAAGGAACCGCCATTAATTTTAATAAGAGTTGGTCCGAGGAGGATATCGACTACTATGTTCCCCAGTCATGTTTCTCATTTCTGAAATTTATCTACTGAAATTGCTGGCAAAACGCAGTAGTGGTTCTACCAAAAACGATCTTCCCACAGCTTAGGACCCGGCTCGCAGTCAAGGGTTACCACATATGGTTTTGAGCCTTGTAAATACACGCTAAAAAAATAACGGCCCCAGCAACATATTGAACGAACCATGTACATGTTTGCAAGCATTGTTTTTGTAGATTGAAGATCTGCTGCCCTAGAAGATCTGCTCACACCAGTGATTTCAGCAGCTTTCAACAAACAAACCCACATTTGGCTCACAAATACATATATTATGTTATATTGAATAGCAAACACAATGTATTTGGACACAAGTATACCATATTTGTGGCAGGCTGCAAACACATTATATTTGCATCCAAACAATAAAAAATACAATTTTTTCAGCGTGTTTCAGCACCTCGTCATAGTAGTTTGTTCTTGCCACGTTATCGAGGTCTGGGAAGTAGCCGATCTATTTGACCCTTGCACTCGTGGAAACAACAATTAGAAAAACTATTAATATCAATGAAGACAACAACACAACAAAATATAACAACACATGTATTAGAATGATACAACAAATAACAATAAAACCACAGTGAACAATATAGGGGCAGAATTACTACCCTACAGTCACAAACTCAACCCGTCGCAATAACGGAGAAATGAATGGCTTTTAACTTCCACAATTGTAGAGATTTTGTGCAAGGTCGATTCGGGGAAACTCATAGAGAAGCAGTAGGTGCCACTCATCTGGGCAAGGTATTATACCGGCCCACTATACGCAGCAGACTTCGACGACGAAGTCTATATGACTCAAGGTAACATGAAGACACGTACTGAGGGCGTTTGTATTAAGTAATCAAAGAAAATCCCCACTAGGACCGTCATCTAGTTATATATAACATGTAGATTAGAGTGCCCAAAAACCCGGCAGTTTTTAAAACCCGGTTTTCGGGTTTTGAAGAAACCGGGGTCTTTTTTTTAGTAGACCAACACTCAGGGCCCACACCCCTATAAATGCAGTGCATTGCATTGGAATTAGGAAGTGGGAATAAGAGCAGGAGGAAAGATTGAATAGTGTTAGTGTTGGTTAATATTCGGCGGCTTAAACTTGCAGATATCTCGGAAGCTTATTCCACATACGGACTGTTCGACCGAAGAACGAATTTTCCCTGTAATGCGTAGTCCGATCCACGGGACAAGTGACAATAAACGGATATGACTCTATTGATAACCGTGTCATACGATTAAACACCTTAACCTCTGGGGGAAACCATATATCCCAAAGGAACACTTTCCATGAAAATATCGGTAGAATACAAATACAAAGCTAACATTTTGCCGTTACTCCAAGGAGACAACAGGATTGGATACACTGCTATCGCCTAACAACATCAACGCTCTCCTCTGTACACCGTCCAGAAGCTCCAAGGTGCTCTTAGGAACCCCAGCCTAAATATGAGAGTTATATTCCATTTTCGGCCGAATATAAATTGTGCAGGAGATCGGATGGCGTAAATAGTTTTTTACACCGCTTTAGAAAGCTAAATCACTGGAAATCTTCCATCGACATGTTAAAAATGTGACTATTCGAGCGGATGCTACACTGTACTTTCATGCCCAGAACAACAAGAGTTTCTGATTCCTCAATATATACAACACCCATAGAAATCGATGACAAACTCGAGTCCACAGTGTACTTGTGCGATATTCTGCAACACTGGGTCTTAAATAAATAAATGGTTTCCCATTGCATCCCATGAAGGAATCGGAGAGAGCTTCTCACAACCAGTGAGCTGTACGCTTTCTAGATTTATACTCACTGAATGGGACCTACAGTATTGCACCGGTTCCGAACGGTATTTTTGAGAAGCATTTTCATAGCTAAATAGTCGATAGTGTCGCCGTCTTACATTTAAATAAATAATATTCCAACTTGGAATGTGTGTTGAATACAAAATTTAAAAGTTTCCTCAAATTCACCCTAAAGTCATTTAAATTTCAAAATCCGATGCAAATATGAAAAAGATCTTTATGCATGAAAATCTTATTATGTTTAGAATATTTAATTGAATACTTACAATATTTCCAATTGAAGTTTAAAAAATTTCACTTTAATTTTGAAAAATATCTATAGAAATTTTGAAATTGTATTTGAAATTTAAAATACATCAATTAGGATTTAAAATTTCTATTTGAAATTTTGAAATACATCAATCGAGATTAGAGATACATCAGTTGACATTTAGAATGCATCCAATTGAAATTTAAAACACATCAATTGATATTTGGAACACATCAATTGAAATTTAAAAGATATCACTTGAAATTTAAAATTCGTCACTTAAAATTTAAATATTATTAACCGATTTTTTGTATTCGATTTTTAAATTTCAATTGATATCTTTTAAAATTCAATTGAATTCTTTTAAATTTCAATTGGTGTATTTTACATTTCAATTAATGTGTTTTAAATTTCAATTGATGTATTTCAAGTTTAAATTAATTATTTTTAAAATTCAGTTGATGTATTTTTAATGGCGGCATGAAATATCGCGCAAAAGAAAAATGACCCAATAATTTTATGAAAAATCGCCCAATTTTTAAAATTGGGTCAAAATATGAAAAATTGCCCAAAATTTCATATGAAATTTACCCCAAAAATGTATGCAAAATGACCCAAAAGAAAAATGAAAAATCGCCCAAAAATATTGGGCAATTTTTCTTAAAAAAAATGGCCCAAATTATTTGGGCAAATTTTCATATGAAAAATTTTCATATGAAAAATAGCCCAAATAATTCGGGCCATTTTTTTATTGAAAAATTGGTCATCTAATACCATTTTGTGCAAAATTTTCATATGAAAAATAGCCCAAAATCATAGTGAGAATGAAATAAGAAATACATGTAGGAGTACAAAAGTTTAATATTTGAAAAAGATTAAATCTCAGCCATTTATAGCCATTTTGTATTGTGTATAAATAAGCGCTGTACTCGAAAAATCGCGTGATTTTTGAGAAATAATTGCTTCATAATGTATTGGTGCAAGCGCCGCAGGCGAAAAATTATTTCTCAAAATCGCGCGATTTTTTCGAAATAATTTTTCATGTTTTGTTTTAGGGAGCGCCGCTATCGTAAAGTCACTTTTAAGAAATCATGCTATTCTATTCGAAAAGAATTTTATTTTGTGTTTAAGTAAGCGGTGCGGTCCGAAAATAGGGCAATTTTGGAGAAATAATTGCTTCATAATGTATTGGTGCAAGCGCCGCAGGCGAAAAATTATTTCTCCAAAATCGCGCGATTTTTCCGAAATAATTTTTCATGTTTTGTGTTAGCGAGCGCCGCTACAGTGAAGTCTCTTTTAAGAAATCATGCTATTCTTTTTGAAAAGAATTTTGTATTGTGTTTAAGCAAGCGCTGCAGTCAAAAAATCAAGCAATTTTGGAGAAATAATTGCTTCATAATGTATTGGTGCAAGCGCCGCAGGCGAAAAATTATTTCTCCAAAATCGCTCGATTTTTCCGAAATAATTTTTCATGTTTTGTTTTAGCGAGCGCCGCTACAGTGAAGTCTCTTTTAAGAAATCATGCTATTCTATTCGAAAAGAATTTTATTTTGTGTTTAAGTAAGCGGTGCGGTCCGAAAATAGGGCAATTTTGGAGAAATAATTGCTTCATAATGTATTGGTGCAAGCGCCGCAGGCGAAAAATTTTTTGTGTGGCAAAAAAATTCATATTCCATATTTTCCATTGTAAATACTACGTGCACTTAATATGATGCTTTCAGTGTCGTCTTACTGTACAGAATGATCTTGCTTTGTAACGAAATGATCACAGTAACAGAATCAGCTAAACGTAAACAACACAAACTGTAGGTGGTTGCTAAGAGCGTTTAGGTAAGTAACGTTTTCGAGTAGTCTCGCTTCAATAGCAATATCAGTTTTACATAAAATAAGAAAACGAAAAATCGCCCACAAATTTCGGAATTGTGCCGGATTATTTTTGGGCCATTTTTCGTATTTATAATTATGAAATATGGGCCACAATGGGTCTTTTTTCATATTTAATTTTATGAAAAAACATCCAAATGGGCAATTTTTCACAAACGAAAAATCGCCCAAAGGATGAAAATGAAATATTGCCCACAATTTATGAAATAAGACCCACTCTTTCTGGGCGATATTTCATATGAAATTTCGCCCACTTTTGTATGGGATTTTTTTGGGCAATTTTTCATAAATTTTTTTGGGCGATTTTTCTTTGGGCGATTTTTCGTTGCCCCGTTTTTAATTTCAATTGATGTATTTTAAATTTCAGTTGACGTCTTTTAAATTTCAATTGATGTATTTCACATTCCAATTAATGTTTTTTAAATTTCAATTGATGCCTTTTAAGTTTCAATTAATGTTTCTAATAATTCAATTGATTTATTTTAAATTTCAATTGATGTCTTTTAAATTTCAATTTTGGTTTTTTAAATTTCAATTGATCTATTTCATATTTCAATTGATGTGATTTAAATTTCAACTGATGTCTGTTAAATTTAAACTGAAGTGTTTTAAATTTCAATTGATTTATTTTAAAATTCAAATAGAATTGCCATATTTCAATTGACTTTTTCAAATTTCAATTGGAAATGGTGTAGCTCACATTTTCAAATTTGAAAAAACTTGTGGAAAAAGATTATCTAATTTTTAATAAAATTACAAAATCATTTTGAAATTTAAAAAAAAGTGTTTGAAGCCTTATAGACTCATAATAATATTTGAAAATAGAAATCATATTTCTTATTTCGGGATATCATATTTTTATTGACTTTTTAACACAAATACAATAAAAACCGGCTAACCGACGTCAAATAACCGTTTTTCGATTTATTCGACAATTTTGTTTTTTAAAAAAGCGACATATGGTTAGTGGCCAAAAAACGGTTATTCGGGTTTTCCGATTTCAGTTCTGGGCACTCTAATGTAGGCGATTCCAACTTCACATCTAGATGGATGGGGTTTTAGCTGCCCCTAGCGCTGTATACTTTCAAGTCTTCGGAGATTCTCCGGTGTCACCTCCTGTCTGCTGCGACGCAGACTGGTATCGAGGTCGAATTCCCACTGGGTTCGTGTTCAGAGAATACTGTCCACTCCTCAAACAAGATGCCATTAATCACAGGACATCACGTGCTATCCAAGACAAGATAAACTGGTGGATTGAGGGACTACCTTGCATATTCTATTGGATATAGAGCATGTACGCATCTATTCCCCTTTCTAAACACTACAAACTCATGCTTAACACCGAAAGTCTCAAACATGCGAATGATAGATGCTCTAGAGGTACAAATTGCGGCAACATCAGGCAGGAGACGCAATTATTTGGAATCAAGACCATTTCTTATTTTACAAACTTCTTGTTAACTATAAAATATTTCCCAAATAAATTGTCCTTAAGTCATTGCTAACATTCCTCTAAATAATATTATCCAATTTCGAAACACATGAATCTTCCCCAAAACAATTGTCCTTGCCCTTTAATAAATCGGATTATTTATTTTCAAAATTTATTGCTGTAAAATTATTGTGTATAAAACGCGTATTTTTATCCAAAATCATCAACGGAAATAATGGCTTAATAAACAACATTTCCCAAGAAAAACAATTTCATACCAAAACCAAAAGTCCCAGAGCTCCGCCACCGTCTTAAATAGAGTCGATTTATCCCCAGGAGCGGTGAAAGATGCTGGCTGGCATTAAATGAAAACAACAAATAAATAAATTTTCTTAGTAAACGAATTTATTTGGTACTCGTTCGTACGTATTTATAAATTATCCCTGAGATAGTTAAGAGCTGATAAAAAAAAAGCTGAGAAAAAAGCAACAGAATCACTTGAGAATGTGTGTCTACTGTCCCACATACCAGAGCAGAAGTAAAAGAAAATGTCACAGTGTAATGGCAGTGGGAGAAGTGTGTCAGAGGGCGGAAGGGAATACGAAGGATAACATGGCTTAAGTAACGCTAAAATCCGAGTAAGAAATCCTGATGCTAAAATCCGAGTAAGAAATCCTAATGCTAAACACAGTTCTGTGTATGGAGAAAGTAGCAGAAAGGAGTTTTTACGAATTGCGGCTATTAAGCAAATTGATTCAACTTTGAATTTATCTTAATAACAATCTGCTCGGCAGCAAAACAACAGGGTTTGTCGGGAGTGGGATCATGCTCACACGCTAGAAATACAAATAAAAATTAAGTCTAAACTTAATGTTGTCAGTCGAGGATAAAAAGACAAATATGGGTTAAGATTATATTCAAATACCAGCACTTGTATATGCGGAATTAAATTGACTCTTATCTTCGACCCCATATTTCTTTCGTCCCTCCACCAAGTTGTAGCTTCAAGATCCGAAACGAAAAAAACAAGAAAAGAGGGAAATTGCTTCAACAGCAACTGCTGTCTGAGAATCCATTATAATTAGTCGACAAATATTTGAAGAGCTTTTCAGTAACAACAATAGTAGAAGCAACAAAAACAAAAGTGACGACATCACTTCCAGCAGTGACATCTAGCACTACAATAACCTCAATACTACCAATATTCAATACCAATAAAAATGTCCTTCAGCTCAAGTGTATTTTTTTAAGCTTTGTCTAAATACGATTTTTTCAATTGCCTGCATTCATTGTATGAGTATGAATGCCTTTGTATACTCTGATTCAATGCAATGGGAAATATGAATATTTTCCCAAACTTTTCTTCGTTTTTTTTTAGGAAAGGGGCTTTCTTTTGCCTGTCACCCGTAACAAGTTTATCAGCAACTGTGTTGTTAGTTAGATTGGGCATGAGAATGTCTGCATTCAGTTGCACATAGGGTTGTTGCATTAGTGCAAATATTTTGCAATCATTCAATTTTATATTGCATTAGTCCTTTCTGTATAAATAGCAAGGATATTTATCATTTTAATTAAGGTTGCCGTGTGTTTCTAATGCAATAAAATGTCAGGTGTATAATGTTTTGATTATAATTCTGGTGGCCACAGTAGTGGTCCATAAAAAGTAGTCCCTGTAACATTATGCAGGCAACATGTATATGTTTGGAACACCCTTATACTTAGGAGCAAGCATTGTTTTCATGAATGGATGATGTGCTGGTATTGTATTTCTTTGCTGTCTGTCACTGTTTTGTTTCAGCAGTTTTCATCAAACAATGTTGTACTTGGGTGCCAAATCATATATTATAACATATTAATCATTGTGTCTCCAACATGTAATATTGAGTAGAAGACATAATGTGTTTGGATACAACTATACTATATTTGAGAAAAGTTACAAGAACCTTATATTTTCATCCAAACAACAACAAAAATACAGAGTTTTCTGCGTACAGCAATAGCTTCAATGATATAGGAATCTTACATTGCCAGAGGCGAAATGTTACATATAATCTCTTTAAAGTCTGTCTTATGGAAAAGTGCGATATAAATCCAAATATTTGAATTCAATGTGTGGTAGGATTTGAGTATAAATACCAAAATAGAGTATTCAAACCATTTTCTGCTGGCAGTGTTAAGACTTGACACTATCTCAAAATTATAATGATTACACTGTTGTAGTCGAAAAATGTGTCAAGGTTGTAGTAAATTTATTGGTTAGAGGAAAGTCTACTGTGTTGATCGGTACCCATGAAATGTCTGTAGAACGTCAGATTTTTTAAATAATTGGTTTTTACCTATTCTCAGATTTCCTGTATTTCTGTTTTGATAAAATAATTTTTTGTCACTTTTTTCAGCAAAACTTCAAGCCTTTTCACTCGCAATATTTAGCATAATTGTTGGCCATGGTAAAGCCGAATCTAACCGAAATTACTGGCAAGTGTGAATACATAATACGGTGGATAAACCGGCTAGACGCTGCAGAAGTTGATGGTTCAAAAACATCGAAACAAAAAACAACTGTGAGTTCGAATCCCACCCGCGGCAGTTACATTTTCTTCACTAACCGGAGAAAACATGATCTCTCGGAAAATAAAACTTTTAAAATAACTCGGATCTAAGGCAAATAAAAATTTCGAATTTCCATTTACCCAGGTGATGCACATGCAGGTTGTGGAATCGGATGGAATTTAAATTGGAAATGTTTGTGATATTTTAAATTTGTTTGACTGCTGGCAATTCTGTTTTCAAAGTATTTTATTTGTAGAGGTTTGTGACTTTGATAGGTATTGCCTCGTAGTACTTTCAAATTCATAAACCTGTAAATATAAATTATTTGAAAACCAAAACTGCCAGATTTGAAAGAAATGCTTCGAAAATAAGGCAGTTTTTTGAGAATTTGCATTTGTTGAAGAAATTAAAATTAAACTCCTAATTATAATTCTCATATAATTAATTTACCCCATGTATGTTATGACTACCTTACCCTATCTGTCTGCAGTGTTGTACGGTTTGTACTACTTGGAGCTTGACGTTCCAAATGTTTGCCAATCCTAGTCTGAGATAAATTCTCGGTGTCTACTGGTCCAAAATAATTTCTAACGAAGTAGTCTGGCAACGTACATGAAACAGTCCTACTGAATTTGATATACGTAGAAGAAAATGGACTTGGATCAACCAAATGCTTAGACGCACAACAACAGATATTACTAGAGCGGCACTTGAATGGAACTCCCAGTATTCTCGAAGGCCAGGAAGACCACCAAATACATAGAAGCGATGCCTGGAGAAGAAATACGAACAAACTCGTTTCTCGTGGAACCAAATTTAATCATACAGAAACCATTGGACAGGATTTGTTGACGCCCTAAATTCTTCGTGAGCCTTTTATTTAAACTTTGTATTGTAATCTTGTTTTACATTTTTATATTCTGCTGAATGCACTTTTTCAATTTAAAATAAAAACACGTATTTTTTGAGATAGTTACTATTTTTTCTATTGGCTTATAAAGGAGATATATGCCGATTAAGTATGGAATAAAATATCGAGCAAATGGCCCACACGGCTCTGAGGACAGGCCATTACTGTTTTCATGAAATTTTCCATGAATTTTTCACAGAGATCTAGCTGTATCTCACCGATGACACGTTGGATCTCGGAGTTAAGCTCAGGAATTGTTTCTGATTTATTCCCATAAACCCGAGATTTCACAACTCCAAAGATAGAGATCGCACGGCTTCAAATCGCCTGATCTTGGTGGCCAGTTGACATCAGAATTTCTTTAGGTAATTTGTTCTGGAAATCGCTGCTGCAAGAAATCGATTGTTTCATACGAGGTGTGGCAGGTGGCGCGGTCTTGTTGAAACCTCATGTCGTCCAGATCCATGCCGTCCAGCTACAAGAACTCCATTATCATGTACCTGTAACGAATAACGTTCACAGCCAGTCACTGCAATTCAGCCTCATCTTCAACTAGTAAGGCCCAATCACGCCGTCTGACCAGAATCCGCATCTGACAGCTGCTCGTTGTGGGAGCATTTGTTTCACATGGATTTCAAGAGGATTTTCTGAGCCCCAAATTCGACAATTTTATGTATTCACGAAGCCATTCCGATGGAAATGCGCTTCCTCGGAGAAGATGACTTTTTTTAAATAAAGTTGGCAGTGACGTCACTTTGCAGCATTACCCATTGAACGGGTTGCCGGCGGTTTCCATGACCTGCTGGTTTGAGCTCCTGAGTATAACTCCCACATATCGGCAGGTGCTCCTAGGCCATCTTTGGAGCTTTTCCACCATGTGCAAAGGAGAGTGACGGTGTTGATAGGGGCAGTAGGGTATCCAACTCTATTGCCTCCCTTGAGCATTGTCGAAATTTGGGTTGTGTGTCATTCTTCCACGGTATGCGTTCCTCGGATATTTAGCCGAAGTACGCGGCTTTCCAGGAACCCTCATCCGTCTTTTATCGAGTTACCCATTGACCGCTCTATACACTATAGTGAAAATTCGTTCTTCAGCCGGATGGGGATTAAACTTCCGGCTAGTGTGTTTCCCACCAATTGTGACTTACAACAATGCAAGGCAAATGTCAACAGACACTACTCCCTCTTTCCACCCTCCACTTCCTCAATTTTCCTTCGCCAACACAATGCACTGCATTTATAGGGGTTCATCCCTGAATTTTGGTTTGTTAAAAAACGATGAATTTTGGCCGCATGAAGGTGTATGTCTTTCGTCAAAATTTGCTGCGTAGCGCTTCAAGAAAGAACAATGCCGAATTGATGTTTTCGGGTTTTCGGCGACACTCGCGTTTACAGCAGCAATGTTTTCAAGAGTCCTACTGTCCATAACCGAACCAGTTTCGTAAAATTCTTTGATCACTCTACGAGTGGTTGACTCAATAGGTGCTCTTTCTCGACCGAGAATTCTTCGAAGTTTGTGAACGGTCTGAGCATAACTTTCCAAATCATTGTAATAAGATCTCAAAAATATAACGCGTTGCTCCATTTTTAGTAATCGGAATATACGTAAGTGACAGCTGCCAAATTTCAGAGTAGCCCAAAAAAATTACACTAAATTTGAAAAGTGAAAATTTACTGCGACGCCCTTAATATATCCTATCTGAAGTCTGCGGTTCTGTGAATGAGCGATACCAACCAACTTCTACATTAATATTCTCGTCCAGTATTTCATAATTTCGAACCCACTTTTGTGATGTAATCTTTGACTTTTTACTGTCTACATAAACTATGTCACAGTATACCATTGCGACTTATAGCAGCGTCACCATATTAACAGGGAATTGTGTGTTTACACCCTCTAGGTACTACATCTCACACTAGGACAGTTTTGCAAGGACTCTACGCTCTATGGTAACTGGGTGAGGGTAATTTGGTTTCTTACATCTAAGGAAAATAATAACTTCATTGGAATTCAAAAAGTTTAGGACCCACACGAAGTTCAATCTATGTTCTTAGTTTTAGTCCATTTGGAGTTTCTATTCTATTCTATTCTCTTTTTTTCTCAAAGTGTGCACATTTTTGACGGTTGTGTCATTTATACAACCTCTTTACCTAAGTCCTTCTAAATTCCTAGTTCTCAATTAAATATATCCAACTGGCATCCCTGGCAATAATCCATGAGGTGCTGTAAATAGCTTTAAACCCAGAAAGGAAAACGCGCTTGTCTTCTCTTCCCACCATCGAAATTTGCGCCAGCATCATCACCATCGCCATCATCATTGCATTTCAACAACTGCACTTGTGTCCCTGGAACAGAATCTCCTCTGTTCGTTACAGTAGTAATAATCACCACAATAATAATTCCATAAGTATGCTGATGACGACTTTGATGGTGCTGTCACTCACTGCTGTTGCTACTGCGGCTGCTGCTATTTCACTAGTATATAAGGGAATATTACTGCTGCTCCTGTAGCTCCTCCTGATGGCGGTTGTGACGATGCTCAAGTACATTTCGCATCTTTCATTCCCCAATGTCTTTTTTTCGCTTCTTTTTTTTATCAAGTGCTTGCAGCTGTTTTGGCGCAAATTGTCAAGAGGTCGTGTAAAACTTGTAATAAAATATTACTAAAGTATTCATGTCGAGTATTATTGCAGCAGCAGTAGCATCACACATACATCGACTCAATCGCCCTCGCATACAGTTTTATGGACGGACAAGAAATTGTAACAGGATCATATAAAAAAAGGATTTTCCAATTTGTCGAAGAGACGACAGAAAAAAATCCAAAACAGACATAACATCAGTGTTTTGTAAAGATTTTGCAGCATGCGACACTTTTACTGATTGAAGCGCTCATTCGTACATAGAAAAGCACAAACATACGAACGTACTTACTTACCACTTGACAAATTCAAAATCCGAAAAATAAATTTAAAGTGGATTTTATGATCCTTTATTTCATCCCACA